>CM052799.1:86472613-86524781 GCA_028533885.1 Nasua narica
TTGTACTGCATCTACTTCTTTGGGGTAAACACCGAGTAGTGCAATTGCAGGGTCATAGGGTAGCTGTATATTTAATTTCCTGAGGAATCTCCATACTGTTTTCCAAAGCGGCTGCACTAACTTGCGTTCCCACCAACAGTGGAAGAGGGTTCGCCTTTCTCCACATCCTCTCCAGCATTTGTTGTTTACTGTCTTGTTGATTTTGGCCATTCTAACTGGCGTAAGGTGGTATCTCAGTGTGGTTTTGATTTGAATCTCTCTGATGGCTAAAGATGATGAACATTTTTTCATGTGTCTGTTAGCCATTTGTATGTCTTCTTTGGAGAAGTTCATGTCTTCTACCAAAAGCAAGGGAAACAAAAGCGAAAATGAACTTTTAGGACTTCATCAAGATAAAGAGCCACAGTGTTTTTAATGGTGTTTGATTAGAGTAAGTGGTTTGCTTCTCTTCACTCTTCAGAGTTTTCTTATGTTTGTTATATATTTAATGCCCAAGATTTTTAGCTATACCTAATGGGAGGACTAGGAAGACATGCATCTACTCCATCTCAACTTGGAACTGGAAACCAGTGTTTTTTTTTTTTTTTTTACAAGTAGTATTCCATTTGTTTATTCACCAGTAGTTGGATACGTGAATTGTTTCCAGTTTGAAGCTCTAATAAAGAAAGCTGCTGTAAGTGTTCACAAGTAGGTCTTTTTATGGGCATATGGTGGTCTCTATTCTTTCCTTCTTTCTCTTCTTTTTCATTTAAACCTCCACGATCCATACTTATTGGCCTGCAGTAGCAGAGCCCCAGTAGCGATTTTGCGGATTTATTGTTGATTTCTCAACTTTTAGAAATATTTTGAAGTACATGGTATTTTCTGTTCATTAGTAATGCTGCAGGCGTAGTTTTATATGTTGTTTTCTTTG
Source organism: Nasua narica (assembly GCA_028533885.1). Taxonomy (NCBI): domain Eukaryota; kingdom Metazoa; phylum Chordata; class Mammalia; order Carnivora; family Procyonidae; genus Nasua; species Nasua narica. The sequence continues at coordinate 86,473,527 of CM052799.1, forward strand.
TGCCATTAGCTTAACTTAGAGTTGGGGGTTAACGTGTGGAAAGGTTCATATCCTAGCAGTTACTACTATCTTCCAGACCTGGAAGCTCCTCACTGCAGCATTTCTTAAATTTCAGTAAGACTTCTGTCCATTGATCTTTACTACATTCTTACCTGCTTTTATTTTTTACTTCCCTCTAGGTGGTTTTCCATGATCAATCACTATAATCATTGTTTTCTTACAGGTTCCCTAACTTCCTTGTTCTTTTCTTTATCTGTCTTATTTATCTGGAACAATCCTAGTATGAAAGAACTCATCAGTCTTTCTCTGCATTCAGTCTACACCTGATTATTGATAGAGAATATCACACAGACTGATTTTACTTTATTTATTTTTAAAGATTTTATTTATTTATTTGACAGAGAGAGAGAGATCACAAGTAGGCAGAGAGGCAGGCAGAGAGATGGGGGGAAGCAGGCTCCCTGCCGAGCAGAGAGCCCGATGCGGGATCCCAGGATCCTGAGATCATGACCTGAGCTGAAGGCAGAGGCTTTAACCCACTGAGCTACTCAAGCATCCCAGACTGATTTCACTTCAAATTTATGATCACAGACCTTGCATGGGTACTTAAAACTTCCCTGGAGTTTTACTGTGCTTCTCTAGTAACACCTATGAGATCCTCCATCACTGTCGACTGTAAACTGGTCACATTTTCCTGAATCTAAATCTGCAAGCCTGTATTGGCATCCATCTTTTTGTCCTTATGTTATAGTAGAGGAGGTGCCCCCCCTCTTACTGAGAGTGAATTCTTCTATCTGAGCTCTGGATTCCTTCTATTTCCCCCACTCAAGGACTTTCTTCTTTCAGTTATTCCTCTTCTGTTTCATCAGCTTCACCTTCTCTTTTAGATTGTTCTCATCAACATGTAAGACATGTGCTAGGATCTCGTATCCTAAAAGGCATGCCTCCCCAGACCTCATCTCCACCTGACTCTCCCAGCTACCATCCCCATTTCTCTGTTCTCCTTTGAAGGCAGACTTCTCAAAGTAAGATTGTCTAATACAGGGTTGTTTGAGAGTGTGTGTGTGTGTGTGTGTGTGTGTGTGTGTGTGTGTCTATGTCTATTAGTTCTATTCACACAGAAGGCCTAGAAGCAATGTTAGCCTAGTAGCAGTGAACATAGCATCCATACCTTGGTTTTTAAATATCATTCTCCAGTCAGTAGTGTCCAGTAGATCTTTTTGTGACGATGAAAATGTTTTATAATTTAACTGTCCGGTATGGTAGCCACTAGTCATATGTGGCTATTGCAAACTTAAACCGTTGCCAGTGCAACTAAAGAATTGAATTTTAATTTTGTCCAGTTTTAATTAATTTACATTTAAATAGCCACATGTTGGCAAATAATTACAATATTAGAACTACTCCAATAAAAAGAACCTTAATTTTTTTTTTAAGCATTGGCTGATTCAAGACTTAAACATGGAAAAATACAAGATGAGCTTAGAGCATCCGTAGAGTCAAAAAGGAAGAAAGTGCTAATAATAATAATAATAGTAATAATGATAATAATCGCATATAGAAAAGACATTGAAGCCAGCTTGAAAGAACTCCAAGTAACCAAACTGGGACAATTTGAGCATCATAATAAATAATGAAAATTACAGAATAAATCCATGAGGCAGTGCTATAGAATAACATATCCATGAGCCAATGCTAATATATAAATAAATAAACATACTGAGGAGAAAGGATTACTTTTTCTTTAGTAAAATTCAATCAATTAATATAGGACAAATCATAGAAATAGAAAATCAACATTGGCATACTACAGTAATATTGCGGGGATAAATCATCTTTGATTTATATAAGTGGGCATAAGTATGAAGACAAACAGCATATTTGCATAGTCTCAAAGAATCTCTCCATAAGATGTCTGATATTAACCCAAGTTAATATCACTGGTAATGAGACATCAAGCCTCCTAGTATGATGCGTTGAGAAGGACACCCAATATGCCTAATTTCAGTCTCATCATGAGGAAACATCAAATTCAAATAAAGGAATATTCTACAAAAGAACTGGATGGTACTGGCAAGATCATGGGACGAAGAAGAACAACTAAGGAAGTGTTTTAGGATGAAAGAGACTAAGAAGGCATGACCGTTAAATGCAGTGTGGGATCCTATATTGCATCCTGGACCAGAAAGAGGACATTGGCAAAATTTGAGTGAAGTCCACAAGATTAATATTATCATTAACGTATCAGTGTTGTTTTCCTGTTTCTGTAGTTTTACTCTGGTTAAACAAAATGTTAATTTTGCAAGTTTTTGAAAGTCAGAAATTATTTCAAAATAAGAAGTTAAAAAAATTATACCTTGTAAAAAAAAAATTATACCTTGTGCATTTAACTCAAGTCTTTTTTCTGAACTCTGCACTCATACGTCCCCCTGCCTTTTTGGCAATTCTGCTTTGATGCCTCACAACATTGCAAATTTAACACATTTGAAACTGAAGCATTGGCTGTCATATCTGTACAGCTCCTTCCCATACCCTTAGCAATTGGAATCACCATGGACCTAATTATCCAAGCCAGAAATCTGAAAGTCATTTAAAATCTTTTCTCCTCTCTGCCCCCATACATTGGATCCCTTTCTTATTGATTATATGAAATATTTCTTGAATTTTCTAATTTTTAATATCTAATGACATCTTACTTCAAACCAGCAACCATTATTACCTTGACTATTTCAACAGTCTTAGCTGGCCTTCTAGTCTGCAGTCCGTTCTCTCCATAGCAACCCAGAGCAGTCTTTTAAACTTAAATTAGGTCATGTCATTTTTCCCCTGCTGAAACACTTAGCGATTCCTTTTGCATTTAGAATAAGACAGGCCCTTTAACTTGGCCCATAAGGTCACCCATGTTCTGGCGCTGCCTGTCTCAGATTTCATCTTGTGGTATGCTTCCTCTTGTTCATATGTTCACTGGCCTTCTCTCGATTCCTCAAATGTGACTCTTGCTATTCAGAGATCCAGAGCTGCTGTGCTTTTTGCCTGGCATGCCTATTCTTCTAGCTTGTTCCTTCTCATCCTTGAAGTTTTAGCTTAAATATCATTTATTTTAAAATAGTGCATGATATTTTCTTTTTCTTCAAAGCACTTGCCACTATTTGTAATTATTATTTTTTTTATTGCTTGTCATCTGTTATTTCAAGTCGACTCTAAGCTCCATGAGAGTAGGAACATATTTGTCTTACCTCAACACCCCCAGAGCCTGGCACTAATGGGCACTAATAACTCTTTGAAAGAACTGAATGAAGAAAGAAGGTAACATTTGTCTTCTTAAAGGATGAATAGAAAGTAGCTGGCCTAGAAAACATGAGATTATACAGGCAAAAGTATGGAAGAAGAAACATGTTGAGAGAGGGAGGGAGGAATAATTAAAAACAGTTTGTTGCTGAACATATGAAGCTCAAAGATGGGTCAGATACTGGTGAGATAGGCTGGAGCCAGATCTTGGAGTCTCTTATGTGCCATATGAACTTAAAAAACTTACAAGAGCTCATGGAACTCTTGAAAGATTTTAGCCAATAATATGGACAAATTTGCATTTTAGATCAGATTTGTGACACCAATAAGTGTAGAATCTGAGTGGTGAATTTGAAGGGTGTTAGAGTGATCTAAGTGAGGGATGATGGATTCTGACCTAACAGTTGTTACAGAAATGAGAGGTTAAATGAAGAAATACTTAAAGAGTAGAATCACTAAAACTTACTGATTAGATATAGAAAGTAAGTAAGAAGAAGGAATGAATCTAAGTGTGACTCTTAGATTTCTAGATTGTGTTACTGGGTGGGTGGTGGTGGTTTCAACAAAGAGAAAATTCTAGAGGAGGAGCTCCTTTAATAAGAGATGGTAATGAGTTAAGTTTTATCTGCTCTTGAACATGTAGGTAGGGATTTCCATCAGGCATTTGGATATAAAAATCTTAAACTCTGTGGTGAGATCTCATATAGAAATACAAAGTTGATGGTAGTTGTAGCCATGAGAATAGATGTGATAAAAACAGCCTTAGAGGGAGGTTAAACAGTGCAAAGAAAGCAGCTGACTGAGAACAGATCCAGCAGTCGAAGTAGAATAGCATGAGAGGAAAATATGAGGGAAGCAGGGGATATGATGAAAATTAGAGTGTAGGCCAAGGAAGCCAAGAAAGAAGATGTCTTTAAGGAAGGAGGGAGTGATCAGAAGAATTGGATGCAGCCAAGAAATCTAGTAGGAAGAGCCCTGAAAAATATGGATAGCATTTGACACACAGGGGACTTTAATGAGGAGAGTTTCCATAGAATGATGAACATAGAAAAAGTAGATTTCAGTAGGGTAAGGAGTGAAAGGGGAGGTCAAAACATTTGGAAAGACAAACAGAAAAATTAAATAGGTACTGGGTGACATGAAGTCCAGGTGGTGATTTTTATATTAGAGAAACAGACTAGGAGAAAAAATCTGGTGGGAAGGGGTGGGTGAAGAGAGAGAAAAACAAGTTGAATATATGGTTGTTTGTTGCTGGTATATAGAAATTTTTTTAAAAATAGTTTATATTCTGCAACCTTGTTACATTCACTGGTTTGTTCTACTAGTTAGTTTATAGATTCTATAGGATTTTCTGTAGGTGATTATGTCATCTGTGAATAGACAGTTTTACTTCTTCCTTTTTAGTCTGGATGCCTCTTATTTCTATTTCTTGCCTGATTGCACAGCCTCGAACCTTCAGTACTATGTTAAATAGAAGATGTGAGAGCAAACGTAACTTTGTCTTATTCCTTATTTTAGGGGGAAAGCATTCAGTTTTTTTACCATTACATGTGATGTTAGCTGTTGTTTATCAGGTTGAGAAAGTTCCCCTCTGTTCCTGGTTTGCTGAGAATGTTTATCAGGGATGCATATTCATATTATCTCACCCTTTTTCTGTTTTCATCTGTTAATATGGTGAGTTTTGTTGATTGATTTTTGAAGTTAAACCAACCTCCACTTGGTCATGTAATTTTATCATTGTTACATGTTGTTGGCTTTGATTTGCCAAAATTCTGTTAAGGTTTTTATGTACCTATGTTTATGAAGGATGTTGGTCTGTAGTTTTCTTGTAATGTCTTTGTCTGGTTTTGGAATTGGGAATAATGGCTTCATTGAATGAATTGGGAAGTATTTCCCCCCCCCCCCCCCCAGTTTTCTGGGTTTTTTTGTATATAATTAATATAACTTATTTTTTACATGAATAGTATAGAAATTCTCCAGTGAAGCCTTTTGGGCCTGAAGTATTTTTTTTGTTTGTTTGTTTGTTTTTTGGTGGGAAGGTATTTAACCAGGAATTTAGTTTTTTAAATAGATACATAACTATTTAGATTTTTAAAAAATAATCTTTGGTAATTTGTGTCTTTTAAGAAATTTGACCATTTAATCTGAATTGTCCAGGTGTTCGTTATGAAGTTGTTCAAGTTATTCCTTTTTATTCTTTTAATATCTGTAGACTTTGTAGTATGTCATATCACTCATTCCTAATGTTGGTAATATGTGTCTGTACTCTATTTTTCCTAATCAGTCTAGCTAATCAATTTTAATGGCCTTCTTAAAGAAATGGCTTTTGATTTCATTGATTTTTGTATCTTTTGTTTTCTATTTTGATTCTCATTCTATTTTTGTTTAGATTTAATTTTCTTTTCTTTTTTAAGTTTCTTGTGATGGAGGCTGAAGACAGTGACTGAAAACCTTTCTTCTTTCCTAATATAGGTTTTTACTGCTATCCATTTTCTTCTGAGTTCTGCTTTAACTGCATCCTTCCAATTTTGATTTGCTAGGTTTTCAAATATTTTAATGCAATTCAAAATATTTTATAGTTTTTCTTCTTCAGCCCATGAATTTTATGTGTGTGTGTGTGTATGTATCATGAGTTATTTTTTTCCAAGTATTTGAGGGTTTTCCTGATATCTTTTTGCTGTTGATTTCTAATTTAATTCTGCTGTCCACATATTTTGAAGGCCTGAATACTTTTCAATTTGCTAATAAGACTTGTTTTTGGCCATAAAGTGTTATTTAATCTTGGCACATGTTCCATGTGCATTTGAAATGTGTTTGTTCTCTGCTTTAGGTTGAAAGAGGTTCCCCCCCAAGATATTTATTTATTTATTCATTCATTTATTTATTCATTCATTCATATTTATTTATTTGTTTGTTTGTTTATTTATTTATTTATTTATTAGGAAAGGGAGAGAGTGAGAGAGAGCATGAGAAGGGAGGAGGTCAGAGTGAGAAGCGGACTCCCCATGGAGCTGGGAGCCTGATGTGGGACTTGATCCCGGGACTCTGGGATCATGACCTGAGCCGAAGGCAGTTGCTTAACCAACTGCGCCACCCAGGCGCTCATTCATTCATTTATTTGCGAGAGAGTGAGTGAGAGCAAGCATTTGAGCAGGGTCAGAAGGAGAGGGAGAAGCAGATTCCTCACTGAGCAGGGAGCCTAATATGGGGCTCCATCCCAGGAGCCGGGGATCATGACATGAGCCAAAAGCAGATACTTAGCCAACTGAACCGCCCAGGCGCCCTGCATAGAGTATTTTTTTTAATATATTTTTTTATTTATTTAGAGAGGGAGAGATCATAAGTAGGCAGAGAGGCAGGCAGAGAGAGAAGGGGAAGCAGGCTCCCTGCTGAGCAGAGAGCCCGATATGGGGCTTGAATCCAGGACCGTGAGATCTTGCATGACCAGAGCTAAAAGGCAGAGGCTTTAACCCATTGAGCCACCCAGGCACCCCTGGATAGAGTATTTTTAATAAATGTTAATTATATCAGGTTGGTTGACATTTTATTTAACTTTCATTCTTTTTTTTTTTTTTAAAGATTTTATTTATTTATTTATTAGGAAAGGGAGAGAGTGAGAGAGAGCATGAGAAGGGAGGAGGTCAGAGTGAGAGGCGGACTCCCCATGGAGCTGGGAGCCTGATGTGGGACTTGATCCCGGGACTCCGGGATCATGACCTGAGCCGAAGGCAGTTGCTTAACCAACTGCGCCACCCAGGCGCCCATAACTTTCATTCTTAAATCAGTTATTGAGAGGGGGTGTTGCTATCTCTATTTGTGAATTTGTCTATTTCTCCTTGTAATTCTATCAGTTTTTGCTTCATTTGTTTTGTAGCTCTAATGTTACGAGCTTAACATTTAGGATTGTTATAACTTCTTAATAAATTTAATTCTTCAGTATTATAAAATGACCCTCTTTATCCCTGGAAATATTCTTTGTTGTGAAATCTACTTTGCTTGATACTAATATAGCCTCTCTGGCTGGCAGGCTGGCTTGTTTGCTTTTTCTTTCTTCCTTTTGGCTACTTTTTTTTCTGTTTCCTTCCTTCCTTCCTTCCTTCCTTCCTTCCTTCCTTCCTTCTTTCCTTCTTCCATGTTTTTTTTTTTAAGATTTTATTTATTTATTTGACAGAGAGAAAGGGATCACAAGTAGGCAGAGAGGCAGGCAGAGGGAGAGGGGGAAGCAGGCTCCCCGCTGAGCAGAGAGCCCGATGTGGGGCTCCATCCCAGGACCCTGAGATCATGACCTAAGCCGAAGGCAGAGGCTTAAACCACTGAGCCACCCAGGCACCCCCCTACTTCCGTGTTTCTAATTTAAATTTAATATTACGAGATTTTTAGTCTAACTTTGGCTTTATACTGTATCTCTTTCCCCTTATATTGGAAATCTTAATCCCTGACAACATTAACATAATTATTATCATTATCTTATAAAATATAGCAGATAGATTTGAAATAATAATGCCAGTATTACCACTGGCAGGGAGGTTACTGAATGAAGTTTAGAAGGTCTTACTTCTAAACTTCAAAGTCAAATACTGTGCCCTTGTCTCTTGAAATAATTCTCTTTTATTGGTCTCTCAGAATTGTTTTTTATTTTTAAGGATTGCTTAAGTTTAATTTTACTTTTGAAATATACAAGTTTCTTATGTTTCCAAAGTCAGAACTCAGTCGAAGTATGTTTGGAGAAGTACGTTCATTCCCAACTGTCAACCCTCCATATCTGAGTAATTAGAGAATAGAGATTTACCTTACTCTTTTTCACAACTACATAGAATTCCACCATTTAGATTTACCATGAGTTATTCAATCAGACCTTATTGTTGAGGCAGTTGGGTTGTTATCCATAGAATCAGCTTTCTTTTGATTGGTATTAGTATGTATTTTTCCATTCTTTTAACCAGAACCTTTGCTTTTTAGTTGGTGTATTTAAACCTTTTACATATTTGTGTGTTTATTGCTCTGTCTTTATGTTTATTTATCTTTTCTTTTTTTTTTTTTAAAGATTCTATTTATTTACTTGACATAGAGAGGACAAGCAGGCAGAGTAGCAGACAGAGGGAGAGAGAGAAGCAGGCTCCCTGCTGAGCGAGGAGCCCAATGTGGGACTCGATCCCAGGACCCTGGGACCATGACCTGAGCTGAAGGCAGTCGCTTAACCAACTGAGCCACCCAGGAGCCCTATTTATCTTTTCTTCTGCCATATTAAATCTTTTGTTAATCCCACTCAGTGTGTTTTTTTCATGTCAGACGTGTTTTTCATCTCTAGAAGTTCCAACTTTTAATGTTTTCTTTCTCTATAGAGATATAAAATATATGAACATGAATACATGAACATATGAATATAATTTTAAAAATTTATTATTTTTAAATTCTAGTATAATTAACACAGTGTTATATTGGTCTCGGGTATACAATATAGTGATTCATCAATTCTGTACATTGTTCATTGCCCATTATGGTAAGTGTGTTCTTAATCCCCTCTACCTATTTTACCCATCCCCCCACCCACCTCCCCTCTGGTAACCATCAATTTGTTTTCTATAGTTAAAAGAGTCTGGTTTTTTGATTGTTTGTTTTGTTTCTTAAATTCCTCATATTAGTGAAATCATATAGTATCTGTCTTTCTCTGACTGACTTGTTTCACTTAGCGTAATACCCTCTAGATGGATCCATCCATGTTGTTGCAAATGGCAAGATTTCATACTTTTTTATGGCTTAGTAATATTCTGTATGTATATACTACCTCTTTATCCATCCATCTGTTGATGGACGCATGGGTTGCTTCCATAATTTGGCTATTGTAAATAATACTGCATAAAGTGTAACATAAGGTAACTGCATAAAGTAAGCATAAGGAGTGCATATATCTTTTCAAATTAGTGTTTTCATATTCTTTGGGTAAATGCCCAGTAGTAGAATTACTGAATCATGTGGTAATTCTATTTTTATATTTTTGAGGAAATTCTATCCTGTTTTTCCTGGTGGCTGCACCAGTTTGCATTCTCACCAACAGTACAGCAGGGTTCCTTTTTCTCCACATCCTTGCCAGTGCTTCTTATTTTTTGTGTTTTTTATACTAGCCATTCTGACTAATGTGATGTGGTATCTCAGTGTGGTCTTCATTTGTATTTCCTTGATGATGAGTAATGTCGAGTGTCTTCTCATGTGTCTGTTGGCCATCTGCATGTCTTCTTTGAGGAAATGTCTGTGCACGTCTTCTGCCCATTTTTAAATTCGATTACTTGTTTTTTGGGTGTTGAGTTGTATAAATTCTTCATGTATTTTGGATACTAACCCTTTATTGGATATATCATTTAGCAAATATCTTCTCCTGTTCAGTAGGTTATCTTTTAGTTTTGTTGGTTGCTTCCTTTGCTGTGCTTTTTATTTTGATATAGTCTTAATATTTCACTTTTGCTTTTGTTTTCCTTACCTGAGGAGACTTACCTAGAAAAATGTTGCTGCAGCCAGTGTCAGAGAAATTACTGCATATGCTGTCTTCTAGAATTTTTATGGCTTCAGGTGTCACATTTAGGTCCTTAATCCATTTTGACATTTTTTTTTTTAACTGTATAAGAAAAAGTGGTCCAGTTTCATTCTTTGGCATGTAGCTGTCCAGTTTTCTCAACACCATTTGTTGAAGAGACTGTCTTTTTCCCATTTCTTATCTTTGCTTCCTTTGTCGAAGAATAACTGATTATATAATCATGGGTTTATTTCTGGGCTCTATTCAATAGTTCCACTCATCTCTGTGACTTCTTTTGTGCCAGTCTCTACTATTTTGATTACTACAGATATATAGTGTATCTTGAAATCTGGGATTGTGATGCTTCTGTTTAGTTCTTTGTTTTCAAGATTGATTTGGCCATTCAGTCTTTTGTGGTTCCATATAAATTTTAGGATTGTTTATTTTAGTTCTGTGAATGAGGCTGTTGTCATTTTGAAAGGGATTGCATTAAATGTGTACATTGCTTTGGGTAGTATGGATTTTAGCAATATTTGTTCTCCCAATCCATGAGCATGGAATATCTTTCCATTTGTTTCTGTCAGATTCTTTTATCAGTGTATTATACTTTACAGAGTACAGATCTTCCACCTCTTTGGCTATGTTTATTACTAGGTATTTTATTATTTTTGGCACAATTGTAAATAGGATTTTTTTCTTAATTTCTCTTTCTTCTATTTCATTATTAACGTATAAAAATGCATTGAATTTCTGTATATTGATTTTGTATCGTGCAACCTCACTGAAATCATTTAGGAGTTCTAGTTTTTTTGTGGAGTTCTTAGGGTTTTCTATATACAATATCATGTCATCTGCAAATAGTGAAAGTTTTACTTCTTCCTTATTGTTTGGATGTCTTTTATTTCTTTTTGCTTTCTGATTGCTGTGGCTGGGACTTCCAGTACTGTGTTGAATAAAAGTGATGAGAGTGGACATTCTTGTCTTGTTTCTGATCTTAGCGGGAAAGCTCTCGGTTTTTTCCCATTAAGGATGTTGTTAGCTGTGGGTATTTCATATAAGGCCTTTATTATGTTGAGGTATGTTCCCTCTAAACTTATTTTTTTTTTAATTTTTTTAAAGATTTTTATTTATTTATTAGAGAGCGAGAGACTGAGGATGAGAGGGGAGAAGATCAGAGAGAGAAGCAGACCTCCTGCAGAGCCGGGAGTCCGATATGGGACTCCATCCCGGGACTCCGGGATCATGACCTGAGCCGAAGGCAGTTGCTCAACCAACTGAGCCACCCAGGCGCCCTCCCTCTAAACTTATTTTAATGAGGGCTTTTATCATGAATGGTTGTTGTACTTTGTCCAATGCTTTTTCTGCATCTGTGGAAATGATCATGTGGTTTTTATGTTATTGATGTGATATATCATGTAGATTGATTTGTGAACATTGAACCACCCTTGCATTCTGGGAATAAATCCCACTTGATCACAGCGAATGATTTTTTTAAATATATTGTTGGATTTGATTTGCTAATATTTTGTTGAGTATTTTTGCATCCACTTTCATCAGTAATTTTGACTTGTAGTTCCCTTTTTTGGTAGTGTCTTTATCTGGTGTTGGTATCAGGGTAATACTGGCCTCATAGAATGAATTTGAAAGTCTTCCTATCTCTTGTATTTTTTGAAATAGTTTGAGAAGAATAGATATTAATTCTTCTTTAAATGTTTGATAGAATTCACCTGTGACACCATCTGGTCCTGGATTTTTGTTTATTGGGAAGTTTTTGATTACTGATTCAATTTCATTGCTGGTAATTATCTGTTCACATTTTCCATTTTTTCTTGATTCAGTTTTGGAACGTTAACATGTTTCTAGGAATTTGTCTATCTAGGTTGTCCAGCATATAATTTTTCATAATATTCTCTTAAAATCCTTTGTATTTCTGTGGTGTCATTTCTCCTCTTTCATTTCTGATTTTGTTTTTGAGTCATCTCTCACTCTGTCTCCCTCTTACCTCCCTCTGGGGAGTCTGGCTAAAGGTTTATCAATTTTGTTGATATTTTCAAAGAATCAGCTCCTGGTTTCATTGGTATATTTTATTGTTTTTTGAGTTTCTATTTCATTTATTTCTCCTCTGATTTTTATTATTTCCTTCCTTTTACTGGTTTTGAGTTTTGCTATGCTTCTTTTTCTAGCTCATTTATGTGTGAGATTAGGTTGTTTATTTGAGATTTTTATTGTTTCTTGAGATATCATTATGGCTCATATTTTTCTGATTCTTTGTGTTTCTGGTTATTTTCTGTTTGATTTAGACATTATGAAGTTTTTGGATATTTTATATTTTTATCAGTATACTTGAGGGCCCAGTTAAGTAACTTGGAAACAGTTTCATTCTTTCGTGGTTTGTTTTTAAACTTCAGTGGATGGAATAAGAGCAGCTTTTAGTCTAAGACTTATGTTTTCTCAATCATGAGGCAGCATCTGTGAATTATAAGATTTCATAATCTGGCTGGTAGGACATTATGCTAGCTAGCCATTTGTGGGCTTCAAGAATTGTTCCCTTTCCCCCCTTTTTTTTTTTTTTTTTTTTAGATTTTATGTATTTATTTGAGCAAGAGAGCAAGCAAAAGAGTGTGAGTAGGGGGAGAGGGGAAGAGGAAGAAGGAGAAGCAGACTCCCCGCTGAGCAGGAAACCCAATTTAGGGTTTGATCCCAGGACCTCAGGATCACAACCCGAACTCTGCTCTTTTCAAATGATTCTTTCTCTAGCCTCAGTTTCCTCACATGTATATGCTTATCAACATTCAGCTAATGACTCCAGAGGGATTCTTGTGGCTCTCCGGAGGTTTCTTTCTGTGCAGCTTTTCTTTTCTCTGATACTCTGCCTTGGGAACTCTAGTTCCCAACTGACAACTCTCCCTCTAGGAGTAAAGTGGGACAATTAGGGGCTCACTTCATTTCTTCTCCCCTCAGAGATCAATATACTGCACTGCCAATTTTGTTCTTTTTTTGCAGTTATTTTCTGTTCCCTGTTTCTCCATCTTGGCTGTACATAGACATTAACATTTATCTTCTAATTTAAAAAAAACAAACCTTAAGGAAGAGATTCAGGTCATTCTGTATTTAAACAAGTTTGGACTAAATTTATTTTCCTTTGCAATTTCTAGAAAGTATATTAATATCAAATTCATATTTAGACAAAATGTAAGAAAAATGTAAGATGACTTAGTATACTAAGCTCATTTTCAACATTTGTTTTCTGCTCATCTATGGATTATGATATGAATTTGCTTATTCACCGATTAGAAGAATAGTTTAGGTAATTAAAAAATATTTCATGACATGCAATAAATAAAATAATTTATATTTAATAATATTAATTTTGTCAGAAAACAATTTTAAAACTATCTTACATTTAGAAATCAAGACCACTTCTGATGATTTCTATAGATTGATATTTCTGGCTTATGGGCATCATTGTTTTGCTTTGTGGAGTGTTCTTATAGAAGTCTTTATACAGGGGCGCCTGGGTGGTTCAGTGGGTTAAAGCCTCTGCCTTCAGCTCAGGTCATGATCTCAGGTTCCTGGGATCGAGCCCCACATCAGGCTCTCTGCTCAGCAGGGAGCCTACTTCCCCCTCTCTCTCTGCCTGCCTCTCTCCCTACTTGTGCTCTCTCTCTGTCAAATAAATAAAATCTTTAAAAAAAAAAAAAAAAAGAAGTCTTTGTACAATGAACTGCATTTTTCTCAGATTTTTTTATACCTCATAAAATTATAGTGACTTTCTGTAATTAAGATTGCTCATAATTAGTGTGTATATGAGATCAATTTGGTATTACAAGGAGAGTAATACAATAAATACAGGTGCAATAGGAAATGTAGAAAGACACTGGGCTTCAGAAACAGTTAAGAAAGTAGAAGTTGGGTCTTGGCCTACTTTGTACAAGTTGTATTACCTCTTTAGCCTTATTTTGTTCCTGTTTCACATCTTTTGGGGCCTTATTTTCTTCTTTAAGGTGTTTTTTCTCAAAGGCAGTTGTGGGAATTAGATACATTTTGTGAAAATACATGGTAAACTACAAATGCTATATAAAAAACCAAGTACCATTTTGAGATTTAGCCTGAGGATTATGGTTTCAAACAGTATGTAGTTGGAAAATTTGACTGTACCTGAGCCTAACATTTTTAATAACCAAAGTTACTATCTTGGTCTGTGCTTTCTTTGGTTAGTTTCAGAAATTTTTTAAATTTGATTTTTGATACCCAGTTTAATAGAAATGAGTCATGTTATCATTTCTTTCTTTACTTGGCAGCACAGCATATGCACTTCACCCACATATATGATCTGTGGATTGTGGAGAGAAATAAGGATGTTGCTCAATAGCCCACATCTTTCAACAAAGAATACTTTTCAGTAACTCTCATGAGTTTCTCTTGGACACTAGGAAATGCAGACCCCTACATGTTAAACTAAATTTGTGAACTCAATATTGAGTGAGAAAATGTGAGGAGCAGACCATTAAGTTAGATTCTATGTCCTCTGTAAATACCAGTGACTTTACCCATAGAGTGGATTAGAAGACCTTGGTTTTGAAGTTCTGAAACATTTCCTGCAGAATGATACAAGAACTGTTTCTGAGACTCAGAATAAAAGGCTACAGAATTGTGGGAGGCTTGCCCTCTATTTATGAATCAGATTTTAAGTGGAAACCACAGTCGTTTCCTTGTTTCTCATTCATGCTTTAGCAGAGGATGTGATGCCATAGATCTAGCTTGGTTTGTAGTTTCTTCTTTAAGGTTCACACCACATTCTTTTCCTGTTTAGAAGCCACAGCAGTTTTAATATATTATCAAACCACAGAATGTACCTTCCTGCATATTTACTGGGGGAATGTGTGCTAGCTCTTATTTGGTAGACCCAGTACTAATTGTGGCAGTCTAGTGTAAGTCCTATTTCAGAAATAGAGCATAAGTAAATAAGTGCACAATATAGATAGATGTATTTGGGGTAGGTGGTATATAGGCATACATCTGGATACTTGTGGAAAACAATTTTAACCCTCTGATTATATTAATTTGTATTTTAAAATAATGCTTTATGTTGTTTAACTTGAATATACGTTAATTTTTTTTTTCCTTAGCATCATGGCATGCCATGGGTTGCCTCTCATAAATGGACAAAGCTGTGACCCTTATGCAACAGTTTCTCTAGTGGGCCCTTCTAGGTAATGTTTATATTTTTTTTAAGTTTTTATTTAAGTTCCAGTTAACATGCACTGTAATATTAGTTTCAGGTGTACAATACAGTGATCCAACACTTACATATGACACCCAGTGCTCATCACATGTGCCCTCCTTAATCCCCATCACCTATTTCCCCCATCCCCCCCCCCACCTCCCTGCTGGTAATCATCAGTTTGTTCTCTGTAGTTAAGAGTCAGTGTTTCTTGATTTGCCTTTTTTTCCCCCTATGCTCATTTGTTTCTTAAATTCCACATATGAGTGAAATCATATGGTATTTGTCTTTCTCTGAATGACTTATTTCACTTAGCGTAATACTCTAACTCCATCCATGTCATTGGTAGGTAGTGTTTATTGAATTATTTTTTTTTACCTCTAAACAAACAATTTCAAACGTGCTTTTATTTTCCATAAGTACACTGGTTTTAATCCAGAAACATAAACATCTCTGGATCTGAAGACTCAATATGTATATGGGCTTAACAAATGATTTCTTTCTTTGACAGTAGATGCTTCATTACATTGAAATGATCAGTAGTTGGCTTCTATTTGTAACCTGGAGTTAGGAATTCAGGGTAGGACAGCAAATTATTATTAGATTTTTAAGTTTTAAAATGTGACTTAAGAATCACAAAATTAAGATTCTAAGAATAAATGCTAAATGGCTATTTATGATGCAAAGTTAATAATGCTTTGAAAGAAAGATCTTTAGTGAGTTCTGTTAAATGCTTGCAAACAACCAAGTCCTGTTCTTATAGAAAGAAAGTGGTTGCCATTTCAAATATGCTGGACGCTTAGACTGTGGGGAGCAACGTTAATTTTATAGTAGTTAAAATGTTTTTTAAAACATAAATTTGACCTTCTCCATTCATCATTGGCCTTCCTCCCTTCAAATGTCTTAAATTTTGTATAGGTAAAAATCCTGTTCTGAGAAATGCTAGCTCAGAATCATAAGGCAGTTTCCATTTTTTTTATCTGGAAAGACAGCTAGGAACTAAAAATGCCTTTTCTGCTCATGACATCTGTGCTCTACAGTGAGAATTCCAAGCTGTAGACAGAGTGCTGAAGTACCAGAACATGGTAAAGTGCACCATATCATTGATTTAAATTATTTATGATGATTTATGGAAAAACCTATAGCAATTTATATATTTTGTATTTTATAACTTCATTATGATTTCTTTCAGAGCCTGACTAGTCTGAAATTTGCCTACAACTTTGAAGGTTTAAAATCAGGAAACAAAGAGCAAAATATTCGCTCCATACCAAACATATACATACATACACAGACACATAACCCTTGTCCCCAACTTCAGGCTTTCTAGGTATCTTTTGATTTACTTATTTTTATTAATTTTTCTTAATTCTAGAATAGTCAGTGTACAGTGTTACATTAGTTTTGGGTGTACAACATAAGTATTTTTATTTTTTAGAAAATCACCAGTAAGTCGCTTTAAAAAATGTATTTATATATACATATAAAATACCTAGCGCAATACCTAGTACTTACTGCATACTCAAACAATATTGCACTGTTAGCACTATAGATGGTTTTAAATTTGAAAGCAGATACTCAATCCT
Source organism: Nasua narica (assembly GCA_028533885.1). Taxonomy (NCBI): domain Eukaryota; kingdom Metazoa; phylum Chordata; class Mammalia; order Carnivora; family Procyonidae; genus Nasua; species Nasua narica. The sequence goes on from CM052799.1 coordinate 86,490,133, forward strand.
TTAACATTCATGCTATCAGAGGAATTAGTTCTGGATGTTAAAAATGTTGAAACTAGTTGAGCTATTTTTTATTCTTATAATCTGTAGCTAAAGACAAATTATTTAGTGTAATCATTTAATAACATACAAATGGAAATCATTTGGCATACAAATTTGTTTTTAAGAGTCATTATTGGTATTGATAGTGTACTATCACCATATAAGATGTTAAAATTGGGAGAGGCTGGGGAAAGCCTGCATGGGATTTCCCTGTACATTTCTTTGCAACCTTCTCTAATTATTTCAAAATAAAAACTTTTTTAAAAAGCCATATTGTAGCCGAAACCCAAGAAGTAAATTTAGTTAAGAATGCCTTTTGTGTTCCTCAGGTATTTTTCAGCATAGATAAAGGTATGCTGAATCTCACTGTCTTCCTTCTACCACTCTTGATATAAAATAAGCTTGTATATATAAGATAAGCTTGATAGTCAACCTAGTGTAGCCAGAGAGAGAAAATACAATCTCGTCATATATCGCATATACAAACTTGTATTTTCTTTGATTTGGGTCTTTAGAGACACTTGAGATTTTTTTCCCCAAGTAATATTTAAAACTATAGTTTTCCCTGAGTCATCTTAACAGCTAAAGGGTGGTCAGGCTCCCCGGTTGGAAATAGCATGTTTTATAATTGTGTACTATTAAGTTCTACAAGGTAAAACTCTACCACATTGGAACAGGAATGACCAAAAGAAGACAAAAGTAAAGAAGAAAACAAGCAATCCGCAGTTTAATGAAATCTTTTATTTTGAGGTAACTTTTTATTTTATATAAATGTTGACATTGAATATTTAATATTGAATGGTGGTTTACTTCTTTTTTTGAACTATAGCCATAGTAATCATTTAATCAACTAATGCAACTAAGCATTTCTATTCCAAGAGCAGTAGAACCATGATGTAATGTGGTAGAGGCTCACTATATAAAACAAATAAAGGCAGAACTATATCCAGTTTGGGGATAGGGAGGACTAGGGCCACACCTACTCCATAGTCATCCCTATTACCACACCGTCCTCCACATACCCTCCCACCTTATCCAGCCCCGCCACCTGACACACAGTGGCCACTGGACTCATACAGAGTACTGTTTGAAAATCACTAGTAAAGTAAGTATGACATCACTTGGTTGGAATTCTTGTCCCAGTTGATGTGGAATAAATCACTAAATGTGAGGTTTAAGTTTATCTTGTGAAAGGATAATTTTGTAAGAAAACACCTGGCTACCCTACCTGACAGAGTTTTTAGGAGGACCAAATGTGAGAATGCTTTGAGACCATAACGTGCTATAAGATTAAGATCTTATTATTAAGTTCTTTTTAGCTAATTGCCTCTACAGACAAATGCTTGTTCTCATAGAGATCTTCAGCTTCCTTGAAGTTGCCCCAAAATACAGTCCTTTGGAGTTCTTTACTGTGGAGCATTTGTTAAAAGAAATCCTTTTTCATATTATTTGAAAACTACAGGGGAAAAAAAAAGACCTGATTTCTAAAAGATTGTGTTCTAACCATAGAACATGTTGCAAGTGAGATTAGTTAGCGTATAGGGAATATTTGGAGAAAAGCTACATTGTGTGCTTTTTCCTCTTTTGTGTGTATGTTTTGCTTGATGTATCAAGTGGAGACAAGTGAGAGCACATCTAGCCATGCCTGATTACTATACTTTAATAAAGAAACATAGGTTGAGGAAGATACCAAAACCGAAGTAGGAAGGATTGTGGGGGTGGAGGCAAGGGAGAAAGAAAAGCAAAAGAAAAGGTACCAGTGTGAGACTTTTCCATTTCCTGGCTAAGGACTTTGGTTGTTATACATTTATCAGTGGCTATTACATCTAGCCTGCAGAAAACATGGGGCAACTTGCAAAAAGCAGATGGCCCTTTGAAAGGCAAGGTCTGACCTGCTTGCTGTATTCAGGTGTATATATGAAGCCTTAAAATATTTATTCAAAAAGCCCTTTGTTGAGCTGATTATAAAGATTCAATCTCTGACCTCGAGCTAAAGCAAGAGACACAAAGCACACATATACATGCATACACACAACAGCAAAGTGCAGTAGATACAGAGGAGGTCAGATGAGTTCTGCTCTAGCTGAGTTAAGTTAGGGAAAAGGAGTATTAGAGAGAAAGAACATTTTGAGCATAGACAAAGAGAAAAGCAGTAAGTTATGTCCAAAGAATAGCAAATAGTGATTTAACTGGAAGGGTTCTGTAAGAGAATAATTGGAACAAAGCTTAAAAGCTAGACTGGGACCAACTATGTAAGACCTTGAACACCTGGCTGACGTGCTTTCAGAGTAGCTGTTGAATGTTTTTGAGCCTGGAAGGGGTAAGAGTAATGTAGTGTTTGGGGGAGAATTAACCGTGATCTGTGAGCCAGTAGCTGAGAAAGAACAGAAATCAAGAGATTCTTACAGTTTAGGTGTTTTTAAAAAAGGGGGGGGGGGAGTGATGTGGTTTCTGATCCAAGAGAGTAACATAGAAAAAGAGAGGAAGTGACAGATGAGAAAGAAGCTGTAAAGGGTAGTATAACAAATTGATTATAGAAGAAAAGACAAAGGGAAAAGTCAGATGTCCTCATGGTTTCAAATCTGGAATGAGGGAAAAAGTTAAGAAAAGCAGAAGTGGTTCCGTTTGGGACATAATGAACTTGAGGTCTGACATGAAAACCCCCAGTAGGCAGTTCATGACTGAAACGTAAGATGGGTGATGGCTGTAGATAAGGACTAGAGATTTGCTTGCAGAGTCAAGAAAGCCAAGGGAATAGAGGCATCCAGTATAGGAGAAGAGTGAGGAAGCTCAGTTCTGCCAGTTATTAGGTATTCATCTTTGAACATGTCTCTTAATTTCTGTCCTCTAACTTCCTCATTTTCAAGATGAGGATAATAAATCTAGCCCCGCCTGCTTCAGAGCAGCGTTCTGATGAACAAAGAAGATAATGGATGTGAAAGCACTTTGTAAACTGTATAGTCCTTTGCCACTCTTAGAGCAAAATAAAAGTTAAAACTGTGGAGAAAACCTGTATTTATAGGTTCTGAGGAAGAAGAAGTCCCACAGGAAGAAGAGAGCAGAAGGTTGCCTGGGTGTAGTCTGGGTAAAATCAAAAGCATGTTTCTGGGAAAGGAGGTATGGTTGTACTCACTTGTTCTGATAGAGGGGTCAAGGAAGACGAGAGCTAAGGACTCACCATCACACCTGGTGACTAAGAAAGGAGTTTGGGGAGGGTGATCTGTGAGGAAACCAGATTATAAGGAGTTTCTATAGTGAGTGGGTGTGAGGAAGTGGCGGCTGTAAGGATGGATTACAGTTTTGAGATATTTGTCTGTGAAAGGAAGGAGATAGGAAGACCATAATTTAAGTGTAGAATTTTTCTTAGACTTGAGTGAGGTGAATAGGCTGGTAAAGAAAGCTGTACTTAAAATAGATCAAATGCTTACTGCATGCTTACTATATGTCATGCATGGGTGGAATAGTCTTGGAAAAGAGGAGGATCATCTCTTGTTCAGAAGAAATTAGAAAACTCATCAAGTAGAAGGACCATGTGAGAATGGACATACATGTTCAGGTGGATAGTAGCAGAGGAAGTCCCTGCCAGTGGCCTTGGTATTTTTGGTAAAAATGTGAGAGGGAAGAGTAAGGATAGAATTGATATCTTGAGAAATATAGGAAAGTCTTCAAATAGTTCTTAGCATGGGCAGCTTCACCAAAATAGAACACTTATCTTTGAGCCACTAACAGATTACATGTGAGTCACAGAACCTAGTGTTGCTGTAGATTGAGTTGATAAGGAAGGGCATGGAGGCAAAACTGCTTTTGGTTTTATTTATTTATTTGTTTATTTTAAAGAGTTGATGCTTTTTTTTTTTCTTTAAAGATTTTATTTATTTATTTGACCGAGAGAGAGATCACAAGTAGGCAGAGAGGCAGGCAGAGAGAGAGAGGGAAGCAGGCTCCCTGCTGAGCAGAGAGCCCGATGTGGGGCTCGATCCCAGGACCCTGAGATCATGACCTGAGCCGAAGGCAGACACTTAATTGGTTGAGCCACCCAGGCGCCCCGGTTGGTTTTTTGGTTTTTTAAGACTTTATTTATTTTATTTGTTTGACAGAGAGAGAGAGATTGCTAGTAGAGAGGCAGGCAGAGGGAGAGGGGGAAGCAGGCTCCCCACTGAGCAGAGCCCGATGTTTATGATCCCAGGACCCTGAGATCATGACCTGAGCTGAAGGCAGGGGCTTAACCCACTGAGCCACCCAGGCACCCCCGCTTTTGGTCTTTTGTACTGCCTTTTTCTTACCTCCCTGCTACTTCCATAGCCGTTTTTATCTTTAGCTTTGGGGAAACTATTACCTAGGCATCTTCCTGTATTTATAATAAACACAGTTGAACATTTTAGGGATGATACTTTTTTTAAGTTCATGTAGGAAAAAATATTTAAAAATTTTTTGTAAACTAAAATATTTTGTTCGCAGGTAACCAGATCCAGTAGTTACACGAGAAAGTCCCAGTTCCAGGTAGAAGAGGAGGACATTGAAAAGCTAGAAATCAGGTATTTGTCCTGGAGTTTTACAGATTTGTTTTCTTTTTTTTTTTTTTTTTTTGGTGCCAAAAGAAAATCCTAAATCCAAAGTAGAAAAAGCCTAAAACAAAAAAGGTGAACCAAGCTTAATAGACTTCTCTTTAGCAAGTTGGTTGATGAAACTTAGAGGAACATGCATCTAATTTAAATTCATACTATTCTTTCAAAATCTGTTTTATTTGCAGAAGTAGTCAAGGTGTATTTATTTAAAACCAAAGATGACCTAATTTTCACCTATTTTATTATATTTTTAATTTTCACAAATTTAATTGCTCTTTAAATTTCTGAATCATAACATAATTGATGCAGAGAATATATAGAAAAGTAATTATATATTAGCCAATTTAGAAATAATTTTTTTATTCTTCTTAACATATCTGCTGTCTAACAGAAATTTCAGTGAGGTAAGAAGTCTTGTAAGATAATTCAACAGGTGCATGTGTTTGAAGTTTGTGCTATTTAGGTCTTAAATCTCTGCTGTTTGGGAGGGAAAAGTTCTGTCAGTGCATGTACAGGTGTGGTGTTAACAGTGTGCTCATCTAAAGGGTACAGTAGTCACGTGTTTGGAATGATCAGGTAATGTATTGTTCTAAATCACCTATCTTTACATTATTAATTGGCTCTAATTAAGAAAGAAACTGTAATCTTGTGTTGGTTTCTTTTCTCAAATTCAACAAAGTAACTCTAGTTCTTACTGCTATAGGTTAAAATAAAGTCTAGACTTTGAAACTAAGAAATTTCAGTGCTTTCTTTCAGACTATTTAAAATAGTTACATTCTGTGCTTATAAATAAAAGCTACTGCAATATTTTGTTTTCTTGGTTAGTGAGGTGTATGACAATGCTAACATCTCTTACTTTTAAGCATGTAAAATTAATGCTATAATACAATCAAAATGATTTGAAGCTACCTGATGACGTGTGTGCTCTTAAACATTGTTTGCAAAAAACAAAGCCAGTTTTAAATTTTCAGGATCGACTTGTGGAACAATGGAAACCTGGTCCAAGATATTTTCCTGGGTGAGATTAAGGTTCCTGTGAACGTGTTAAGAAATGATTCCTCTCATCAAGCCTGGTAAGAAGACAAACATTCTAGTGAACTCCACAGAAGGTCATCCCCTTTAATAAAATGTACATGCAAGTAAATGCTTACTATATGCATATTTTTTAAATTTGAGGTAGAATAAACCAGAAGTCATTAACTTTATTTGATTTGGTTATTAATTTATTTTTGCAGAAATAGAAGTACACTGATGGTTTTATGACTTGACTTCTAGTACTGAGATGTAAGAACTGAATTACCTAGGAATATTGTTCTGTTCAAAAATGAAATCTTGGGCGCCTGGGTGGCTCAGTTGGTTAAGCAACTGCCTTCGGCTCAGGTCGTGATCCCGGAGTCCCGGGATCGAGTCCCATATCGGACTCCCGGCTCTGCGGGAAGTCTGCTTCTCCCTCTGACCTTCTCCCCTCTCATTCTCAGTCTCTCTCTCTCTAATAAAAAAAAAAAAAAATGAAATCTTAACTCTAAGGAGAAAATGAAAATGATTTAAAACATTACATATGAGTTGCTTATGTGAGAAGATGCTTGGTCACAGATCAGCATCCAAAATAAGTCCAAAAGCCTTATTAATGGTGACAGGAACTGTGGGTGTTTGAAAACAGAGGATTTATGGTAGGAAATCAGCTGTTAATGGGATCTAACCAGTGATTTTCCTTTACCACACCCCCCTGAAATGCACTATGAATGGCCCTGATGTTATTTTCTAAATGTCTAGGGTCAGGGCGCCTTGGTGGCTCAATTGTTTGAGTGTCCGGCTCATGATTTCAGCTCAGGTCATGATCTCAGGGTTGTGAAATCAGGCCCCACATTGGGCTCCATGCTCAACTGGGAGTCTGCTTGAGATTCTACCCCCACTCCCACTCAGGAGTAAATAAATGTGTGTCTAGGGCCCAGATGTTGAGTTGATTCAGTAAATACTTTCTTGAGGTGCTCTCATGGCTTAGTAATGGTTACTGTATTATTTTAGCTTTTCATGTCTTTAACACTGACATTAAACTGATGGTAGATAAAACATAATGGTCATGCATTAAACTGATGTTATTTTCCTTAGCAGAATTGATGTATAACTATCATTTTTTTCTATTGAGAGCATTTACAAGCATGCCTATCCTGCCCCTTCCAGTAGGTTGCCCACCAGCCCTCATGCTAGACTTGGGTTTCTACTGAGCATAAAAAAACAGGTCTTTGTCATTTGCCTCTAAGGCCCACTATTTAGAACTCTGATTCAGTGCCTAGAAGAGGAGTTGAAATTAAGTGTTTAGATGTTTCTTACTGTGGGCATCAATCTCACTTGTCTTTAGAAGAGCCTCCCTTGGGCACCTGGGTGGCTTAGTCAGTTAAGCATCTGCCTTCGCCTCAGGTCATGAACCCAGGGTCCTGGGATGGAGCCTTGATTTCCGGGTCCCTACCCAGCAGGAAGCCGGCTTCTCCCTCTGCCTCTCTCTCTCCCTTGCGCCTCTCCCTGCTTGTTCCCGCTCTCTCTCTCTCCCTTGCTATCTCTTGCTATCTTTGTCTCTCTCTCAAATAATAAATCTTTAAGCAAATTTATACAACATGGAATAGAAACATCTCCTAATTCATTTATACTTCCATAGGTATAAGGAAGTATAAAAATGTGAATGCCATTTTCTTTTAAGTCAGAAATTAAACTCTTAGGCTCCTTTGTCATTTGTAGAGCTGTAGCATCCCCTTGTGGGATTGATGGTAATTACATGAAAGCGCAGGAAAAGCTTTCTTTACCTTCAGAATTTCAGGCATATTCTTTCTAATCTTGGTAGTAGGAAAGAGAATAATTATCAGTAATATAATCCTGTTATTTGAAAAGTTTCAATTTGCTTTCCTTTTTCACGTAATTTCCAATTAGTATTTGTCTATTATAGTCTTTTCCTGAAAACGAATTTTAATGGTACCAATTTAACTTTATTCTCAGATTACAACATGGTCCAGTCATTCCCCCTTTCCTTTCTTGGCTTCTCAGTTCCTTAGCAATGACGTATGTTCTTTATTATGAAACTTCTGTCAGATGTTAGGAGTAGCTTGTTAGTGTTGATAGTAACTCATTTTAACTTTAAACTTATAGATAATTGAATTTTATATGGTTTTTTTAAATCAATAATATACTCACATGGTTCACAATTCAAAAGGTAAAAATCTGTGTCTTGACCCAGTCCCTCAGCTAATCATTTTCCCTCTTCTGAGGCAGTCACTGTTTTGATTTTCTGGAAATATTTTATGGAATATAGTCAAATACGTATATATCTTTTCCCCTTCTTTACACAGATGGGCACATACTGTATCCTGATCTGCACCTTGCTTTTCTCAATTACCAGTGTAGTAGAACTTCAGTAAATATTTGTGGAACCTTGGTAGTGGTTAAGAGCATGGACTTTGGAACCAAATTACCTTGGCTCAAATCTTAACCTCTCCATAACTACCTGTATGACCTTGGACAGGTTACTCCACCCAATTGGCTTTGCCTTTCTCTGGCTATACAATGGAGACAGTACAAATAGTACCTGCCTCCCAGAGTTGTTGCATTCATCCTCGTCAGTGAGATAAGCTGCAAGTGCAGTGACCATGGGTATAGCTCATGCTCTCATCATTACAGGGATTGCTGCTGTCATTACCATTCCTACATATAGAATTTCTGCATCCTTTGTTGTCATACCAGCGTTCCATTGTTTGGAATGTTAGAAAGAGAACCTCATAGGAGTCTAGTTCAATCTCATTTCACCACTTCCGGTCATTGTCTTAATGTGTGCAAAACCTTTATGTGATTGTACAAATTGGCACAATAGTTCTCCCCCAAATGATCCAACATATAAAAATGGACATTAAGAAAAGACAGTAGAGGGACACCTGGGTGGCTCAGTCGATTAAACAGCTGCCTTCTGCTCAGGTCATGAACCTAGGGTCTGGGATTGGAACTGAGTTCCACATCAGATCAGACCAAAGGGTCTGCTTCTCCCTCTGCCTGCCGCTCTCCCTGCTTGTGCACACGTACCCTCTCTCTCTCTATCTCTTTCTCTCCAACAAATAAATAAAATCTTTAAAAAAGAGAGAAGAAAAGACAATAGATTCACATAGTAAATGAAACAAATGATTGGGGTTTTTCAACATAAGTACTTTATACATATTTAAAACTAGATTAGTATTTTGCTTGAGATAAGTTGGTTGTCTAGTTTGCTAATTTTGCCACCTATCTTTAATCTCCTATCTTAAGTAAAAATCCATTGATAATGCTTATATTTATGGAACCAGAAACAGCATTCAAGTGTTAGTAGAGCTGCCTCTGAACAGTTACTTTCCAGCTTCTGAACATTACTTCATTATGCTTGTTTTCAGCATTATGAACAAATAATTGTAGTTTTTACCTGCCTACTTTAACTTCAGTTATATAGATCTTGTGGTTAAAATTTTTCAAACGCTAGATTTTTTTTTTTTTTCTGTTAAGGAGCTGTCAAAACGGCTGAATCTTGAAAGCATCAGGCTTACTTTTAAGCCTCTGCAATTGTAAATAAAAAAATAGAGAGAGAGCAACTGAATTCCACTTGGTTAATAATTCCTCTATTTCCTTCTTCTTATTCTTTCAAACTGAAATGCTTTACTCAAAAACTGAAGGAAATATATTTGATTTGATTTTTTTTTTTATCCCTCAACCTTAGGCATGGCCATGTATCATTTAACAAATCTTGAGAGTTTACTCTTACCTCTGATTCATACAAGATTACTTAGTCCACAAAGGATCCTTCAGGGTTTAAATAGAGCCTTTTTAGGGTGCCTGGATGGCTCAGTGGGTTAAAGCATCTGCCTTCCGTTCAGGTCAAGATCTCGGGGTCCTGGGATCGAGCCCCGCATCGGGCTCTCTGCTCAGTGGGGAGCCTGTTTCCCCCTCTCTCTGCCTACTTGTGATCTCTGTCTCTCTGTCAAATAAATAAATGGAATCTTTAAAAAAATAAATAATAAAATAAATAGAGCCTTTTTAAACAATGTTATAAAATAACAAATCACATTTATGTAGTTATATTAATAAGTACATTTATCTATAGCTATTTCTATATTTAAGTGGTAACAGTTATATACAAATCTTACATAAATAATGGCTGCATAGTGTTTATTGTGTACCAGGCAGTATTCTAAGTGCTTTACTTATATAACCTCCTTAGAGTTGTTGCAAGGATTAAATCAGTTAGATAGTATTATTACACCTTATTTAGAGTAATAATAAGGTAAGGAAAGAAGTACAGAGAGTTTGAGCAGTTTGCCCAAGGTCACACAGCTGAGATTTGGACCAAATATTCTGACTCTAAAGTTTATGTTCTTAACCTATTACTATAATAAATTGTACCTTGGCATAAATGTATTTTTTAAAGATTTTGTTTACTTATTTGAGAGAGACAGAGCACACACAAGTGGGGGAAAGGGACAGAGGGAGAAGCAAACTCCTGCTGACCAGGGAGCCTGATGTGGGACTCAATCCCAGGACCCTGGGATCATAATCTGAGCTGAAGGCAGACACTTGACCAACTGAGCCACCCAGCAGCCCCATAAATATTTTTTAGTATGTTTAAAACTCAAAAATGTTCGGGGTGCTTGGGTAGCTTAGTCAGTTAAGGGTCCAACTCTTGATTTTGGCTCAGGTCATGATCTCACGTTTGTGAGATTGATCCCTGTGTCAGATTCTGTGCTCAGTGTGAAGTCTGCTTAAGATTCTCTTTTCTCGGGACGCCTGGGTGGCTCAGTTGGTTAAGCAGCTGCCTTCGGCTCAGGTCATGATCCCAGGGTCCTGGGATCGAGTCCCACATCGGGCTCCTTGCTCGGTGGGGAGCCTGCTTCTCCCTCTGCCTCTGCCTGCTTGTGCTCTCTCTCTCTCTGACAAATAAATAAAAATAAAATCTTTAAAAAAAAAAAAGATTCTCTTTTCTCTCCCTGTCCCTTTGCCCCTCCCCCCACTTGGGCACACGTGCTCTCGTTCTCAAATAAATAAATTAAAAATGTTTTTTAAAAACCCTCAAAAATATTCTGTTTTAAGCTGAAATCAAAGATTTGAGTGCACCTTGCTTTATAAAATATTGCTAGAAAAAATTGAAGGGCATGGTAAGTTGAGGGTATTTTGAAATTTTATGTTTTTTCATAAAGTAGATGCAGATGAGATACTGTGCCCAGTAGGCTTTCTTACCCTTCCAAAGAAACCCAAGGAAGCAAGCTTAAAAAATGAGGCAAGAGTGAGGCCTTCGAGGTTCCTGGGCATTGTAAAGGAGTGCATACAGAATAATTAGTAACTGGCGTAGCATTGCCCTAATTCCTCTGCACAGAAATGCCATGTTAGGATTATAGATCTATTTTGCTGGTATTTTGTAGTTTGTGAGAGTAACAGAGGGACAGGGCATACTCCTTCCTCCCGTAATTTGGAGATAAGGGAATTAAAGTTGTCCTGAGTAAAATTCCTATAGAACAAACCAAAACAAAGTCTATAAATCTGACTAGAATATGGGGACATTGTTTAGGATTTAAGATGGGAAAGTGCATCTCAGGGAGGCAGAACCAATGTAACTATAGTACAAGTATTTTTATTTTTATTTTTATTTTTTTGTATTTTTATTTTTATATCCCATATATGGAAAACACTAGTTAAAATGGAAGGGGAATATTAGAACAATACGAAAGGATCCCAAAGAGGCAAACATGGGTAGGTACTACCCATTTAAATACAATCAAGAGGGAAGGAGATTCTGCTCTAGAAGCATTACTATTTCCTCGGCAAAACTGTTATCTTAGCTGAGAATTCTTAAGACTACCTCAATCTCTGTGTTGTATCTCTATCTCACCATAGTCCCTCTGATAATATGGCTTTCCAAATAGCTTACCGGTAGGTAAAAATGTATTAATCAAACAGATGAAAAAGTTGTATCAATGGGCTAAAAAAAAAAAGTATATTAGTTGCAGCGAGGAATATAAATGAAGCACCATGGGAAACAGTGATAATTGTTGAAGCCAAGTGGTAAGTGCATGGGAGAGGTGGTGAGTTGAGGGTATTCTTTATTAATATAACCATTCTTCGCCCTACTTTTGTGAATGAACATTTGCTTGCATAATAAAATGTAGTTGGTCACAAAAAAAGTGCAGGTATTTTTACTGCTTGGCTGTTGTATTTCTTTTCATAAATTTAGAAATTGGCTTTCTACTTTAAATATACCAGTTTCTATGCTCAGTCATTGCAGTTCAGGTTTACTTTTAGATAAAACTAGGTATCTGAATTTGCAAGTCTACAAAACATACACTAGATTGTGGAACTTGACCAAAGGAATGTCCTTTTCAGGATGTTTGGTGATCAGCGAACTAGACTTTTCTCTTAGAGGTACTTCTGGGTCACCTCTGCTAGTAGGCTTATATGCAGTTATTTTTTCAGGCAAATCTTTAAAACATTATTTCTCAAATCAGAGAATAGAAATTTTGAAGGCTGGTGTTTCAAGATAGAGATTCTGCTTTTGTAGATAGTGATATAATTTCTTCTCCCATTATTGTCATCCCCTCATCTTTTAAATTTTGCTTGTTTGATTCTCTAGTTCCCTTTTACGTCTTTAATTATATCTTTCTTATAACTAATAAATATTCCATTAAATCCTCCCTACCTTCTGTTTTTAAACTAGTGTAATGGGGAGGTCATAGGTGATAAATATCAAAAGTAAATATCAACACTAATGACACTACTTCATAAAAAGTATTCCAGGTAGTAAGTAAAGGAGGAATGATGGAATTCTAAAAGTATCATCATTTTGGGATGCCTGGGTGGCTCACTTGGGTAAGTGTCTGCCTTTGGCTCAGGTCATGATCCCAGGGTCCTGGAATCGCATCCCACATTGGGCTCCTTGCTCAGCGGAGAGTCTGCTTTTCCCTCTCACTCACAAAAAAAATAAATAAATAAAATCTTTTTTAAAAACCTATCATTTTATAATCTGTGAGAGTTAATGACTCTAGGCAGGGCTTATCAGTGACTGCTGATATCACAAAAAGAGAAACAGACATTAGTGCCTCTTTGTGGAACTACACAACACTATCAGTGAAATGTTCTTGCCAGCGTATCAAATCTAAATCTAACCAAGCCTCTAGATCTAACTGCCAATATACAGGAAGTACAGAGGACAAAGAATGTGTTAAGTGACGTCACGGAGTTAGAGATAGATTTAGCATAATCCCAAATGTGGAAAATTCTATTCTAACTACCCAATTTCTTAGGGAATAGAGGGAATCTGTAGGTTAAAAGAAACTTAAGTATCAACTAGTTAAAATCTATGGACCTTGGATATGTAGAAAAGTGTACAAAAATTGTAGAAAAGTGTTCGTGATAAAACAAAAAAAACCAAAATTTTCTACAAAAATTGTAGAAAAGTGTTCATGATAAAGTTTGGGAGAGTTTGAACATGGACTGGATAATGACGATTTTTAAAAGTCATATGTAGTCACAAATATTGAAATATTTATAGATAAGATTATAAGAGGCCTGGAAATTGCTTTAAAATAATGCCGGAATGGGATGGGAGAAGTGGGTAGAGGTATGACTGAAACAAGAATAGCCTTGAGTTGATGACTACTAACGCTAGGTGATAGGTGCCTGGGGGTTCAAAAGATGTACTGTCCTCTTTACTTTTGTATGTGTTATTAAATTCCCATGATAAAAAGTCTTTAAAAAATAACTATTAGGGGGCGCCTGGATGGCTCAATGGGTTAAGCCTCTGCCTTCGGCTCAGGTCGTGATCTCAGGGTCCTGGGATCAAGCCCCGCATCAGGCTCTCTGCTCAGCGGGGAGCCTGCTTCCCCCTCTCTCTCTGCCTGCCTGTCTGCCTACTTGTGATCTCTCTCTCTCTGTCAAATAAATAAATAAAATCTTTAAAAAAAAAAAAAACTATTAGAGGGGCGCTTGAGTGGCTCAGTGGGTTAAAAACCTCTGCCTTTGACTCAGGTCATGATCTCAGGATGCTGGAATCGAACCCCGCATGGGCTCTCTGCTCAGCAGGGAGCCTGCTTTCTCCTCTCTCTCTGCCTGCCTCTCTGCCTACTTGTGATCTTTCTCTCTTTCAAATAAATAAATAAAATCTTTAAAAAAAAATAATAACTATTAGATTTCTGATTTTGGTCCTACAAACTCTTGATTTCTAAACATTTTTCTTAGAAAATTTTAAAGCTATCTTCATTTGTACACATATATTTTTTGCCTTCTACTTGCCTAAAAAAAATTCATGTAAATCTGATTTTTGTAAATAAAAATATTTTGAGTGTAGTTACATTGTTTCTCCTTTAATACTATAAAAATATATTTATAAACCTTCAATCACTAACTTTTAAAAAAAATAAGTTCAGATTTTTACATACGTGAGATTTACTTTAAAACAAGATCACTTATAGGGCGCCTGGGTGGCTCAGTTGGTTGAGCAACTGCCTACGGCTCAGGTCATGATCCCAGAGTCCCGGGATCGAGTCCCATATCAGGCTCCCAGCTCTGCGGGAAGTTTGCTTCTTCCTCTAACCTTCTCTCATGCTCTCTCTCACTTTCTCTGTCTCTCTAATAAATAAATAAAATCTTTAAAAAAAAAACAAAAAAACAAGATCACTTACGCCTTCTTGTGGTATGTGGTATATTTCAGCTAAATGTGTGTTTCTTAAATTTAGTGAGGTGTTGTTTTTGATTATACATTGGATTTTAAATGTTTTACTTTCTATTATCTTTTCCTAAATCTGCAAGCTAATCAAACTCTTTCAGCCCCTTTGAAATCTTAATTTTTGTATTACCTGTGCTTTTTGTTCCCCAGATAAAAATCTGTTTATAGCTTTCTAGTTCAATATACGACCGATGTTAAGCCTCTGAAAAGTGATGGTTAGCTACTTATAAAGTGTCCTAACCTTTAATACTAAGTTGACTTTTTTGGTTTGGGATTTCTTTTTTTACAGCTTAGCTGTTTATTTACCTCACCGACTTGGATGCTCATTATCATCTCATGAAGTCAGTTGTGTTTTTACTTTAGGTACTTGCTGCAACCAAGAGACAATGGAAATAAGTCATCTAAAACTGATGATCTGGGGTCTCTTCGATTAAATATATGTTATACAGAAGACTATGTGCTTCCGTCAGAGTACTATGGTCCTTTGAAAACGTTGCTGCTAAAATCACCAGATGTTCAGGTACTTAAAAATCTTAAGGATATGATTTAATATGAAATGGCTAAAATAATTCTGTAAATGATGTGGAAAAGATTTCAGAGTATCAAGTTTTATTAAAATTCTGTGTGTGTGTGTGTGTAAAATTTATCTGAACCACAGTACTGTGATTCCAGGACTTGCTTCAAATTTCATCTCTGAGAAGTTTTTAAAAAGTAAATATTATTCTATACAACAGTAATAGTCAATAAATATGCTTGAATTACTTATACAGGCTAGTAATTGAACATTTAGTCATATTTCCTTGATTTTGTGCTTGTTTTCTGCCTTTCTGTGTTCTAGCCGATATCTGCCTCAGCTGCTTACATTTTGGGTGAAATTTGCCGAGATAAAAATGATGCTGTTTTGCCCCTTGTACGACTGCTGCTGCACCATGATAAACTTGTTCCTTTTGCCACTGCAGTGGCTGAATTAGACTTGAAGGATACACAGTAAGAGTGCTATTAAAATGTTAATTATGTGTATTGAGATTGGACTTTAGTTTGCCAAATTGTTTTTTTAATTTCACTTCTTTTGTATTGACCAGCCTTACTGGATAGGAGTCTGAAAAGAACTGCTTAGCAAGAGATAAAAGGCAGTTCTTTAAGTTAGCAAGCAGTATCCATCAACAGCAACATTAACAGTTAATGAAGAGCTTTTTTATTCAGTGTCGAAATTTCCTGTTACTAATTTTTGCTGCTGCTTGTAATGATTCACGTGTCACAGATAAAATACCAGGTCAGAAGTTGGGTTGTTTTTTTTTTCCTTACCCATTGTGTATCACCCCTATGTACATATGTGTGATATCATGAAGAGCAGTCAGGTGGCTTTTCAGTCCTGTCATAACACTGTCTCATACACACACATACATGCCGCTTTTGTAGTTCATTAATATCATTTGCTTTTTTTAAACTTATTATTTTGGGTAAGTAGTTTTGGTAAGTTTGAAAAGCCTAATGGTAGCAAGCTTTTTTTTTTAATTTAAATTCAGTCAATTAACATATAATGTATTGTATAATGTTTTATTACTATTATAATAATTATTATTACATTTATTACTATAAATGTAATATTAATGTAATTAACATATAATGTATAATGTATTATTGGTTTCAGAGGTAGAGGTCAGTGATTCATCTTATATAACACCCAGTGCTCATCATATCACATGCCCTCTTTAGTGCCCATCACCCAGTTGCCCCATTCTCCCCACTCCCCTCCCCTTTAGCAACCCTCAGTTTGTTTCCTATGATTAAGAGTCTCTTATGGTTTGTCTCCCTCTCTGATTTTGCCTTTTTTTTTTTCCTCTTTCCCCTCTTATCCTTTGTTTTGTTTGTAAATTCTACATACAAGTGCGATCATAATGATAATTGTCTTTCTCTTATTTTGCTTAACATAATACCCTCTGGTTCCATCCATGTAATTGCAAATGGCAAGATTTCATTTTTTTTGTTTTTAAGATTTCATTCTTTTTAATGACTGAGTAGTATTTCAGTGTGTGTGTGTGTACACCACGTTTTTTATCCAGTCATCAGTTGATGGACATCTGGGATCTTCCCATAGTTTGGCTATTGTGGATACTGCTGCTATAAACGTTGGGGTGCACTTGCTCCTTCTTTTCACTACATTTATGTCTTTGGAGTAAATACTCAGTAGTATAATTGTTGGATTGTAGGGTAGCTCTATTTTCAACTTTTTGAGGAACCTCCATACTGCTTTTCAGAGTGACTGTACCAGCTTGCATTCCCACCAACAGTGTAAGAGGGTTTTCCTTTCTCCTCATTCTCCCCACAATCTGTCATTTCTTTTTTTTTTAAGATTTTATTTATTTGACACAGAGAAAGAGAGATCCCAGGTAGGCAGAGAGGCAGACAGAGGGAGAGGGGGAAGCATGCTCCCTGCCGAGCAGAGAGCCCGATGTGGGGCTCGATCCCAGGACCCTGAGATCATGACCTGAGCCGAAGGCAGAGGCTTAAACCCACTGAGCCACTCAGGTGCCCCAACATCTGTCATTTCTTGACTTATTAATTTGAGCCATTCAGACTGGTATGAGGTGGTATCTCACTGTGGTTTTGATTTGTATTTCCCTGATGCCGAGTGATGTTGAGCATTTTTTCATGTGTCTGTATGTCTTCTTCGGGAAATGTCTGTTCATGCTTAACAGCAAGCTTTTTATTTATTTATTTTTTTAATTTTTATTAATTTGTTTTTATTTTTTATTAACATATAATGTATTATTTGCCCCAGGGTACATGTCTGTGAATCATCAGGCTTACACATTTCACAGCACTTACCATAGCACATACCCTCCCCAATGTCCATAACCCTAACCCCCCCACCTCCCAGCCACCCTTAGTTTGTTTCGTGAGTTTAGGAGTCTCTTATGGTTTGTCTTCTTCCCCAGCCCATCTTGTTTCATTTCTCTTCCCCCCCCACGACCCCCCCCCACCGTTCCTCTTGAATTCTTCATATCAGAGAGATCATGTGATAATTGTCTTTCTCTGACTGACTTATTTCGAGCAGCAAGCTTTTTAAATGGATGGTAAAAATCACTAAAATTGTATATATAGCCAAAGTCATATATCTCATGTTACTGATTTCACAGCGTCTGTTTACTGCTCTTGGTTTCACCTTATTTCTGTTTGTATTTCAGAGATGCAAACACAATTTTTAGAGGAAATTCCTTGGCTACCCGATGTCTGGATGAGATGATGAAAATAGTGGGAGGGCACTACCTGAAAGTCACATTAAAACCCATTCTAGATGAGGTACGGGCTGTACCTCTGATAATTGAAGTTTCTGTGGCCTCATGATATAGCCTCTCTTTCATCAAGTGACCTATTGATAGGGATGATACACCCGTTCATGTATTACTGAAAGAATAAGGCTAAGCCCTTCAGAAGTACCTTTCCGTCAGTGGATTTTTACTGAAAGGGCACATTTAGTATAATCTATATAATTTTTTTGTTGTTGTTACTGGATTTCAGTTTTAGCTCGAGTTTCAAATATATGAGAAATTAATTTTAACAGTTTTTTTTTTAATTTTAACAGTTCTTTTGCAGTATTGTGTACATTATCTCTGGATGGGGGATATAAACTTTGTTACAGTTTTAATTTTTATAATTGTATTATCAAAAAATAGTTATTTTCATTTTTTATAAAAATGAATTTATACATTTTTATGAATATAAAATTATAAAATTATTTATAAAAGAACATTAAATGAAAAATTAATCTATCTTCCAGATATGTGAATCCTCAAAATCCTGTGAAATTGATCCTATTAAATTGAAAGAGGGAGATAATGTAGAAAATAATAAGGTAAGTCCTTGTTATCTTTATAACTGCATTAAAATGGGCTTTCTCCCAAACATAATCTTCCATAATGCTGTATGTTAGAATGTAGGGCTTTTTATTCTTTACTTAATGCGCATACTATTATCATTTCCTATGTCTAGTTTTTACAATGTTATTTCCTCATGGGGTTTTACTTTATTTTTGTTCTTGATTATCTCTCTTTGGCTCTAGTAACAGTAGTGGAATAAGGGTGTATCTAGTTGCAGCCTCCATTCTGGCTATTCCTTTGGGGTCACACTGACCAGGCTGAGTGGCACAATGACTTGGTCAAACAACATTTGAGTTGTATCTGGGAAAACAGTGACTGTGGTAGAGTCACAGGTTTCTGTTGCACTAAACAAAATTCCCACAGTGTCTGTGTGCCTGCATTTCCAAGTTATTTCCCTGATTTCCCTTTGGACCACTTTATTTTTTGTTGGTTCTTGTGAAATTTATTCCATACACTCACCAGTTATATTTAGCTAATCTCATTCGAATTGTTAAATAAGGTCAAGATATAAAATGCTCTTTAACTGAGTGAATTTAGAGAAGGGAAGCAGAGCTTTAGTATACTGGATAGTGGCTGCCTACTCTCATTTTCACTGCATTATTTTCCATAAAGGCTATGGAAAATGTGTAAAAGTTAAAATCCTGATGTTTACCTTGTTAAATCCTACAGGAGAATCTGCGCTACTATGTAGACAAGTTATTCAGTACAATTGTAAAATCAAGTATGAGCTGCCCCACTGTAATGTGTGATACCTTTTATTCTCTAAGGCAAATGGCTACTCAAAGATTTCCTAGTAAGTGCCTTGTTTTATTAAAACATGCCATTTCTTTTTCTATATTTGATTTTTTTTATGGATTTACTGTGGATTTGGCTTCTGTGAAATGTTTAAGGTTTATAGGTACAGTCTTCTTTGCAAAATAATTATAGCTTTTTTATGAAACGTGGTTTAATTTCCTTACAATCTCAAAACATATTGTTTATTTCAGTGTAATGACAACTTATTACAAAGAGCAAATCAAAAATCATTATTTTTAACAAAGGTAAACATTTATACTAGGTACTTATGAGATTGTTAAATGTAATAAAAACACCTTTATTATTTATACCTTTTTTCCCTTCGTTTAAATAATGAGAATTTTTAGTTCAATACAACTGACTGGATTTGTCGGTTTGAGAATGCTACAGTTTTAGTGGTGGGACATTTTTTAGACATGGTTTGAGACATTACAAACATCTCTGTTGCAATAGACATAGAATTTTGAGGACATATATCAGTCAATACATGCTTTAATTTGGTAGAATAGCTGTGTCAAGGCTTTGTTTAGAATCATAAAAATAAGAGTTGCTATCTCTGATTATCAATATTTGGAATTATTCTAATTATATACATCTCTGATAAGTAAATAACTTGCTATAGCTGTCTTTCCAGATCTGCCTATTGTAGTAAGGGAAAGGGGAGGAAATAAGGTGGCTACTTAAATTATTAGTTTTACCAGATGTGTGAGACTGTAAGTGTACTTCTGTGACCATCGGAAGAAATTTTGCTGTTTTATTTTGTCCTTTTAAGTGTGACGCGTGGTGTGTGCATTTATCTGCCCCTTCACTAAATTACCCAGTGCTAAAGTCGTATGGCTGAGTTGTCTAACTAACATGTATAAATTCAGACCTAGATGCCTTTGCTAATTCTACTAAAAACATAAACAATCAACTTCAAATAAGTATGCTAAATCTAGTCTTTACAATACAAGGGAGCAGAGATGTTAATATAACACTGAAATTATATTTTTAAATAGTGAATTAAGTCATGACAAGCACATCGAGTATTTAGGTGAGTGAACATACAGTGCTAGCCTGCATTATCTCCTACTCCTCCTACTCTGATGCTTACACCACCACATGAGGTGTGAGGTACTGCTCCCCTTAGGTAAATAATGAAACTGAGGGTTAGAAACATTATTTAACTTGCTCAAGGTCCAAGACATGGCCCGCAGACAAGAAGGGTCTCCAACCTGGGTTTGGCCTGTTGAAATGAAAGCATATTGCTAATCATTGTACTCTGTACTACCCAGTGATCTTGGCCATAAAAAATATGTTTAATTCTGTTTATAGAAATGATCTAAAACATATTTTATGCCTTTTTATAAATGCAAGTGTGTCTACTTTTCTGTTGGCTTAAATATTAATATGTTTTCATATGATCATTAGACTATTGTAGTGATAGTTTTGTTGTCATGAAATATTTTCGTATTTTCTCATTTCTTTTCTGTTACCCTGGGAAGATGAATGGAGAGTAGGGAGGAGACAGTGGGTAGCAAGTATTATTGAAGAACTACAAGTTAAATGGTTTGGGCTTTGAGTGACTTATAAGAGTTAAAACTCAAACCAAATCCAGACTTTTTTTTTCCTTTACTACCTGCTTCTCTGCCCTCTGACTGTTGGGTTAAGTATTGGCTCCACTTTGAAACAAAAGCTATAGGTGAATGACAAAAACCGCACGTTGTCTTCAGTTCATCTTCATTTTTATATGTAATATTGGTCACTTTTTTAAAGAAAAGATTCTTGCCAGTTGTTTTTATTGCATTGTCTTTGATATTATCAGGACTTTTGAGGGGGAAATTGAAACAATATTCTAAAACTGAAAATAACCTATCCTGGTCTTAAAGGATTCAGTATTACCACTAGGTAGTGCTAGATACTACTTTTTCTTTTTGTTGCAATTTCAGGAGTCTCTCCTTGCAGATGAGGAAAGAGGTCTTTTTCCTAATTAAGATATTTCTGAAAACTTGGTAGCTTTTTTGCCTTTCTTTTTTTAAATTTTTTTATTATTCCTTTCAAATTTTTTTAGTTATAGGATTTTTTCCTTTAATTTAGTCATAATCATTACTATCATTTCATCAACTCAGTCTCCACTAGACAAATTATATTGATCTCCTATTTAGTTTACATGTTTTTTCAATATTTTTTATTTTGTCATCTTTGTTTTTTAATTCAGTGTTTTTGTGCATGACATTTCACCATTTTTTTCCTGCAGATGACCCTCATGTTCAGTATTCTGCAGTGAGCAGCTTTGTATTTCTTCGTTTCTTTGCTGTAGCCGTAGTATCACCTCATACTTTTCATTTGCGACCTCATCATCCAGTAAGTGTTGTTCTTCTCAAAGCTTTATTCCATTTTTATTTATTTTTATTAAAATTTTAAAAAGATAATATAACAAGCCAGTTTCACTTGGCTATTTTCTTATAACTGGTACTTTATTGGGCATTTTCCTTGGCCATTTCAGTCATTCAGGGCTGAAAATTCCAGTTTTTGTTGCTGTTAAAAGATACTGTGCAAGAGTAATAGAATGTTGATAGTTGCTGAAGCTTGATGGTAGGTATGAAGAGGATCCTTTGTATTTACCCTCCACTATTGTGTGTGTTTGTAAATTTCCATAATACTAGAGTTGTTTTTGTTTTTGTTTTTTCATGAGTTACAGGTTTAGTTTAATCTTACAGGTATTTTTAAATCTCACAGAAGTTTGAAGAGGTTCATTTCTGAAAGGTGTAGAAACTTTGATTGGAACATAATTTGTTTGGTATCTCCACATTTTTTACTTTTTATTCACCTGATACTATAAATATAAGAGATTTAAAACTTTAAAAATGTTCTGGAGTCCTATTTAATCATTTATATCTGAATCTGTACTGCATAGATCTACATGTTTCTTAACATTTTAAAACTTTTTTTGCTCTTTCTTTCCTTCTAATATGGAGTATTTTTGCTGATTCTTTAACCTTTATGTTCCAAATATTTTATAATCTTATCTAATTGCTTTCTTTGCTGATTGGTGTAACACATAATAATAATAATAAGAGCCAACATTTACCTAGGGCCTTGTAGTAGGCCTTGCTCTAAGTACTTTATGTGTTTTAACTTACTTGGTCCTCCCTGTGAGGTCTATTCTATTATCATCCCCATTTGCAGATAAGAATATCACAATTCAGCATTTTCTCTGTGGTCACACAACTGCTCAAATATGATTTGATCTCACTCAGTTTGAACGGGTTAAACTGGAATGCTGTCTCCTCAGTCTTCCCAGTCTTTGAGCCCACCCCTATTCTTTCTGGCCTGTAGGCAGTAAGGTGTTCACACACCTGTAATGTCTCAATCACTGGGCTCAGTGCTAGAGATGCAGTGATGAGGAAGACACTCTCTGCCCTTAGGAAACTTACGCAGGGTAGAGGACACATGGGTTTTGGAGTTAAACTGGGCTTTGAAGGCTACTCCTCTTCACAGCTGCATGACATTGCCCACTCATTTCACTTTGAGAACTGAATAGACCACGCTACTCTTGCAGCAACACATCCTTTCTTGCCAAAGGACAGTCTGTGAATAGCTGCAGCAGAGAGTGGGCCAGTGTCCTTTTGACCACAGGACTGTCCTTTCTTATGGCTCTGTTACTGAAGCTGTGCAGAATTCTGGGTCTGAAAAAAGCTTAGTAGCAGCATTCTAGATATAAACAGAACTCCTACCTCTAAGCTTGTGACCCTGCCTTGTATTCAGACTTGGATTTGTATATTTCTATAATAGATGTTGCAAATAAAGTCCTTCTAGCCACAGACTTTGTATTTTAGGTCACTTTTCCAATCAGTATGCTAGAAGGACTGATTCATACTGTGTCGTATAACCTTACTGCTTGCTTTTAAGTGTAAATTTATCCCCCCCCTTGTTTTTTTAAAGATTTTATTTATTTATTTGACAGAGATCTAAGTAGGCAGAGTCAGGCAGAGAGAGGGGGGGAAGCAGGCTCCCTGCTGAGCAGAGAGCCCAATGCAGGGCTCGATCCCAAGACCCTGAGATCATGACCTGAGCCAAAGGCAGAGGCTTTAACCCACTGAGCTACCCAGGCGCCCCCCCTTTTTTTCTTATCCCCCCCTTTTCAAGAACTTTTTATTCTAATTGGGAAAATAGGACAAATATGTAAGATACATCATCTAAAACTAGTACCTGATTTTTACCAGGTTAAGGCATACTATGGAAATTGAGAGCAAGGAGTAATGCCAGGAACCTGGGAGTGATGGGATTATCAAGACCAATATTGAAAGGTAGAGTGGTTTGGGAGGAGAACCAATTAATGGTTGTTGGATTTTACATTTAGAAGTTCTTTGAATTTTGAGAAACCAGTTTTAATAGAGTACAAGAAAATCAGATTGCAGAAGATTAAAAAATAAATAGGTAATTGTAGTTTTTACCCAGGAAATATATCAAAATTGAGCTTGCCCTGTTGCTAATAAAAGACTTAGGTAAATTCACTTAAGTACATGTGCATACACACGTGAGTGAATAATTTTTTTAAATGCTGATTATTAAATATGGGTTATTTAATAATATATTCTATTATAGAAATCAGCATGGTTAAAATGCTGATTATTAAATATGGGTTATGTTACCATTGACATGGTAGACTACTCTTTTGAGAAGTTTCATGGTAGGGGAGAAAAAAGGATTGAACCGTTTTTCTCATCATACCCCTCATTCTGTCATTGATAGAGCTCCTTCAGGACTCAGTCAAGGCAGACTTCTCTAACCGTCTAGTCAGGATTAGGTTCCTCTCTTACGTATACCTGTAGCATCCTGTGACTTCCTCTGTCTTGACATTTGTCATACTGTTTTATAATCATCTGTTTACAGTCTCTGAAAGTGGGGTGTCAATACCTAAGAGTAAGGGTTGGATCTTTTTCAACTTTGTGAATCCCGAGCACAATACACAGTTTCTAGGATAAGTAGACACTCAGTGAGTGTTTGGAAGGTCAAAGATAGTAGCTCAGAGAGAGAGCTGGTCAAATGATGAGTCTTCTCCAAAATGGGAAAATCCTATATATGGTTTAAACAGAGGAGAGGAAACCAACAGAAAAGGAGAAATAGAAGAGAGAGAACAGGGCTTGCTAATGACTAGTTTCCTGGAGGATTCGGATTGTCTTGAAAAGAAAAAAATGATGAGTGTAAACCTTAGGAAAAGAATAATTCCTTCTTTGATATGGTGAACTGTATGAAGTTGTTTTATTTTTTTTAAGTTGTTTTATGTTTGTAGATCAAAAGTAATCAAATAATGATTTCATAAGTTCAGCCTAATATAAGGAAAAAAGGATAAGATATGTTGTTTTGAGGTGAAATGCAGCATTTCAGTTGAATTTAATAATGTTCTTTTTTTTTTTTTAAAGATTCCATCTATTCATTTAACAGAGAGAGAACACAAGCAGGCAGAGAGGCAGGCAGAGGCAGAGAGAGGAGCAGGCTCCCTGCGGAGCAAGGAGCCCGATGTGGGACTCCATCCCAAGACACCGGGATCATGATCTGAGCCAAAGGCAGTTGCTTAACCAACTGAGCCACCCAGGCGTCCCTTAATAATGTTCTAAGGCATCTGCTAGATGCCTGTGCCAGGCTGTGTGCTAGGTACCAGATGTCTAAGGTACTGGACAACCATAAAAAATTAGGATGGCAGATGGTAGCAGGGGAAAAATTTGGTGGAGTACACCAGGGAATCAAAAGTAGCTAAATGATATGATTGTCACATGACCGTTAGGGCCATATTGATGTAAACAAATGTCTGATATGCAGAAATTATATAAAATATGCTTTGCTCTTTTTAGTTCAGGGAAATCATAACCTAAAACAATGATTTTAAACCAAATTTGAACAGGGAAGTCTTGGTGAAATTCAGTTCAAATTCAGTTTATTAGCCATTGTTAAGAATCTTATGTTCTTCAAAGGCAGAGAATTGTAGGGACCTTTTATACATATGATGGAATCCTGAATGTTCTAGCTAAAATATTTCTGAATAAGCTTAATTAAGGTGTGTAACTATTTCTTAAATATATCATAATGATCATATTCCCGATACTCCTTTTTTTCCAGATTGTCTTACATCCTGGTCATCTCGTCTTCTTCACACTCACTGTCACTTTCAGTGTGAGGTTACTAAAATATTAAGGAATGTGACCAAAAACTAAGCTAAAGCAATTTCTATATCTAAATTTTCTTAAGTCTGTGTTTTGGTGGAAGATACTGTTTATGTGATAGGAGAATTGGTTATACAGATATACGGATTGGTGGAAACTCATTGGGTTATGTACATTTAAAATCTGTTCATTTCACTGTATGTAAATTAAACCTCAATTTAAAAAAAAGGAGGAAGCAAGGACTCATTGGGGTAACTGTTTAATCCATTTTATTTATATTTAGTTTTTTTGGTAGGCAGGCCCAAAGAATACCTTGGATAACAGATCCAAATAGTTACCTTATGCTAAGATCCTACTTGAACCAGGTTAACTTCTCATTTCTTAAGTTTAGTTAGATCTTTGCTTCCAAGATGAAAATAATTGATTGTACAAGCTGTATCATTTATTCAATAGGGTTACAGGTGGATTGAGTACAGAAAATTTGGAAACTGCCATTTTTAAGTTACAAGGTAGAAAAAGTACATGTGATTGATGTTTCAAAAGTTAAGTAGGTAATCCAAGCTGCCATCCTATACAAAATAAAATATGTAGTATTAATTTAAGTGTGGCTTTCAGAAGTAACATGTTGTTGAGTATAGTTATTTTGGGAAGAATTATAAATGACATCTGGCTTTTTTAAGTCTCTTAATTCCTTAGTCTGGTGAGTTGTGCCCATCGTAAGCTAGAGTTTGGGTGAACATTTTTGAGTCACTGTATTAAAGCAATGTAGCCTATTCACTCTCTTCTACCTTACACAAATTCTGTTTCTTAAAAACTTAACAGGAATTTTGTCTTTTTTACATTCTTTAGGATCCACAGACAATTAGGACATTAACCCTCATCTCAAAAACCATTCAAACTTTGGGAAGCTGGGGGAGTCTGTCCAAAAGCAAGGTAAATCTTTTTATCTTTTGCTTTGTATTCACACTTCTAAATCTTGTTATACCTTACGATCCCTTCTCTCTCACTTATTCCCTTCCAAATTAAAAACAAAGCAAAACCAAAAATATGCATATACAGATGCAGTAGTTATTTTTTAGATAGCTGTTAGCTCTTAATTGCCTGTTAATGAAGTTTTATTTAAATTAATACATCAAATTAAAGACATTTGCAAAAAATATAGTCAACCTTCTAATTTTTTTTTTGGAAAATGTAGTTACTTTTCATTTTAAAATGTAATTTATGTTAACATGTAATGGGATTGTTATTTATATTAAAATATAAAGTGAGGGCACCTGGGTGGCTCAGTTGATTGGGCAACTGCCTTCGGCTCAGGTCATGATCCCGGAGTCCCGGGATGGAGTCCCATGTCGGGCTCCCAGCTCTGCGGGAAGTCTGCTTCTCCCTCTGACCTTCTCCCCTCTCATTCTCTCTCTCAAATAAATAAACGAATGAATGAATGAATGAATGAATGAATGAATAAATAAATCTTTTAAAAAAATGTAAAGTGAATTAGCAAGCATTTAAATTTGCAAAAAAAAATTAAACTACTACGTCTAAGCCGGTAGAGAGTCTAGTGAACAGATCTAAGAACCGTGTATGAATCTGTTTGTGCCGTAATCATCTAACACTTGTTGAAAGAAATCCTACTTCAAACCCTATAACTCCCTTGAAATATATGATTGAATCCTTTAAGGCCTTAATCCTCAGCTAAAAATGCAGTTCATTATATTCTTAGTTCTCTATTTAACATATATAAATTCTGTGTGTTTTTTTTTTCCTAGTCAAGTTTCAAAGAGACATTCATGTGTGAATTTTTCAAAATGTTTCAAGAAGAAGGATATATTATAGCAGTTAAAAAGGTATGATTGTTTTACTCTGGAAATATTAACATTTCTTATCATATAACATTGGGGAAATGTTAGCATTTCATGTTATTCCTAGAAGTCAACCCTCAATTTAAAAAAAATAATGTTTAAACTGTACATCAGATATAAAGAGGCTATATTTTTCTTCCTTTCTGCTACCATACAAAACTATGGGATTTTTAGCCGTGGAAATACTTAAATGTTAAACAACAGCTGTTAACTGTCGTTAGCTGTCTTAATAACTCAAATGACAAATAGCTAGAGTAAGGGTTTCTTAACAGCAATAGTATGGACAATTGGGTCAGATAATTTTTTATTGTGAGGGGCTGCCTTGTACATTATAGGATGTTTAGCAACATCCTTGGCCTCTATCAATTATATGTCTGGCCTCTATCAATTATATGTCAGTAGGATGTCTCTAGTTTTGATAACCAAAAATGTCTATAAACATTGCCAGGTGTTCACTGAGGAACAAAATTGTTTCTGATTAAGAACCTCTGGTCTGGGGCGCCTGGGTGGCTCAGTTGGTTGAGCAGCTGCCTTCAGCTCAGGTCATGATCCTTGAGTTCCGGGATCGAGTCCCACATCGGGCTCCCAGCTCCACGGGGAGGCTGCTTCTTCCTCTGACCTTCTCTCCTCTCATGCTCTCTCTCACTTTCTCTGTCTCTCAAATAAATAAATAAATAAATAAAATCTTTTAAAAAAAAAAAAAAAGAACCTCTGGTCTGGAAGGGGTAAAGTCTTAGTATGGTGCCTGATATATAGTGGGTACGTGTCATAGTAAAAAAATACATCAATTATTGAATAGCTTATAAATAATATAAGCAATGGTAGTAACCTGAGGAAAGTTACTATAAATTAAAATGTATTGTAAATGTACAAAAGACCACAATATATAATAGCCTAACACAAGGCCTATAAGGTACAGAAATTGCTGTACTTAGAAATCAAGAATATTTTGAAAAGATCTTTAATTTCTTGTGTCTTTAATTCTGAATCATTCTAAACAAAACATCGTTTTATCATAAAACCCTAAAATTTGGGCCCCTGGGTGGCGCAGTTGGTTGAGCAACTGCCTTCAGCTCTGGTCATGATCCCGGAGTCCCGGGATCGGGTCCCACATCGGGCTCCCAGCTCCATGGGGAGTCCGCTTCTCACTCTGACCTTCTCCCTTCTCGTGCTCTCTCTCACTCTCTCTCTTTCCTAATAAATAAATGAATAAAATCTTTAAAAAAAAAAAAAAAAAAAACCTAAAATTCGTAAAGTTACTTTGAAGTACATCTAAATTTAGCTTGAATTAATACTATATTGTATTTTATCATGATTCTGATTTAATGAATCAAAATTAGTAAGGCCAAATTTTAAAGATTTTATTCAATTTCTGTAGCATGATTGATTCACAGTTGACTGCCAAGATTATATTTTGTTGAAGTATATGTCTGTACTTTTTGTGTGTGTGCTTAGAATTCTTATAGGGATTCAGTAAATGAAAAAGATGATTTTTTAAAAAGCCAGCTAGAATTTTTTTCATCTAGAATAGTGCAAGTTCAACCAAAATCTTTTTAGGCAACCATTGAAGCCTTTTGAGGAGAAAGACTTTAAAAAGAATAGGCAGAGGAAAAGCTGCCCTTTTATTTGTAGGACATTGTTGAAACATTTGTGGGACGGTGTAGGAAGACTTTTGTTGGCAAGATTATAATGTACTGTCCTTTGTTTCAGAGTTGTTTTGCTATTTTTTATGACCTAGGCCATGGTAGCAGCTGATTTTTTTTTTCCTGATATAATCAGAATGTGTAGGGTTGATAATGTTGGTGAAGAAAATATTTAAGAGTGCCAGGAGTTGAGCCTGTTCCTGATCTGTCCTGTGTCACCTACTCACATTTTCATGGGCTATCACCATAGTACATTTCTTATTTTAGATGTGGATCTAGACTCCTAAACTAGGACAGGATATTTTGTCCTAATCTAAGAGTTTTCTTTATTATTTACTAGCTAAGTCTGGATATGTACGTTGCTACAAATTGCAAAAGCCTATGAAGCCCAGTTTCTATTTTGTATTGGTGTACTGTTCCCACAGAGTTTAGGAAGGGCAACACGGATAGTTCTATTAACAGAGTGACTATAGGGTGGCTCAGTGGGTTAAGCCTCTGCCTTCTGCTCAGGTCATGATCTCGGTCCTGGAATCAAGCCCCACATTGGGCTCTCTGCTCAGCGGGGAGCCTGCTTCCCCCTCTCTCTTTGCCTGCCTCTCTGCCTACTTGTGATCGCTTTCTCTCTCTCTCTCTCAAATAAATAAATAAATAAATAAATAAATAAATAAATAAATAAATAAAATCTTTAAAACAAAACAGAGTTGACCATATAATTTAGTGTCCAAACCCGGACACTTTAAAGAGTGTCATAGGGTAGCTCTATTTTCAACTTTTTGAGGAACCTGCATACTGTTTTCCAGAGTGGCTGCACCAGCTTGCATTCCCACCAACAGTGTAGGAGGGTTCCCTTTCTCTTCACCCTCGCCAATATCTGTTGTTTCCTGACTTGTTAGGTTGAGCCATTCTGACTGGTGTGAGGTAGTATCTCACTGTGGTTTTGATTTGTATTTCCCTGATGCCGAGTGATGTTGAGCACTTTTTCATGTGTCTTTTGCCCATTTGGATGTCTTCTTTGCAGAAATATCTGTTCATTGTATATTTTTTCAAAAAAATTTTGTTTATTTGAGAGAGAATGCGTAAGAGAGAGTTGGAGGAGGAGCAGAGGGAGGGAGAGAGAGAATCTTAAGCAGGAGCTCTGCCTCACAGCCCTGAGATCATGACCTGGGCCAAAATCAAGAGTTGGACACTTTACTAACTCAGCCACCCAGGTGCCCCATATAGTTCCCTTATATACCTGTTCTGTATCACCACATATAATGCAAAAGAAACTCTGTTCTTGTTCCTTCATTTACCAAGATTTCCTGCTTATGTGCTAGAAGTAAACATTGGAAAAAAATTGTTAGTGTGGCTTCTACTGGGCAATCTTAAGCCAGTCTTGAGAGAATATGACTCCAAACGAATTCTACTTTAGATTAGACTCTTGTGCCTCAGTGTCATCGCTCTTTGAATATACTTTTTTTTTTCTTAGTCCCAAATGGGACAACATAGAAAAGTATAAAAGAAAAAGCAAGTACTAGACAAAGAAGGCAGTTCATTTATGGGACAAAATAGAATTCCTCTCTAAGAACAAGAATTGTTCTTGAAATACTACTTTGTCTTTCCTATGAAGAGACAGCCATGTGCCAGGAAGCTCTTGAGCAGTCAAGGTCACGTATTCATGAAGCTAACTGCTCTTCACAGGAGTGGCTTGCCCTTGCTAGAGATGGGTACTCCAAATTTTCTTTAGCTACCACCTTCTCATTCTCCCTAGAAAGTTTATAAATGGTGATTAGATTTCCATGTTCTTCCAGAGAACCCAATTACATTTCGGTCATAATCATGGAATACTATCTCTCAGGGCTAAAGTCAGTTATACATAATAGAATTCAGCAAAATCTTTTCTATAAAAGGCCAGTGAGTAAATATTTTAGGCTTTCCTGGCGACATAAGGGCTCTGTCCCATAGTCTTTGTTTTTGTTCTTGCAGCCCTTTAAAAATATAAAAACTGTTCTTAATTCATAGGGCTTGCAAAAAACAGGCTGCAAGTTGAATTTGGCCCCTGAGCCATAATTTGGTGATCCTGACATATAATAGAGGTTCACAATCCTGTATCTAAAATCTTTGGGACCAAAAATATTTCAGAATTCAGTTTTTCAGAGTTTTAAAAGATAATAGGTCTGCGCTGTATATCATACCCCAATGGGGCCTGAGGTAATACCCCATAATCAAACACATTACAGAGTACAATGTATGAATATTCACACTAAGTGAGATAAATATAGACTATAAATAGCCTTTGATAGTTCAGATTAAGTTGTGCCCCCAAATGAGTTTACTGTAAATCAAGGCACAAAAACAACTCTTTATTTTCAGAACTTTATAGATTTCAGAATGGTAGTTGAAAGACTGTAGATTGAGCTATTTTTGTTAAGATTTTATTTATTTATTTGACAGAGAGGAGAGAGATCACAAGTAGGCAGAGAGGCAGGCAGAGAGAGAGGGAAGCAGGCTCCCTGCCGAGCAGAGAGCCCGATATGGGGCTCTATCCCAGGACCCTGAGATCATGACCTGAGCTAAAGGCAGTGGCCTTAACTCACTGAGCCACCCAGCACCCTAGATTGAGCTATTTTTATAGGGAAACATATTCTGGGTTTTAAGTAATTTGAGAATAAACTTTTTAGAACACCTATCCAATGTGTAACTTAGGACTTCCTCTTTAATTTGTGTTTTGCTTTATAAATTACAATTATATGTATTCTTAAAGAACTTTATAATATTATCAGTGATATTTAAGATAAACCGAATTTTTGATGTATGTTACCACAAAGTGTAATTTTTGCCCATTTTCCTGTTTAGTTCTTGGATGAAATTTCATCTACTGAAACTAAAGAATCCAGTGGTACGAGTGAGCCTGTGCACCTGAAAGAAGGGTAATTTAATGAATTTAAAGATTAGAGTTGTGTCAGTATAGATGTTACGTGAGTGCAAAAAGCATGGGTCTGGAAACGAGGAAATCTGGGTTTTGTTCTGTGTTAGAACTGCTTAAGAAACATCCATCAGGTAAGTCACACTGTCGTATAAACTTTATATCACATGGGCATGATTCCTTGTTCGTGCAGTCCTAGGGTAGTTTTGTAACTATCATGAGAATATGGATTTTAGAGTACTTTGAAAAAGTAACAGCACTCTTGAGTCTTGAAGTAGTGTTATCATTGGAAGTTGAAGGGGAACTTTAAAGTTTGGCCCTTTTGGTTCTGAATAGCACAATTTTAAGTATAAATGAAGACTTTATTCCCTTAGCATGACCAAAATAAATGCAGAAGTTATAGATGACAAAGACATTTTCATATTCTTAATATTTCATATACTTAATATCCTACATGGTTTCATGTCATTTAAAATTAAAAAAATAGTTTTTGTTTTGGATGAACTATTTTAATATTTGTAACTAAATTTTCTTATCTGTTGTTTTGGCAGTGAGATGTATAAAAGAGCTCAGGGAAGAACTCGGATTGGGAAAAAGAATTTCAAGAAACGGTGGTTCTGCTTAACAAGCAGAGAGCTCACCTACCACAAACAGCCAGGTAGTTGTGTTTATGCTTTATTTTGGGGTTTTTTTTCCTGATTCTCAGTGAAGATACCTTTTTTTGCTGCTTAATATAACTGTGGTGAACTTTTTCACTAATATTACTCCAGTGTGTAGTTTCTCACAGTGATGCACACACATTAAGGATGCAATAAATACAGTGCATGAACAATGAATCTTGGAACACTGAAAAAATAAATTAAAAAAAAAAGTTGCAATAAATATTTGACAAGCGAAACCATGTAAATTCCCTATTTTTTTTTCCTCACACGTGCTCTGTTTTCTAAAAAATCCCTGGTAAATTCCAGTTATCTAGAACTTGGAAGTTTCTTTTAACTCTCAGAGCCAAACGGATAAGAATCAGTAGCTAATAAATGAGAGTATTTCAGTGGTTTGCTGGATAGCATTAGCTAAAAATTTCCACGGTCATACCATAGATTGTGATTCCTATACGGTTATCAGATTCATTCTAGACTGTTGGCCAAGCTGTCTTCAAGATGGAAATTTTAATGATTTGCCTCCTGAGAAAGCACAGTGGGTTGTTTGGATAAAGAAAGCCATCTTCCTACAGTGTGATTTGAGGGATTCAGAAAGGCACATTTGTCCCTCAGTGGACTGACACGGTGCTTAAAATGCCCACATTTTAAGTTTATTCCTTTGGGGTAAAGCATGATCCACAGAAGGACATTAGCTCCTTTTGGGATCTTAGCAAGAAGAACTTGATAACTAAATCATGATTACATTTAGTAGAATCCCTTTTATTCACAATGATCAGAACACAAAAGATGTTCCCTTAAAGCAAGAATCATTTAAAAACAGAAAAAAAGATACATATGTATCTTGAATATTTATATATTTGTTTACCAGATCTTTTGATAGAGAATCAAGATCTTTGAACTGCATCTATAGATTGGATTTACCCTTTGTTTTTCTTGTGCAAATATACCCATAATGCATCAGTTTTCTGGATGATTTCTCCAAAGTGAATCTAGAACTTAAATACTTGAAAAGCAATCCAAGTACAGAATCCAATTAGATTTCATGATAGTCACCCCTAATCTTTTATAGGTGTCTCACCCCCATATAAATCAACTTTATTTGTATGGGTATGGATCTCGTTTTTTGAAGCTTCTCAAAACACGCACCTGGTTTTCAAATGAATAGTAAACCTCTTAATAGGGGGTACTTATTTTGTCACTTTACATATATTTAAAATTATTATATAAAAATTAAAATTATTATATTAATATATTTAAATTATTATAACATGGAAAAATTGCATAAATAGGTTTGGGAACAAACCCAATGCAGTTGGTAAACAAAACAGCCTAGCCCATGGAAACAGAAGGATGCAGACTTAAAAGATAGAAGCCTAGTAACCACAAGCATTCAGCGTCCCATAAGCATCATTTGTTGTTTTACAGTGTACATGGAGAGCCTCAGTTGATCCATTAGCTCTGTTAGATAAAGATCTGTTAAGAGAGTTTCTGCTGTAAATTCTGAAATGATAGCAAGCACCAGCTATTGGGTGTTTTAAAGAGAATGTAGATTCAACTAAGTAGAATGCTTCAGTGGAGATTTTTGAAGAGTAGCGTGAGAAGAAGAATTGTTTCATAATTCCTTATTATGGCTCTACCAAAATGACTACATATAGCCAAATGTATTGGTAAGATATAAGAATTCAAAGTCATTTTATTTTTAGGCACCCAGATAATTTGTTATAGCCTATCAGTAGTCAAGTGACAAAAGAGGAATAGGCTACATACTTCACCTTCCAGACAGCATTTTTTTAAGCTAAATATATTTTGAATGTTTTAGAAATTATAGCTTATGTTGAACACTATATAAATGCTTTCACATAGGTAGCAGCTTTAAAAAAAAGTAGCTGTCATAATATACTAATTATGTTTACATTAACAGTACCTTGAAGTAAAATTTAAGTTAGTCATTCTCCATGAATAAAGTAACTATATTTTCCTCATTTAAAGTATTTTCTAATTTAAACTTATATTCTAAAGTCTTTTTTGGCTTAGAACATTAAGAATCAGATGATAGCTCTGGCCTTCTTCCTCCATAAACGTGCACATACAAACTAGATAGAAAATTTTGCACATAATTTCAATGAGTTTGTAGATCCAAAGTTTTAAGAACCTCTGTTTTTGCTAGTGATCTTATGAGGATAAAATTCTATAGAGTGATGAGGCTGCTCCTAGGTATAAAATAAACACATTAGAAATTACATTGTTTTCGGAACCGCCATCTTCCAGTAATTCGCCAAAATGACCAACACAAAGGGAAAGAGGAGAGGTACCCGCTATATGTTCTCTAGGCCTTTTAGAAAACATGGAGTTGTTCCTTTGGCCACATACATGCGAATCTACAAGAAAGGTGATATTGTGGACATCAAGGGAATGGGCACTGTTCAAAAAGGAATGCCTCACAAATGT
>CM052799.1:86524881-86553404 GCA_028533885.1 Nasua narica
AAAAAAAAAAAAAGAAATTACATTGTTTTCAGGCCTTAAGAAATTTAACCTACTGGAATGACATTGCAGGAATAAGCTCTGTTATATGAAGTTTCAAGATTATTTATCAAAGCCTACAGTTTTAAGCATCCATGCTTTTTGTTTTAACTATTTTGATGGATTTTTCCAAAATGTATTACATGCTTCCCTGCCTTCTAAAAAAGAATTCATTGAACGTAAGTTAACATTTTCTAGATGACTTGGGGCTGTCATTGATAATTATTATGTAGTGCTTTGATTTGGTGGTGTTTTCAGGGCTGCTTATGGGTGTGTGCAGCTGTTTACTCCCCAGCTAAATGCCTTGGACTGCTACGCTTTCATGTTCCTGTGTTTGCTTTATAGTTTTTCTCTATCCCCTTTATATTCAGGCTGTTACTTTAAATTTCTTGTGCTGTCAGTGAACCATAATGTAACACCTCACACCCACCTTCATCACCTGGCTCGATTTTTTACTACAAATATACTGTGAATGAAGATATAAGTATTGTGTTTGTTAAATTTGTACTTAAGATTAAGTATTGTGTTTGTTAAATTTGTACTTAAGAAAAGGCTCTGATGGAAGACTTAAGGACTTTCCTCTATGGAGGCAATGCATGGGCTTTGGATTCTCTTGACTGTTCAAGCAAATGTTTTGCTTACTTCCTATTTCCTTGCTGTTTCTGGATAGCCAAGACTCCTAGTTAAATCTCTTGTTACACTTGCTATGTGACTTTGGTGTCTGAAAGAGTGCCTCCTAGATTTTCTATAAATGGCTCTAAACCATTGGGTCTTTCGTTCTGCTCTTACTGGATACTAGTGTTCTGAATCAAGTTTTTTATCACTTAGAGTCAAATAGTATGGTCTTTTCCCATTTTACTTGAAAAGGAATTAATAGAATGTTCTCAATTTTAACGATTTTTCCTAAGTTGTTAAGATTTTGATGCCAGCTTAGGTATCACTAACAAGTAATAGTATGCAACTTATCTTTAATACAACTAGATTAATGTGTGGCAAATGAATATTATAGGGCATTCAGCAATCAGTCATTATTGACAGGTTTTTTTATGAATATGTATGCTTGAGATTATGGTTTTATATTGCTATATTGCATGTAGTTATCTTCTATAAGTGAAAGTTCTTCTAGTTGTATGCTGAAATCAAATTAGTTATTGACTTTCCAGCCTCTTCCTTTCTCATCCAGCCTTATTTTTTGTGCTCTCTGTATGTCACTTCACCAGACTAGCTCTTGCAGTTCCTTTGACGTGTGCTTTTTTACCTTCATGCTTTTGCATATGCTCTACCTAGACATTCCTTTCTTTCCCTCTTCACCTGTGTGATTTGCATTCCTTTTAAGCCTCAGAACAAATATCAATCAGCTGTTTATGGGAGTCACTTATAAGCCTCTAGCCACATGAATGGAGCCATTCCATTATTCTCTTTTTTTATTACCTTAGCAATGGTTCCTGTCACTCTGTGTAGTCCTTGCTTTTGTCTCTCTCTTCCTCTAGTCTGTAAGATCCTCAGTGTCAGGGACCATGTTTTTACTACCTTCATTAAGCCATGTAGTAAATGTTTTTAATAAATGGTTTTCTTCAAAGCACACCATGTCTTCTAGAAATATTATCATCTGAATTGCTTTAAGAACTACTTGCTCTATGTTTCTGAAATTTCCACCGAGAGTACTAATAATAGATTATTAATAGAGTCATCTCTGAAATCCATTCTGTGTTCTCCAAACTTGATTAGGTTTTGTCACTCTTGGGAGACCTGATATACACAGATACATACAGCGTACACAACTCCCATGTGATATCAGATGTTGCAGTTCATTTATCCTAGGCACATTATAAAAGAATTTGATGATGTTTTAAATGTAAATCTCAACACGTTTAGGCTGAATTGGTTTTCACCTCATATTTTTATATACTGCAGTGCATTCTGCAGAATTTTTTTCCTCGGTACCTAAAGAACACCATTGTTGGAGTCATATAGTCATTCAACAAATTATTTTATTGAGTGCCCAGTGTGTGCCAGATACTGTCCTAGGTTTAAAGAATATAGTAGTGAACAAAACACACCAAAATTACTTTGCCATCATGGAATTTTAAGTATAGATGATAAACAAAAAAATTATATAGTATATTGGAAATGAGATAAACAAAAATAAAGCAGAGAAAGGGAATAGAGAATGATAGGCTTCTGAGGAGAGTTGCAATATTAAAAAGTCTACCCAGGGAGGACTTCACTATGAAAGTATCATTTGAGCAAAGACCTAAAGATGATGAGGGAGTGAGTCATGTGGATATTTGGGGTAATAGTGATGCATAGTTAACAGCAGCCATAGTTAATAAAGGCCCGAAACAGAAGTTTGCCTAGAGTATTCAAGAGTTAAAGAACAATCAATCTTGTAACACTGAAAAATTAAAATAAACATATTTGGAGAGAAAAAAAAAGAGTTAAAGAGAACGCTCTTAGGGCTGAGGGGGGGATAAAGAGTAAAGGAGTACTCCTAAGAACTTAGGTCAAAAAGGTCATAGAGAAGCTAGATATTTTTAGAGTTTTGTGGGCCATTCTAAAACTTTTACTGTGAGTCAAAGATGGAAAAGCATTGGAGACTTTAAAGAGAGGAATTACATCATTTGACTTAGGTTTTAATAGGATCAATCGCTCATGCCATGTGGAAAATAGAATGAATGGAGCGAGGAGACCAGTTAAGAGGTGTTGCAGTAATTCAGGGGAGCAAAGATAATGGCTTGGACTAGTTGGTAGCAATGGAGGCAATAAAAATAGATCACATTCTGGATCTTTTTTTTTTTTAAAGATTTATTTATTTATTTGACAGAGAGAGAGAGATCACAAGTAGGCAGAGAGGCAGGCAGAGAGAGAGGGGGAAGCAGGCTCCCTGCTGAGCAGAGGGCCGATGGACGGCCCGATCCCAGGACTCTGAGATCATGACCTGAGCCGAAGGCAGAGGCTTTAACCCACTGAGCCACCCAGGCGCCCCTCTTTTTTTTTTTTTTTAAGATTTTATTTATTTATTTGACAGATACAGAGAGCATAAGCAGGGGGAGTGTCTGTCAGAGGGAGAAGCAGGCTTCCTGCTGAGCAGGGAACCCGATGCAGGGCTCGATCCCAAGACCCGAGATCATGACCTGAGCCGAAGGCAGACACATAACCAACTGAGCCACCAGGCGCCCTTCACATTCTGGATATTTTTTAAAGATAGTACTCAGGTGTTTAAGGCTCAGATATCAAGAGTGAGAGAGAGGCAAGACAAAGATAACTCCCAAGGATTTGACCTTACACAACTACACTGATGAAGTTGCCTTTTTAAAAACAAATCCTTGAGTTCTCAGTAGTGAAGGAACTTGTATAATGATACCTCAGATATGGTGGATTTGGTTCTAGACCACAACAATAAAGCTAATTCACAGTAAAGTGAATCAAAGGAATTTTTTTGCTTCCCGGTGTATATAAAAGTTATCTTTATGTTTTACTGTTACCTATTAAGTGTGCAATAGCATTACGTCTAAAAAAGACAATGTGCAATACTTAATTTAAAATACTTCATTGCTAAAAAAAAATGCAAACCATCTTCTGAGTTATCAGCAAGTTGTAATCTTTTTGCTGGTGGAGGGTCTTGACTTGAGGTTTGGCTGCTGGCTACTCAGGGTGGTGATTGCTGAAGGTTGGGTAGCTGTGGCAATTTCATAAAATAAGACAAATGAAATTTGCTACATCAATTGACTTTTTTTCATGAATGATTTTTCTATAGCATGTGATGCTGTTTGATAGCATTTTACCCACAGAAGAACTTCTTTCAAAATTGGAGTCAGTCCTCTCAAACTCTTCTACTGCTTTATCAATTAAGTTTAGATGATAGTCTAAGTCTTGGGTTGTCATTTCACCAATTTTCATAGCATCTTCACAAGAATAGATTCCATTTCAAGAAACTACTTTCTTTGCTCAGCTGTAATAAGACATTGAAGTTTTATCTTGAAATTAGAGCAGGTCAATCACATCTTCAGGCTCCTTCTAGTTCTTCTAGTTCTCGTGTTCCTTCCAGCACATCTGCAGTTACTTCCTACACTGAGGTCTTAAACCTCTCAAAGTTATCAGTGAGGCTGGAATCAACTTTCTTCCAAACTCCTGTTAATGTTGATATTTTGACCTCTTCTTACAAACCACAAATGTTCTTAATGGCATCTAGAACGGTAAATCCTTTCCAGAAGGTTTCAGTTTATGTTGCTCAGATCCATCAGAGCAACCACCATCTCTGGCAGCCATAGCCTTATGAAATGTCAAATATTAAGACTTCAAAGTCAAAATTACTCCTTGATCCATGGGCCACAGAATGGAGTTGTGTTAGCAGGCATGAAAGCAACATTAATCTCATTGTATATCCTCAGCAGAGCACTTGGGTGACCAAGTGCATTGTTAGGAGCCTCAGTATTTTGAAAGGAATGTCTTTTCCTGAGCAGTAAGTCTGAAATATATGCTACACTATGTTGTAAACAGATGTGCTGTCATACAGGCTTTGTTCCAATTATAGAGCACAGACAGAGAAGATTTAGCATAATTTTTAAGGGCCCTAGGATTTTTAGAATGGTAAAAGAGCATTGGCTTCAATTGAAAGTCAGCTAATTTGTTCCTAACAAGAGAGCCTGTCCTTTGAGGCTTTGAAACCTTGAAGCCAGGCATTGATTTCTCTCTAGCCGTGAAAATCCTAGGTGGCTCTTCCAATATAAGACTTTTGTCTATGTGGAATATCTATTGTTTAGTCTAGTCACCTTTATCAATTATCTTAGCTAGATCTTCAGAATAATTTGCTGCAGCTTCTACATCAGCACTTGATTCTTCAAACTGTGTGTTATGGAGATGGCTTCTTTCCTTCTTTTTCTGCTAGCTTCAAACTTTTCTTATGCAGCTTCCTCACTTCTGTTAGCCTCGATAGAATTGAAGAGCGTTAGGGCCATGCTCCGGATTAGGCTCTGGCTTAAGGAATGTTTAGCTGGTGTGGTCATCTGTCCTGACCACTAAAACTCTCCATATCATCAATAAGGCTGTTTCAGTTTCTTCTCGTTCGTGTGTTCCTGGAGTAACACTTTTAATTTCCTTCAAGAGCTTTTCTGTTGCATTTACAACTTGGCTCAGATACAACAGATTACAACAGATAGGCCTAGCTTTCGGCCTATCTTGGCTTTCAACATTCCTTCTTCACTAAGCTTAATAATTTCCAGCTTTTGATTTAAAGTGAGATGTACAACTCTCCCTTTGACTTGAACACTTAGGGGCCTTTGTATGGTTATTAATTGGCCTGATTTCAGTATTGTTGTATCTCAGAGAACAGGGAGGACCAAGGAGTAGGGAGACACGTGGGAGAATGGCTGGTTGGTGGAACATTCAGAACACACATAACATTTATCAGTTAGGTTTACCGTCTTAGGTGGGCATAGTTCAAGGCACCCTAGAAGAATTACTGATCACCATAACAAATATAATAATAATAGGAAAGTTTGCAATATTGTGAGAATTACCAAAATGTGACACAGAAACAGAAAGAGCAAATGCTGTTGGAAAAATGGTACCAATAGACTTGCTTGATGCAGGGTTGCCACAGACCTTCAATTTATAAAAATTTATTAAAAACACAGTATCTGTGAAGTGCAATAAAGCAACACACAATAAAATGGAGTATGTCAGTATCAAACTAATTCTTTCATAGAAAACAGTTAACCTGGAAGAATATATAAGACACCTCTGAAGGATTTGACCCTCAAAAATGGGAAACATGGGGTGCCTGGGTGGCTCAGTCGTTAAGTGTTTGCCTTCGGCTTGGGTCATGATCCCAGGGTCCTGGAATTGAGCCCCACATTGGGCTTCCTGCTCGGCAGGAAGCCTACTTCTCCCTCTCCCTCTCCCCCTGCTTGTATTCCCTTCTGGCTATGTCTCTCTCTGTCAAATAAATAAATAAAATCTTAAAAAAGAAAAAATTTAAATTAAAAAAATTGGGAAACATGCTAGAATATATTATTATATGCCTTTTCTCTCTGAGGCACTCCTAGCCTGTACAGTGTGAGAGGGCTGAAATTCAAGTAGGAAGCCACAGTTTTACTGGCTTGAGGTGTTAGAAGATATAGTTCAAGGGTGCCAGAGGAGGTGGAAATTGAGAAAAAAGAGGATGAGCCTTCCAATCTGTATACGAACTCCCCAGAAATCCTTGGCTGACTCTTCAACTGCTTATGCAAGGGAATTTCGAAGAAGCTGCTGAAAAGCAGTAACAGGAAAGATTTAAAAGGATGAACAGAAATGTCAATTTCTTTTCTCCCCAGGAGAAACATTTTGGAATTTTAGAAGGGCTTAATGAACACTCTGGGGTTTTCATTGAAGTAGCAAAAAGGCAGTGTCTCACCAGTGAAGACTGTCCTAAGATTATAAGAATAAAGTATAAAGCCAGGTCTCAGAGTGATCAACTAATATAACTATTCAAGGGAAGGTAACTGAATCCAGTCTCTACAATGTGTCATTCATGATGTCCGGTATACAATGAAACATTAACAAGTTTGTGAAGAGGGGCACCTGGATGGCTCAGTGGGTTAAAACCTCTGCCATCGGCTCAGGTCATGATCTCAGGGTCCTGGCATCGAGCCCAGCATCGGGCTGTCTGCTGGGCGGGGAGCCTGCTTCCTGCTTTCTCTCTGCCTGCCTCTCTGCCTACTTGTGATCTCTCTCTCTCTCTCTCTGTCAAATAAATAAATAAAATCTTTTAAAAAAAAAGTTTAAGAAGAAACAATAAAATAGGGCGCATAGTTAAGAGAAAAAGTGGAGAAAAGAGAAAAGTCAATAGAAGTAGAACCCTGTATGGTTTTCATGCTGGAATTACAGACATGAACTTTAAAGGTATTACAAATATTTCAGGAACTTAATGTAAAAGACAGTCATGAGTAAAGCAATGAAGGATTTCAGCAAAAGGAACATTAGAAACTATTAAAAGGAATCAAATGGAAATCTAGTGCAATATTTCAATTGAAATATTACAGAAAAGTTCAAGGAACTTGAAGGTAGATTAGTAGAAATTATCCAATCTGGGAACAGAGAAAAAGACTAGGAGAGAGAAAAACAACAACAACAACAGAACTTCAGTGGCTTTTGGAACAATATCAGTCTAACTTGTGCATGGTTAGTGTCAGAAGGAGAGTAGAGAAAGAGCAGAGCAGGAAGAATATTTAAAGAAATAATGGCCTCAAATGTGGTGAAAAACATTATTTTACAGATCTAAGAAGCTCAGTGACCTCCAAGTGTGATAAATACAAAGAAAATCACACTTAGACATAGTAATTAAACCAGAGAGATACAGACAATCTCAAAAGCAGAAGACAAATTGCATACAGGAGAACAGTACACTTGACAGCTAACTTCTCATAAGAAGTAACGAAAGCCAAAAGATAATGGAATGACCTCTGTAAAGTGCTGAAGAAAAAAAACTCTCAACTTAGAATTCTAGTGAAAATTTCCCTTTAAAATGAAAATATCCTTTAGGTAAATGAAAGCTGGGAGACTCCATTACAAACAGGTTTGCACTGTAGGAATGCTAAACGAAATTCTTCAGGCTGAAGTGAAATAACACCAGATGGAAACTTAGATCTACAGGAAGGAATGAAGAACACTGGAAATGGTAAATATGTAGGTAAATATAAGAATGTCTTTTCTCTCATTTTCCTTAAAAAGCAACTGTTTAATAAGCACAATTTGTAACATTGAATTACACAGTTTGTACCAAATCTAGATGTAAAATATAGGACAATAGCACCAAGGAAAGGAATGGAGTAAATTATTTACAAAGCTCTTATATTTTATGTGAAGTAACACAATAATTAGACCATAATGAGTTAGGGCTGTGTATTATAATGGCTAGAACAAAAACATTTTTAGAAAAAAGTAAGCTCACCCCCTCTCCCTTACCCAAAATGTAAATAAATAAATATGGCAGGAGAGGAAGAACAGAGGAGCAAAAATCAGTTGCAGTAAGTAGGAAATAAAATGAAACAAGAGCAAAATGATAGCTTAAACATAGCCATATCAATAAATACAATAAAGAGAACATCATATCCAAGATCTGAACAAGGCAAATATTATCTACTTTTATCATTTCTACTCAACATTGTCCTGGAAGTTACAATGTAATAAGGCCAAAAAATAAAAAAAAGGAAAGAAAAAGCATACATAGAATATCCTACAGAATCTTCAAAACAAGTACTTGAACCAATAAATGAATTTAGTGAGGCCGTGGGATACATGGTTCATAAATACAAACAACTATATTTCTATAAACTGGAAGGAAGTGGTTAGAAAATGAAATTTTTAAAATACCATTTACAGTAGCAGTTTCCCCCTGCCAAGAAATAATTAGGAATAAATTTAACCAGAGAAGTACAAGACCTCTGTTTT
Organism: Nasua narica; assembly: GCA_028533885.1. Taxonomy (NCBI): domain Eukaryota; kingdom Metazoa; phylum Chordata; class Mammalia; order Carnivora; family Procyonidae; genus Nasua; species Nasua narica. The sequence continues at coordinate 86,533,348 of CM052799.1, forward strand.
GAAAACTACGGAACATTGCTAAGATAAAATAAAGAAGACATAAAAGGTGTACATCATGTTTGTGGATTTGAAAATTCAATTATTTTTTAGGAAGTCACTTCTCAGACTTGGTTCTCAAATTTATCTTGATTTTTACACAATCCTACTTCAAATTCCAGAAAGCATTTTTTGTTCTATTCACAAAGTTGTAAGATCACTAGTTCCAGGACATTTTCTCACCCCAGAAAGAAACCCTACGCCCGTTAGCAGTCACTCACCATACTTCCATTCTCCTAGCTTCAAACAACTATTTACTATGCCTGTGGATTTGCCTATGCTGGGCATTTCCTATAAATGGACTCCTAAAATATATAACCTTTTAGGAGTGGCTTCTTTCTCTTAGCATAATGTCTTCCGTGCTCATCCGTGATGTAGCACGAGTCAGCACTTTATTCCTTTTATGGCTTAGTAATATTCCGTTGTATGGATATAAGCCAAATCTTGTTTATCCATTCAAAAGTTGGACAGATTGTCTCCATTTTTTTCCTATTATGAGTAATTCTTCTGTGATTATTCCTGTACAAGTTTTTGTGTGGACATAATGATTTTTGGTCCTTTTGAATATATATGCCTACAAATGGAATTGATTAATGAGTCATATGGTAACTCTAGATTTAACTTTTTGAAGAGGTAGTAGAAATTTTAACTGAAACTGGGTTTCATTCATCTTAAAGGGAAATTTAATGCTTTTCTATTTATTGTGATTACTATAACTGCTTTGTTTTGTGTTTTCTATTTGCTAGGCTTTTCTATTTATTAGGTTTATTTTTCTTTTCCTGGCTTTTTATTGGAATAATCAAGCCCTTGATTTCATGCTTTCTCTCCCCCACCAACCCTGCCTCTAATAAGAAAATTTGGGCATCCTATTTCTACTCTAAAATTGTTAACAGACAAATTTAAACTTAGTTGTTTATCTTAATGTCTATAGTTAAAGTCCCCATTCAATTAGGAAAAGAATAATGGGATGCTTTCAATTTGTTATTTTCCAAGGTATCTCCCACATGAAGTCATGTGGCTCTGTAAGACTAGATTCTCTTTTTCTTTTGCCTTTTTTACATTATACTTTCATGATTTTCTTTACATGTTTGTCAGTTTTGCTGATTTCTTTACCCAGCACTATTTCTTACATATTTGCCTTTTCCTGCATTTATTATTTATTTTGCAAGAGTGCTTCCTCAAAGAATTATTTCAGTAGGCTTTATGGCTGATAAATTTTCTGAGTCCATGCATATTTTTTAAAAAGTCTATTTAATCCTTATTCTTGAATGATAGACTGGATTTAAAATCATTTTCCCTGAGAACTTTGAAGATACTACTCCATGGTTTGCTGGTTTCCATTGTTGCTGGTGAGAATTTTGATGTCAGTCTAATTGTGTCTTGATTCTTCTCTGTAGTGACTCTTAGGAATTTCTTTAGCCTTCAAGTTCTAATATTGTACTGCCCAGTGTGAGGTTATGGACTTTTTCCTTCTGTGCTACTCAGCACTTGTTGGATCCTTTCAGTCTGGAGATTTTTGTTTTTTATCTCTGGGACATTTTCATGGGTAATTTTCTCCTGAACACTCTTTTCTGTTTCTGGGATTCTTATTAGGTATTGAAACTTACACATCCATCCATCATGGCTCTTAACTTCTTTAACTTTCTGTTTCTCTGTCCTTTTGTTTCTTTGCCCTTTTGTATGGTAGTTTTGGAGAGTCCTCAGTAAAATCTTCTATTTTACTAATCACCTTGCAATTCATTTCAGTTAACACTAGTAACTGTGAAGTTAAGTAATGACATCATGATAGTGTATGTGCCTGGGAGCGGTATACTTTTTCTACATATGCTATGTTATAACTTACCCAGAAATGAACAAATATAGCAGTTCTAGGGTGTGTGATTGCCTTGTGTATTAAACAAATCTAAAGATAGAAACTTCTGCAAAATTTCGAAATTCTCTGGAACCTCTACATGGTGCTACTCCATGTAGATCAGTACCCAGAAGTACTTTATTGTATCCCTCATTTCCTCAGATGTTATCCTCTTTGCTGTATGTGTGTCTCTCTTTCAGGGTGCTGGTTTCCCACATTATTTGGTGATCTTTTTGGTGATTTGCTCATCTTTTTGTTTTTACAGTCGGTTCACTTGCTTGAGTCATGAGTAGCTTACTGCCAGTGAGTGTGAGGGAGGTACAGAACAGGCTGCGGAGGGCCAAGGCTGCTGCTTGTCTTCTGGTGTGGGCGCTCTCCTTCCCCGCTGAGGGTTAGCGACTACCCGTGACATGGCACTGCTCTGCAACCCCAGTAGGGACATTACTGCTTAGCCTGGGACAGAAACCTCTGTTGACTGCTGCTTAGTACGAGCTGAGGGAGGGGGAGCTTTTCCAGATGCAGCTTACCTATTAATCATCCTGATATATGTCTGCGTGTGTGTATCCTTGCGTCCCCAATATCCAGCTGTCTGTGTCCAATGACTCTGGCTTGAAGCTTTCTTCAAACTACTCCTACTTTTGCAGATGTCTTTTCCTACATGTGGTTCGGGCTGTGGCTTCCTTCAGTTTACTCTTTCCTCCCCCTGCTGCCATAAATTTGATCTTGTCTGCTTCCAGGAGACTGCTGATAGCCTTTTCTTATTTTCTCATTCACTTAGGGTTTGTATTTGTTGGATTTAAATGTTGTTTCCTGAGAAGTTTTCCCTAACCATCCAGCTTAAAGTAACTTCCCAGCTACTTTCTATTAATATCACCTTAGGTTATTTTCATTATAGCATTTATCTCTACCTAATATTTGTCTTTTGTCAGTCTTTCCAGACCTAAGTGCAGACTTCATTAAGGGCCTTATATTTTCTGTTTACTGCTGTATCCCAGGTGGTTGGAAGACTGTCTGGTATATACTAGACATTAGGTGTATGACAGTTGAATTAAGTCACTTTATCTTTTCTAAAAAATTGTTCATCACATCTCCCTGAACTACACAAATTTTAGATTTTATACCAGCAGCCGGGCTTACCAAATATTTTAGTTTAACCTCTGTGTTTAAGACCCAAAACGTTTATTAACCAAGTAATTGTCTTTGACCAGAAAGCTGTACATGAACCCTTGGACCAGTATGAATGTAAAGTTCTTAACTTGCAGCACTTCAGTATACAGGTCATTAAACTCTGCTTTACACTCTGGGAGAATTAAAGCAAATGTTTGATTTTTCTAAGAACATTACAGAATGACCAGGGAAAGCCATAATTATATTTGCTTACAGTTTCTATGACTATGTGAGATACAGTGTTTCTTAGGTAAATTGTAAATCAAAATGCATCATATCTTCATGCCATATTATGATGGAGCTTCTTTAAAAGGCAAACTCAGATTTCCATCTTTTTAAATTAGGTGTAAAGGATTCACTCTACGAAATAAAATTTTTACTCTTGCTCCCTATATTTCTTAGAGTAAATTTGGCAGTTCTAGTCATCTGACTAGCCAGTATATGTTAGTAATGAACAATTTTTCAATTTAAAATCGTTGTTTTGAGGGTCAATCCCTTAAATATTAGACTGTTAAAACAGAAAAATCTGCTTAGCAGTCTGATTGACCCCTAATGTGACAGAGCTCCCTGAAAGAAAATGACATGTCTGGGCAAGTATTGACCAGGCCTCTACTGCTAAGTATATTATTTTTTCAGTTCCCACATAATTGTTACAAAATGTAACACCATTTCAATTTTCTACATCGAGATCAAATTTATTCTCACATTTTTCCTTAAAAATGTTTTATATTGAAAAAGGTAAAAAGAAAGTAATTTATAGAACAAAGCAAAATTCATCTGTTCCATAAAACAATACTTATATGTATATCATTTGGAAATCTTTAGGTTACTTATATTCCTACTATGAAGAGGATGAGCTTAAACCTTACAGAATTAACCTCTTACTTTATAATTCTGATGGAAATCATTTTAATTTTGTTCTTTTATTATTTAGGCAAAGATGCAATTTACACAATTCCAGTGAAAAACATTCTTGCTGTGGAAAAACTGGAAGAGAGCTCTTTCAACAAGAAAAATGTAAGTTACTTGAATAATCATTTAAAGTTTTTTAAATTGCATGTATTCCTTGATTGAAAATTTTCAAGGTTTTTGTATTTGCCATTAATCATTAATATTTTAATTAATTGTTGGCTAGAACTGTCTTAAAATTGTCCATTATTTTTCCTGAAACTAATGTAACATTGTGTGTCCACTCTACTCAAATAAAAAATTTTTTTAAATAAAATGTTTTAAAATTTTTTTAATAAATAAAAAAGTCCGTTGTTGATGCCTTCTATAGTCTGCCTAGCCTATTAAGTTAAAGGTACTTTTCTCAGTACTTCTCTAATCTGACCTTTCAAGTCTTTAAGAATATAGTCCCAGCCAATCTGTGTAATCTTATATACTGTATACTCAAACCAGTCAGGGTGATTTCCTATTTCTCTGTATTCTCCCACTGCTTTGCCCTTACTCATACTTTTTCCTCCATCTGCAGTTCCCTCCCTTTATTCCTATTTATATGATAGTCCATTCTTTGGACATATGTGACTTCTAAAAATTATATTCTGTTGTACTACTTAGTACCATGTGACTCAGATTGTCCTTGGAACTAATTTTTGAAAAGTACCAATTTGTAAGATACCTGAGCCGCAGTTACCTCGCCAAGCAAACTGTATTTCTCTTATATACCTTTTTCTGTTTGTACTGTGTTGGTTTTTAGACTCTGTTTCTAACTTTTTATCTTAATTGCCTATGAAGATGTTCCAAGTAATACATATGGAGAAACCACTCTATGTCCAGGCAAATAATTGTGTAGAAGCTAATGAATGGATCGACGTACTCTGCAGGGTGAGCCGCTGCAATCAGAACAGGCTCAGCTTTTATCATCCCTCTGCGTATCTCAACGGAAACTGGCTCTGCTGTCTGGAGACCAGTGAAAACGCTCTCGGCTGCAAGCCATGTACTGCGTAAGTTTCTTTCTGATTGAAAAAAGTAGTGTTTTGAGTGTGGTATATCAATAGAATTGAATATTATCATCCATAAAATGGAATAAAGTATTGATAACATGGTGCAACGTGGATGGACCCTGAAAACATGTTAAGTGAAAGAAGTCAGAAACAGAGGCCATATACTCTATGATGACTTTGATATAAAGTATCCAGAATAGGTAAATTTATAGACAGAAAGTAGATTAGTGGTTGTGATGGCCTGGAGGGAGGGAGGTTTGGGGAGTACTAATGGATACAGGATTTCTTCTTGGGGTTGTTGAAATGTTGGGGTTGATGAAAATGTTCTCAAATAAATAGTGATTGACACAAGTCAGTTGGGGGGGAGCAATGTCGAAGTAGATGCACAAGCCTGAGCAAGGAAGGACTTCACATTCTCTTACTAATTGTATGGAAAAGCACTGTAGCCCTATGCACTTAAGAAGTAATGTATTGCTTTTGTGATGAAGCATAGGTGTTATGAAAATGATTTCTCTTTAGATTGGATTTTGGATTAGAGTTCCATGATGACCTCTCTTGGCCCCATTTTATTAAATTGACAAATGAGACTGCATTTCTGAGTTTCCTTCTGCAAAGTTCTGAGGTTCTGTTTTTTTAATCTCAAGTCATCCAAAGTCTTTGGCATGTTAACAAAATGAAAATTTTCAATGTCTTTAATTTCATTTTTACCATAGAGGGGTCCCTGCAGACATCCAAATAGATATTGATGAAGACAGAGAAACAGAGAGAATTTATTCCCTTTTTACCCTCAGTTTACTTAAGCTGCAGAAAATGGAAGGTAAGTATACAATTAAAATATTTTTATATAACCATGATCCTTCATTACCAATTCCTGAAGTAATTGCTTTGGCATTATCTTAAAGTTGAAAATACTTGTAGCTTTACAAAAATGTTACTTATGTGGACATTGATAAACTCCCAAAGGGATGTTTTTCATAGATACTCACGAAGATACTATTTTTGCATACATGTGTGGTTCATAATTAATAAAATGAAATTATGTGAGTTATCTGTGCATTACCAGGAAGAAGTCTTCCCAGCTTGAGACACTCGAAAAGTTCTTATTTATACTAAAAGTTACATTCATGGAATTTAGTTTTCTGATTAAAGATTTTACTGCTCCTTTTAGAGGCTTGTGGAACTATAGCAGTCTACCAAGGACCACAGAAAGAGCCTAATGATTATTCTAACTTTGTAATTGAGGATTCCGTAACAACCTTTAAGACAATTCAGCAAATAAAAAGCATCATAGAGAAACTAGATGAACCTCATGAAAAGTATAGGAAGAAAAGATCAAGTAGTGCAAAATATGGGAGCAAGTAAGTATTTTTTTTTTTGCAAGTAAGTATTTTTAAGATACTTTAAACATGTTTTTTTTTTTTAAGATTTTATTTATTTATTTATTAGGAAAGAGAGAGAGTGAGAGAGAGCATGAGAGGGGAGAAGGTCAGCGTGAGAGGCGGACTCCCCATGGAGCTGGGAGCCCGATGTGGGACTCGATCTCGGGACTCCGGGATCATGACCCGAGCCGAAGGCAGTCGCTCAACCAACTGCGCCACCCAGGCGCCCCGAAACGTGTTTTTAAACATTGTTTATTCCAGGGTGCCTGGGTGGCTCAGTCGTTAAGCGTCTGCCTTTGGCTCAGGTCATGATCCCGGGGTTCTGGGATCGAGCCCCACATCAGGCTCCCTGCTCAGCAGGAAGCCTGCTTCTCCCTCTCTCCCTCCTCCTGCTTGTGTTCCCTCTCTTACTGTGTCTCTCTCTGTCAAATAAATAAATAAAATCTTAAAAAACAAAAAAACATTGTTTATTCCAGCTACTACTCTTTACTCACACCTGACACGCAGGGTTCTTAATTACCTTCCTTCATCTTTCAAGACCCAACTCAAAACCTTTCTCTTGTGCAGAAGTTCCCCCTGGCCACTCACACAGTGATCTCTGTCTTTGCAGTTCTGCCATGGCTTCATTTATGTTGGTGCTGTACTTCATCACCACTTTTAAGGTTAAAACTAATTATTTCATTAAATCAAATACATAGTAGCTTCTGTTTTTGTTTTGTTTTTACCCTTCCTCTTCCAACTTAGTATCTTCCACACTGCCTTATACATACTAAGTACTGAAAAAGAATTAGCGGCGAACATGCTAGAAGTCCTAGTTGATTGTACAAGTTGAATACTAGTTGATTCTTTGGGTCCATCTCAGATGTAGGTGACTATTACAGTGGAGAACAGCAGTAACATCTAACACTTTATCAGGAGCTTAGTCCACCACCAGGCACTGTACCTGTTTTACATCATATTATGTAGAGTTTTTAGAATCCCCACTGAGGTGGTTTAACCAATAGGAAAAATTTTATTTTAATTTTTTTTTAAAAGATTTTATTTATTTATAATTTGAGAGAGAGAAAGAGCATGAGCTGGGGGGGAAGGGCAGAGGGAGGGGGAGAAGCAAACTCCTCAGTGAGAGCAGAGCGTGAAGCGGGACTCAGTCCCAGGACCCTGAGATCATGATCCAAGCCGAAGGCACACCCTTAACCAACTGAGCCACCGAGGCATCTCACAAGAGGACATTTTTTAACATCACAAGTTAAGTCCTAACTTCCGTAGTTAGTTAGACCAGCAGCTCAACATTGTTACCAAGGACCATCCAGCTACTTACCCGTCCTCAACAAGGTGATCTCTGTCCTCCTCAGGTTTGTCCCTTCGTGGTCACGGATGAGCTGCAACAGTTCATGATTTTTAGATAATGGTATCCAGAGGCAGAAAGATGTTATTTCCTTCTAAGAGAAAAGAATCTTAATGTGAAGGTACCCCCAGCTTTCCTTGGAACTTAGGGCTGCACAGTATCAGCACTAGAATCAGAGTTCTGTTTGCACGAGGTGAATAGGGAGGGAATGTTTCTTAGACCACAGTGTACACTATCTCGTTCATCCTCACATCAGCCCAACATGGTTTTATTCCCATTTTACAGCTGGAGAAACTGAGGCTCGGAGATGTTAAGTACTTTACCTAAGGTCATACTGCTAATTAGTGAGAGGGCTTTGAATCCTGGCCCCACCATTTTAAGTGTTCTTAAAATAATGTGATTATTGGGGCACTTAGGTGGCTCAATCGGTTGAGCATCTGACTCCTGGTTTCAGCTCAAGTCATGATCTCAAGGTCATGAGATTGAAACCCTCCCACCCAGGCTCTGCTCTGGGTGAGGAGCCTGCTTGGGATTCTCTCTCCCCCCTCACTCTTTGCCCCTCCCCCACTCCCGCTCTTTAAAAAATGTGATTATTAGTTACATGGTTTATGAACAATAAAAATCAGTTTGACAGATGTATGTTCTCCCTGGATAGAGGGTTCAGTACATTAGAAAGGTTATTGTAACCATCCGAATCCTGTCTTCTCTACATTAGTGTAATTGGTTCTCTTCCAACAGTGCTAAGATAATTTTCTTGAAGTCCCCAGAAATTTCCATTTGAGGTCCTAGCCAGTGCTTGACTACTGTTCTTAAATAGTACCTGTCCCTCACCTCTAACAGACACAGACACCCTACCTTTCCCCACTTTTATTTTTCTCTATTAAAAAGTGTCAGTCTTGGGGCACCTGGGTGACTCAGTTGGTTGGGCGTCTGCCTTCGACTCAGGTCATGATGCCAGAGTCCTGGGATCCAGCCCTGCCTCGGGCTCCCTGCTCAACAGGGAATCTGCTTCTCCCTCTGCCCTTTATCCCACTCATACTTTCTCTCTCTTGCTCTCCCTCTCAAATAAATAAGTAAATAAATAAATAAAATCTCTGTGTGTGTGTGTGTGTGTGTATGTGTGTGTATCTCAGTCTCTCAGGGCACCAGGGTGGCTCAGTAGGTTGAGTGTCCAGCTCTCGATTTCCACTTGAATTGGGATCTCGGGGTTGTAGCATCAAGCCCCACCTCCATCTCTCCACTCAGAGTCTGCTTCTCTTCTTTTGCTCCTCCCCCTGCACGCACAGATGCTTGTGCTCCCTCTCTCTCTCCCCCCCAATAAGTAAATAAATAAATAAATATTATTATTATTTTTTTAAAAATCAGTCTCTCTTGTACTAAGTAGTTTCCTTGTTTGTTTTACTTTCCCTGGAGCAGCAAGTAAGCTCCATGAGAGCAAAGCTTTGTCTATTTTGTTCATTGCTGTATTCACAGCTTCTAAAATAGTGCCTAACACTTAATAGGTGATCAGTAAATACTTGTTGAATTAATGAAATAAGACTTGACATGAGAGAGATGCCTGGGTGGCTTAGTCGATTAAGCATCTGCCTTCCGCTCAGATCATGATCCCAGGGGTCTGGGATCAAGTCCCACATTGGGCTCCTTGCTCATCATGGAGACTGGTGCTCCCTCTGCCTCTGCCTGCTGCTTCTCCTGCTTGTGTGATCGCTCTCTCTCTCTCTCTCTCTCTCTCTGGCAAATAAAATCTTTCTTAAAAAAAAAAGTAAAGACTTGACATGAAAGATTATCAAGGGAAAATTACAAATACTTAATGGATACTGTGAGATAATTTGTCACTTTTTAAACTGTTTTATATTCTAACTTTTGAAAAACTGTTTTCTTTTATTTTCTAGGGAAAATCCAATTATAGGAAAAACATCTTAGAGTATGACCAACTGGTTCAGAGGAACTGAAAAACACTTCCTTTTGTTGGAATTTTTCAATTCATCGTTTTATTTTGTTCCTGGTATTTAAGAATGAACATTGGCTTCAGTGTCACCTATATTCACACTGTATTTAATATTTAATAATTGAAAGTAACTGGGAATCCTGCTATTGATGGATTACTAGAGAATTTGAAACTCAAGATTCCCTTCCTATCTTATATGTCAAAAGCCATGTGTCTGCAGCTTCTTTTTAATAGAAAGAATCTTCCTTAAAGAAGCTTTGTAACAAAAGGAGAACTCCTCTGTAGCAAGAAACCATCTCTTCTTGTAACACTCCATGTTCTGTGGACCTTTCACTACCATTAGTGCCTGCTCTATACTGCCAATGTTGTGTTTTACTAGAAAATCCAATCCCTGACAATTCACAGCTTCCCATTTAGTTCATCTAGACTCTCCCTCTTCAAAAAAGAAAAAAAGAGAGATGTTCCTTTTGTCTGTTAGTCATTACAGATTACAGTAGGGACTTTTGAAAACTGCCAGAACATCCTTGAAGGTTGGTAGATCCTTTTGTCTATTTAAAGATGTAAACAGAACTCAGACAGGAGGAATCAGGGAACATACACTGTTGTGTGCATCTTGTTTACATTTGGGATGAGTGATGGCAGATGAAATACAATGAGACCACTAAATTTTTTTTCAATATCAGGTACTCATTTTCTTGATTTGAAAGTTCGAGTTAACACGACTTATAAGGACATCTCTTCTGAAAAAGAAGAGACAGTAGTCAATGAAAGAAGGTGGAGGGAAAATCACTTGACTTCAACTGTTGTTCCATGTTATAAAGGTCCCCATAAGGACGCCCTCCTCCTAGTGTGAGTGTGAGAGCTAACTTGAGAACAGTCACTAGGCGCACTTTAATAATCTGGGCTGCCCCAGATTATACTTTAGATACCCTGTGGTATCTAATCTTTATGATCAGTTGAATGATCAGTGTTTAAGTCTAGAAATAGTGCTTTCCTCAAAATGTTTATATTTCGTTGCTGTTTTCTTATTGCTTGCTAGCCAAATGGAGTTTGGGCAAGCAACTGTTTGAATCCTCTTTTTCCCTAATAATTTACTTTTATCCTAAAAACTATAATTGTAAATAAGCAGTCGAAGCAAGTTGCCTCCTTGAAGTTAAAAGGGATACACATTGCTTCATCAGTATTAAAAACCATGGTACTCTTACTTTGTCTTTTAAAATTTAAAATATTTTCTAAATGTGGTACTTTGAACCTTGGAGTATTTACATATTTCTGTTTAAAACTGTGACTTATTAATGTAAGTCTAGCTAGTAGTGCTTTTTTTGTTTTCCTGAGCATAAGCTATATATCAGGATACACTTTGCCAGTTATGTTATTGGTGAATAATTGTTTTTAAATTATATTGTTACTAGGGAATTTTTTTTAAAGACCATTGGCACACAGTCAAAGTTGTTCCATAAATGATTATAACTGAGCAATGTATTTCTTTAAATGACTTGTGAAAATCAATTGGTTTTATTTAAGAATCGGTCCTAGTCTCCATTATGGTAGGTTTATTCCTAGCCCACTTTAAAGACAAGTTTGGAAGACTCCTTTACATTTTATGAGCTTGTGTGTTCCATAAATTACACTGATTTATAAATGTGAAAGAATTTAACAAGTTAATAAATTTCTCATTGCTGAATTTCATTCAGATTGAAATTTCCTTTTAAGAATCTCTGAGATGCCTACCTGAAAAGGACACATGAGCATTGCCAAGACCACTCATTATTCTTTAGTGGCTGTTTTAGCCCTCTGCTCTTTTTCAAGGCAAAAGAAATACTTTTTTTAAGTATTTCTAATATCAAATCCCCAATCGTGATTGATTTTAAAGATCGTGTCATTGTCAGAGGAGCCAAGGCTATGTGAGCACATGACTCTGAATTTGAATGGAGAGTTCAGTCATACAGTTATTGTCTTCACATGATACTTCTCAACAGCCTATTGGACTGGAATTAGCTTGGCACAGCCAAAAAGAAGTAATGTGAAATTAAATTAATTTTCTTTGAAAGTCTACTGAAATAAGAGATTGCGTCAGTAGGACCCTAAGATAACCTAGGTACTTGCTTCCAAGGGTGTCATTCCTTTGCTGTTACTTACGAGTACTTTGATTTTTGCTACCAGATCTGCTTTCTCTGCCTTTTCCACACTTGAAAAACATACATGACAGCTCACTTCATCCTAAAAACCTGAAAACGCCTAGAAGGAAAGAAAAGGATGATTTGAAGAAACTCTTGCCATAAATGCCAGTTCTGATTCTTAGTTTAGCCATTTCCATCAGTTGCAGTTGTGATCTGTTCTTGTTTGTTGTGAGTTTTTTTTTTTTGTTTGGTTGGTTTTTTAATATTCATTTAATAAGATGATGGCAATAGCAAAGTTTTTACCCCCAGGAATATAATTTATCAAGTTGAATGGTTTTATTTGCCAAAGAAATATGTTTATAATGTCATGGGTAAGAGCTAAATGTCAAAACTAAATTTTCCTTATTATTAAAAAAAAAAGTGATGAATGATGTGGCTTTTGTTTGTTTCTGGAGCCTAATTTCATTCATTTATCAGAAAGGCTCTTTCATGCTAGGTTTTAGAAAACAGATTTTTTTTTTTCCAAGTAAAAAAGCACCTTTAGTTTGTTCTAATGGTACATCCTATAATGACAATGCTACAAAAAAAGCCTTTTAGGTGTCCTTACAGTATGCTAAAAATACAGGACTCATTCTAGAGTTAAATTACCTGTCTTGGCCAATATTATCTGCTTTCATTTTTATTAACTTGGAAATTAATATGTTGCTAGTAAATATTGATTTTTACAGTGTCCGGTTTGAATATGTAAGTTATCAAAACTTAATGTAGTGAATTTGTGTAACCATGTTGTATTGTTGAAAATGTATTTTTATTTAAATTTTATTTTCTTATCAAGAGTATTATAAAAATTAAAAACTTTTGTAACTGTCGCTTGGAAATAACTCAAATAAATTACAATAAATAGAAGCCTGTCTATTCTCTGTGAGACCTTACTTTCTTACTGATTTAAGAATTCTTGCTTAAAATTATTTTATCTCGCCTATTAGTAAAGGAATAGCAAACATGAGAAGTCCTCAGGAGCAAAGAAGAACAAAGTCATCTATTTTAGAAGGGCTCAAGATTCTTTTCTTGCACTTAACTTGGCTGATTTTTGATGGACTGTGGTCCTTATTCACTCATTCATTCAACAGCCTTGATTGGAGGACCTGCAGTACGGAGGCACCGTGCAGGATCCCTCCATTCCCGACAACCGTGCACGTCCAGTGTGCAGAAATGTATTCCACCCCTCTCTGGGTAAGTCGTTCAGAGCTGACTTTTTCAGCCTATGTTAGACTTTTTGAAGAATCCCATGTCTACCTTTCTCAAAAACAGTTGACGTCAGAGCTTCTGGTTGTTCAGGTCCTAGATTGACCCCTGTACATAACGCTGCCCTGTAGTGTGACCGTCAGTGCAGTCCCTCTGGGGGTTAGAATTTGATCCTGTTGTGCCAGTGTGCTGAATTGTCCAGAGAATATAAAGTAACAGCACCAAAGACCAGGTCAGTGGTCGCTTGTGCCCCCAAAGGGAGAAGCCAGGATACTTCCCCATTAGTGCCACAGCAGCCCTCTTAGCATTTCTAAGTAAACCTCCATAGAACTTAGCCCTTGTAACTCCAGAAGAGTGAAAGGTGGATAAAGAGGAAGGAATCGGGTTCGGATTATGTAGGGATCCTACTTTTATCGAAATAACAGAATCCTACTCAGACTAGCTCACGTATTAGAAAAGAACTTGTCAGAAACTTCAAAGACTTCGCGGTACATTCTAGGATGTAAATAAGCTAGTTCTGTAATGAGAGAGGGTGCCATACTTCACCCTTCCGAAATTGCATGATTCCAGAAGAGGAGACCCCTGAGGCCAAATAACGTCCTTTTATGTGTACACTAGAATAAGAAGGCATAACCAGCACAGCTGGATTCTGATTGCTGACACTACTACTCCCAAGTCAGTGGCCTTCAGAGAATAACCTTTCTTGGGTAGACATGACAAGCTTCAAGCTCAACTCACCAAGGTTCAGAGACTTTTGGCCTTGATTCCTCATAGGGATACTTACCTGAGGTTTGATCTTCTGTGGCCAGAAGTTTCATTCTTAGGCTTATGATTTTGCCATTTGACCTCTTAGCTTGGTGATACCATTTGCACCGTATTTTAAGCTTGTGCCTGTATTTTATGTTAGCAGCAAAGGTGGTGTAACCTGTTGACAGTCCTATCAAGATTTGTTTTGTTTTCTGCCTTGCATTTCAGATCCTCTTTGTTTCATACTGTCAGAAGCTTTGTACTTTCCTTGTGTCAATCTGCTTTTTTAAGATTTTATTTATTTGACAGAGAGACACAGCGAAAGAGGGAACACAAGCAGAGGGAGCCGGAGAGGGAGAAGCAGGCTTCCTGTGGAGCAGGGAGCCCGATTCCCCAGGACCCTGGGATCGTGACCCGGTCCGAAGAGCCACCCAGGCGCTCCGTGTCAATCTGCTTTTTGACACAGAGTTTAGTCCTCAAATATATAAAGTTTTTGGTTATCAAGGAAGAATTCTTTTGCCTGTAGGGAACAACACTGTTTTCCAAATTTAGTATATTTCTTGGCTGAGAACTGAGAGAGCTGTACTGCCTATTCAAGAAGCACCCATCATTTTAGATGGATTCCCAGTGCAGGATGCGGTAAATGAGGCAGAGAGGCCTGTTGGAATCTCCCAGAGGAGACAGAGGGCTCAGGGAAGGGAAGGTACATAGTTTGAAAAGGCATAGTCAATGTTATAATTTTACACTTGAAAATACAAACACACACCTCTTTTCGTTATTCAAACTACAGAAAAAGCTCAACAAAATCTTACTGATACAAATGCATAAGTGAGACCGTGATTCTTACCTGGAGGCCCTTTTCAAAACAGAACATGAGATACTTGTGTTAATGTGAAGCATGTTGTTAAAGTTTGGGAAACAATGGAATGTGGGCTGATGTATTAAATTCCAAATCCTGAGCCTGAATCTCAGTCCTAAATTCTCCATCAAAATATGTGTCGGGGGATGCCTGGGTGGCTCAGTGGGTTGAAGCCTCTGCCTTCGGCTCAGGGCATGATCAGGGTCCTGAGAGCGAGCCCCGCATCGGGCTCTCTGCTCAGCACGGAGCCTGCTTCCCCCTCTCTCTGCCTGCCTCTCTGCCTGCTTGTGATCTCTCTCTGTCAAATAAATAAAATATTTAAAACAAAAACAGAAACAACAAGGACTTGAAAGCCAGCTGGTGACTGCCTGAGTGCCAGAAAGCTCCAGCCACCACCCAGAGGCAAGGAGCAGAGTGACTCACGGACAGGCTCACGGACCAGCCTCCGAATGACCAAGAACTGGGAATCTGGATGGAGAAACAAAATGGCAAGGACAGGCCCCTGGGGCGGCCTGACACCAGACAATCCAGGAGTATGCTCCTCTGAAGCCTAAAAGACGTGCGGTGGGCTAGGGAGGGGAGTGTGGAGGACAGCCACAGTAAGGAAGGCTATGAGATATCAGGGGCCGGGGCCGAGGCCAGAACCCAGAGAAACAGGTGGGCCAAGGTGGCCGCACCAGGGCCTAGAGCCCTTAGGTCAGCCCTTCGAGTGCCCCGGGAGCTGCACTGTGCCTCGTTTGCTGGGCCCAGACACAGGGCCCTGTGCTAGAAAGGAGCCCCAGTCACCCTTGCCCTCACTCTGAGAAGCCTCCTCCACCCTCATTTCCCCCACACCGTCTGCTCCACTGCTCAAGGGGGCCGGCCCAGGTGGCTTGCCTCCCTTCCGGGCCCAGGTCTCAGGCTCCCTGGTCCTCCCCAGCATGACACTGGTTCCCAATGGCTGCTTTCCTGCAGGCCTGTGGACACCCTCTCAGGCAGCCAAGGTGGACTAGGGTCCCAGGCTCAGGCCTCAGGCCCCCTCCTCTCTCTAGCTGAGTCCCGAGACCTGGGCCCAGACACCCTGAACTTCAGTCGGTCACAGAGAATCTAGGATAAATCTCTCCAAACAGAGTCATCTCCGCGTAGTGACCAAATCTGGGTCTCTTCCAGAAAGTGGTCAGCTACCAGGCAGACTCTTGACCCCTTGAGACAATTCCCCTTCCGCCTTTGTTATCCCTCCCAACTTATCCCCCCTATTTAAGCCCAAATACCCTGGGGAGGGGTCTCCTGTCAAGCCCTGCAAGTCAGTTCCCTACCTGTGAATTAACATTTTAGGGAGTTTGGGGAGAAACAGAAGCATTAGACTGGTGGTTCTCAAAGTGAGGTCCTAGGAATACCTGGGGACTTGACAGAAACAACCGCTTAGGCCCTGCCCTGACCAAGTCACAGCTCTGAGGTGGGGCCCTGCCCTCCGGGGATCCCGACAGTCTCTCTCCAGCTGGAGAGCACCTGCTTCAGCCATTGGTGAGCGTCAGGGGCTGCACACGGCTGTTCTCCCTGACACTGCTGACCCGGGAAACTAGCCTCCATGTCTGGGGGGAGAAGGCAGTTCCTGGAAGCACCAGGTCACCCCCTGAAGCCCTTCAGACTTACCCTAGGTGTTAACATTGGGGGAAAGGCCCAGAGCTGCATCAAAGTGGCGCAGAGCCATCTAAGATAAAAAATTAAAGTTTCCCAAATATTATCATTGGGAGAACTTAGGAAGGCTCTACCGTGGTGTCCTTTACACAAATATTGTGAGTCACAATAACTGTGTTTATCTTCTTTTTTCCTTCAGCAAATAAAGAAACATCTGCGGGGGTGCTGATATTTATTTATTTTTGGATGAACATGCGATGTTGGAAATATTTCGTTCGGGATTACAGAACACTGGGGCTGAAAGCACTGTCCCTGAGGAGGAGTGAGGAGTTAACTGGTAAATGATGGAGTCCGTCCCTTTTAATTAAGTGTGTCCTTCCTTGTTTAAAGTGACATCGCTTCAGGCATCTGGCTTCTCAATAAAATGTAAGGTTAGGCAGGTGGGAAAGGAAAGGCAGTCTTAGTGGAGGGTGTTTGGCCCAACAATCCCAAATTAAATGGCCTCTTCTGTGCCTCAGTTTCCCCTGTTTCTCTGCCTGTTGTTGGGGGGCTAAGAAGCCAGGTGCAGCTGCAGACTGGGCGTGTGATCTCATTGAGCCAGGCCCTTGCGAGGGCTCCTTACGTGTAGAACCATAAACCTCCTGCCTAAAAACCCTACTGATCTCCACGGCTCCTGCCCTCCCCGGGAGCAGAGAAGAGGTGCTTTGTATTCTGTGACCATAGAGCACAAAGAAGAACAGTCCTACTAAAAACCTAATCCACAGTGTCCGACCCAATAGCAAGGTGCATCCCCTGACTGCGTTCTTGAGAAAAAAGCTGGACGCAGCCAGCGTTTGGAGAGAATTTTTAAAATTGGGTTGGAAGAAACAAAAACATATATCCACACACAGACTTGCAAGTAAAACTCATAGCAGCTTTATTTGTAATAGCCAAAATATGGAAACAACCCGAATGTCTGTGAACAGGCGAATGGCTAAACAAACCAGTTTGTCCAAACAATGGAATGCTCACTGCTCAGCCAAATAAAGAGACGAGCTACGAGCACACAGAACAGTAGGACTGACCCTCAAAGTAACTGTTCTGTGTGGAATAAACGGGGCAGAAAGAATATCAGCTATGTGATTCATTTGTATAAAAGCATAAGAAGTGCAGGGGCGCCCAGGGGGCTCAGTGGGTTAAGCGTCTGCCTTTGGCTCAGGTCATGGTCTCAGGGTCCTGGGATCAAGCCCCGCATCTATTCGTGCTCTCTGCTCAGTGGGGCGCATGCTTCCCCCCTCTCTCTCTGCCTGCCTCTCTGCCTACTTGTGATCTCTGTCAAATAAATAAATAAAATCTTAAAAAAAAAAAAAAAGGAGCTTGGATTCCATGTGATCTTGAAGCTTCTGTAGCAGCCCTGGACTGCTTATCCAGGAATTTTACTTCCATGAAAGGGAAATGAACTTCTATATTGTTTTAACCAGTGGTAATGGGTTTCTGTTACTTGCAGCTGAACCTAGTCCTCCTGTTCCATTTCCTTGAATGGTCCCACTGTGCATAGGAAGGATTTCTCATTTCATCTGTGGTGGTCCATCTAGTTTCTGATCCTTACTCTGTCCCTTTCCTCTGGGCAGTGACCTTCCTCATCATTCTCAGCTCCCTAAGTATGTGTTTGAGTCCCTATTTTTAACCTGTAAGTGCATGCTTTCAACACCCCCTTTGTAAAGATTTTTATTTATTTATTTGACAGAGCAAAAAAGGGATTTGAAGCAGGGGGAGTGGGAGAGGGAAAAGCAGGCTTCCTGCTGAGCAGAATGCCTGATGCACGGCTCCATCCCAGGGTTCTGGGATCATGACCTGAGCCAAAGGCAGATGCTTAGGGACTGAACCCCCCAGGCCTCCTCTCCCTCTGTACTTCTCCTCCTTCACTGCCCCTCTCTGGTTGCATCTTAGGAGGATGGCCCAGCAGAGGAAGACGAGGAGGCTGCACAGAGTAGGATTAATCCAGGAGCACTGACTCATGAGGGCACACTGGCTGGAAAGTCATGTCTGATGAGAAGCAGGATTCCTCCTTGCTCTTCCCTACCTCATCGATTCATTTTTGTGCCACGAATTTTTTCCATCAGAGCTGTTTGAGTTTAAAAGACACGCTTAGAAACACAAGCAGCCCTGGAGGAGAACGGACTATTTTCCATTTGCAGTTTAGTGTAAATTAGTTTAATCCAATTTCTTTTTTAATTCAATTTTCCATTAAACATTCATGAAGAGCCTATTTTATATCCTTTTTTTTTTAAAGATTTTATTTATTTATTTGACAGACAGGAGAGAGATCACAAGCAGGCAGAGACGCAGGCAGAGAGAAGGGGGGGAAGCAGGCTCCCCACCGAGCAGAGGGCCCGACGCGGGGGGGCTCGATCCCAGTACCCCGAGACCATGACCTAAGCTGAAGGCAGAGGCTTTAACCCACTGAGCCACCCAGGCGCCCCTATTTTATATCCTTTTTAAAAGAGATTTTATTTGGGGCGCCTGGGTGGCTCAGTGGGTTAAAGCCTCTGTCTTTAGCTCAGGTCATGATCTCAAGGTCCTAGGATTGAGCCCCACATCCAGCTCTCTGCTCAGCAGGGAGCCTGCTTACCCCTCTGTACCTACTTGTGATCTTTCTCTATGTCAAATAAATAAATAAAATCTTTAAAAGAAAAGATTTTATTTATTTTGAGAGACAGCATGAGAAAGCCCGAGTGTGCCAGCAGGGGGAGGGGCAGAGGGAAAGGGAGAGAATCTCACTAAGACTATATGCAGAATGGGGAGCGGAAGCAGGGGCTCGATCCCAGGGCCCTGAGACCATGATCTGAGCTGAAATCAAGAGTGGGAGGCTTAACGGGCAGAGCGATCCAGGTGCAAGGTTATTATATCCTAAGAGATGGATGATTTATTATTTGATTGTGCTGGAGATCAGAAGTCCTGCAGGGTTCTAAAACCAAGGTGTCAGCAGAGCTGGGTTCCTTTCTGGACCCTTGGAGAGAACACATTTCCACACCTATTCTGCTCCTAGAAGCTATGGGAATTCTTTGGCTAGTGTCCCCTTCCTCCATCTTTAAAGCCAACAACTTCTCTGACCACCGAGGGGAAAAGTTTTCTGGGCTTTAAGTTCGCAGACTCAAGGTCTCTGTAACAATCACATCTAGAAGTCACTTTTGCTATGAAAAGTAACACATTTACCGGTTCCAGGATCAGAACATGGATTTCTTTAGGGGCCTTTATTCTGCCCCCAAATCCTTAAATTACGAGCCTCAAAGCTACTGCCCACGGCCATATTTTTTAAAACCCTTTTCCTCCCCCACTCATTTCCAAAGCTGCAACCGCTTTTGCCAGTCCTTCCTCAATACTCCCCCGACCCCCAACTCTGTCCTAGGCCCAACCCCGAGCTGCCCCCTGGGAAGCGGGGTGGGGACGCGGGCGCCGGAGCGCCGTCTTCGGGCCGGAGTGGGCGCAGATCCCTGGGGCGACCTCTGCCCCCTTCTCCCCTGCCCCACTGATGGCCAGGCCCACGGGTCCCCCACTTCTGTCTCTTCCTAGACCTCGTTCCTCGCAGCGCCACTGGTTGTGACGACCTCGACGCGCGGCGAGGACCCCAGGCCCTCTCCAGGTCCGAGCGCGAGCCCGAGCCCACCCTCCGGAACCCTGGAGGGGCCTTCCCGCCGCCCCCTCCCCTCCCCTCCCCTCCCCTCCCGCCGCCCCCTCCCCTCCCCTCCTCTCCCGCGCCCCCTCCCCTCCCCTCCTCTCCCGCGCCCCCCGCCCCCTTCCGCCTCCTTCCGCCTCC
>CM052799.1:86553904-86564577 GCA_028533885.1 Nasua narica
CTATCCTTCTCTTATAGTTAGTTGCTTCTCTGGACTCCCCCATACATCTCCTTGCGCATCCCAGGGCAAGAGCTTCTCAGAGCCATCTTTTTATGGTAAAATAATTACTACCTTATTTTTTTTCTATTATACGTCTTATAATTAGCCTCTACTACTTAATAAGAGTTAATCATAAACCTTGTTCAAATTTATAGTCCCTTCAGCTAGGTTTTCTAAACATTTTAAATTACAGTCACTATCAGAAATACAAATAACATCAGGACCCGATGTATAAGTACTGGTGTGAATCATAAGACCGTGTGGGCGGGTTGCTCTGGTTGGGTCTCCATTTTGATGTTGAGCTTCACTAAAGTAAGAGTCTCATGAGACAAATATTTTTTTTTTAAGATTTTATTTATTTATTTGACAGAGAGAGAGACACAGCGAGAGAGGGAACACAAGCAGGGAGAGCGGGAGAGGGAGAAGCAGGGTTCCCACGGAGCAGGGAGCCCGATGCGGGACTCGATCCCAGGACCCTGGGATCATGACCTGAGCCAAAGGCAGACGCTTAAGGACTGAGGCCCCCAGGCGCCCGAGACAAATATTTTTTTACTGCATAGGATACACTCAGATAATTTCTCTTCTGTTCTATTTCATTAAAGAAAGAAAGAAAAAAGCTGGTTACAACCTACTGAATTGATTTCTGACCCAATAATGAGTAGAAACCTGATGGGAAAATTGATTTGTGCCCTATAAGATTGTCTTTGCATATGGCAAGAATTTCAGAAGTTTGTATTGAATTACCACCCCAATGCACGTGTGATCCAAAGTTAATTTCCTTTTCAAATGTTCTGATGCTGTCTGATGTCAATATTCTTTCTCTGTGTATTCAGATGCATAGAGATCTCTTTATGATTCCCACCTGTGCTTTTTTTCTGACACTCCAGTTTATGCTTGTAAGACCTGAAGACCCCCCGACAAGCATCCTACCAATCTCCTTGGAACCTTTGCTCATGACAATTCGAGATGAGTGTTATATGCTGGGGAAAGAGATCTGTATCTGGAGCCTTCAACTGAGCAACCCAGAGATTGCCAGACTGGTGAGTCATGCATTTTAGAAGTGTTCCTTCAATTAAACTTAAAATTGAATATAAGCATGATAGCATGTGTTCCAGCTGTAGTTCATTTGGTTGTTGACTGATATGCTCCAAGCTTTTATTTTTTAAAAACACAGTGTATTTTTTAATGAAACATTTCGAAGTTATCTAAAAGTACAAAGAGCAATGAAGAAATTATGGTATATTCATATAGTAGAAAACTATATAGGGGCACCTGAGTGGCTCAGTTGGTTAAGTGTCTGACTCTTAATTTCAGCTCAGGTCATGATCTCAGGGTCATGGGATGGAGCCCTACATCAGGCTCCCTGCTCAGTGCAGAGTCTGCTTGTCTCTCTCCCTCCCGTTCCTTGTGCTCTCTCTCTCAAATAAATAAAGTCTTTAAAAAAAAAAACTATATAGCAATGAAAATGCATCAACTTTATCTATACAAAAATAAAATATGATGACTCATAAAAACATAATGTTGTACAGGCAAAGAGAGACACAAAAGAATGCATACTGTATATTGCATTTTATAAAGTAAAAACAGGTAAAACTATAATGCTTGATTATCATAAAATTACTTTTAGGGAAGTAATTGGGAGAGGGCATTAGTGCCCATTTTTCTAGTTTTTTGGCTGTTTAAAAATCCCTTGTTTTATTTCATTGAATATGTTTAACTTATTTTATAATCTGTGTTTAATAATTTCAATAATCCAAATTGTTTAGGAGTCTGATATTGCAGACTCTTGCTTCTACTGGCTCTTACTCATGAAACATTTCTTTGTGTTTTTATGATTTCTTTTGTACTGTAAACTCATATTTCCTAGGAAAATAGTTGAGGCAAGTCCTTGAGCTCAGATTTGAAGACAGCATTCTTTTTTTCTTTTAAAGATTTTCTTTATTTATTTGTCAGAGAGAGAGAGAGAGACAGTGAGAGAGGGAACACAAGCAGGGGGAGTGGGAGAGGGAGAAGCAAGCTCTCCCTGCTGAGCAGAGAGACCGATGTGGGGCTCGATCCCAGGACCCCGAGGTCATGACCTGAGCAGAAGGCAGAGGCTTTAACCCACTGAGCCACCCAGGTGCCCTGCAACATCACTAATCTTTAGGGAAATGCAAATCAAAACTGCAATGAGATACTACCTCATGTCAACTAGTATGGCTGCTACTACCCAAAAAAGAAGAAAATAATGTGTTGCCAGGACATGGAGAAATTGAAAACCTGTGCACTGTTGCTGGGAATGTAAATTGGTGGAAAACTAGTTTTCCACTATGGAAAACAAGATGGAAGTTCCTTAAAAAATTAAAAATGGAATTACCATATGATTCAGGAACTCTCAGTTCTGGATATCTACCCAAAAGAATTGAAAGCCAGATCTCAAAGAGATATTTGTACACTCCTCATCTTCATGGTAGCATTATTCACAATAACCAAAGGTGGAAGCAAGCCAAATGTCCATTAACAGATGGGTAGAAAACAAAATGTTGGATATACATACAACAGAATGTTATTCAGCCTTTAACAGGAAGGAAGTTGTGACACATGCTACATGTAGGAACCTTGAGGAACTTAATGCTAAGTAAGATAAGTCAGTCACAAAAGGACAAATACTATATCATTGTATTATAGGAAGTACCTAGAGTAGTAAGACTCATAGAGAAAGAAAATAAAATGGTGGTTGCCGGATGTTGTGTGGAGGGGAGAATGAGAGTTATTTTTTAATGGGTGTAGTGTCTCAGTTTTACAAGAGGAAAAAAGTTCTGGAGATGGATGGTGTTAAGGGTTGTACAACAACTGCGAATGTACTTAATGCCACAGAATGGTACCCCTAAAAATGGTTACGATGGTAAATTTTGTCTATTTGACCACAATTTAAAATAAATTTTTAAAAAGGTATCCTTAATGCATAACCAGAATTTGTAGTTGTTTTTATTAAAAGTGTCAGTCCAGGTACCCAGTCCATTTAAGCAGGCCATGGGATGCTGTCTGTGCATGTTAAAAGTGATCCTTAACAGTTCTTTAAAATGTAGCCCTCCAGGTCACCTGGAGGCTGTTGAAGAATTCTGTGCTCAACGGCTGTGGTGTTGCCCACACAGGGCTCTCGCCCCAGGAGTGACACTGATTGAGATTGTTAGGACCTGGGTCGAGAGCCCGTTTTGCACAGACCAGCGTTACCATAGGCAGTGACGTCCCTTATGCCTCCTCTGTCAGAAACTCAGCTTGCGAAATCCAACCCAGCACTTAAGCTAGGTGTTTTCTCATAAAAGAGACCTCAGAAGCCAGCTCTGTAGTTAAGACTGCTAGGGCTCTTATATTCCCAGCCAAGCTGTCATTTGGAACCCTATCTCTGACCAACATGTCATTGCCTCTAGAAACCCTAAATCCTCCAGATTCCACCAAAGCCTCTTTCAGGTTTAAATTCTGAACTGAAGAAATCCTTAGGTTGTGGTGATTCTCACTGCTCAAAGGTAGCCTTTGTGATTTGTAGCTTTAAATACCTCCTTCTGTCAGTTAGGTAGGGATCTAATTGTCACCAGGAGCCTTTGTTACCACAAGAAATGACCTTGCCATAGGCCCCTCCATTCAGGAGACTGAGAGAACTTGACATGGTTCCAAACATTCATGTGTTGCCCCCGGTCCCGCGGTTTCACCATGAGAAACACCTCATGGCTGATTTTGCGTGGTCTGGTTCTTTTTTTTTTTTTTTTTTAAGATTTTCTTTTAGGGGGCGCCTGGGTGGCTCAGTTGGTTAAGCAACTGCCTTCGGCTCGGGTCATGGTCCCGGAGTCCCAGGATCAAGTCCCACATCGGGCTCCCAGCTCCACGGGGAGTCCGCTTCTTCCTCTGACCTTCTCCCCTCTCATGCTCTCTCCCACTGTCTCTATCTCAAATAAAAAATAAAATCTTGGGGCGCCTGGGTGGCTCAGTGGGTTGAAGCCTCTGCCTGCGGCTCAGGTCGTGATCTCGGGGTCCTGGGATCCAGCCCCACATCAGGCTCTCTGCTCGGCGGGGAGCCTGCTTCCCCCTCTCTCTCTGCCTGCCTCTCTGACTACTTGTGTTCTCTCTCTGTCAAATAAATAAAATCTTTAAAAAAATAAAATAAAATAAAATCTTTAAAAAAAAAAAAAGATTTTCTTTTAGAGAGAGATTGAGAGAGAGAGAGAGAGTGCCAGCAAGGGAAGGGACAGAGGGAGAAGGAGAGAAGCAAACTCCCTGCGGAGCACAGAGCTGGACACGAAGCTCCATTCCAGGACCCCAAAACCATAACCCTGAGACCCTGACGTGAGCTAAAATCAAGAGTCCAACGCTTTACCGACTAAGCCACCCAGGCGCCCCTGCCCGGTGTAGTTCTGAGGAGACCTCTAAATCCTAATACCAGTAACAATGCATATAAATTACTTAGGAGGTAATTTAATTATTAGAGTTTTTACCGAGTTATACGGAGGTTGGCATGGCGATACTTCCCTGTTGAACGGAACACAGCCCTAGGAGGATCAGTCTATGGGTGAGAATATCAGCATCTGTATCAGTCTGCGGGGGCTCCATAACCGGGTGCCGCAGATTGCACGGCTTAAACAACAGAAACTCATTTCCTCACAGTTACTAAGGTCTGGAAGTGTGGGCTCAAGGTGTCGGCAGGGTCGGTGTCTTCTGTGACCGCTTAAATGTGAATGGCCGCCTTGTCCCTGTGTTTTCATGTTGTCTTCCCCCTGCATGTATCTGTGTCCATACTTCCTGCTTATAAGAAAGCCAGTCCTCCTGGGTGAGGGCCCACCCTAAAGACCTCATTTTGAAGACCCTGTTTCCAAATACAGTCACATTCTGAGGTACTAGAGGTTAGGACTTCAACGTATGAATGAGGGGGACACAGTTCAGCCTCCAGTAACAGAGAATGATAAGCCACAGTCTGTCTCATCTCATCATAAAGCTTGGTGTTTCCCATTTAATTCTTCACATTGCCTTTCAAGGGGCAAATATTTTATTTTCACACCACTTTCTCCTTGGGGGAATTAGAAAGATGTCTTAAAGGCAGACTGTTGAGGTAATGAACGTAATGGGCTTTTAGGTTACATGAAAACACAGAGCGTATTGTCTCCCTGCGTGAGCACGGTTTCTCCTCACGTTCCTAGGCTTCGCTTCTGGAGTTGAAGGGGAGTGCCGCCTGCCCATTTACCAGCCTGGAGCTTTCGGACTGCGGGATGGATCTGTGGTCTCTCGGGAGACTGGGGAGGGCTCTGCCACACAGCCGTCTGCATTCTCTCATCCTCGATTATAGCAGGTGAGGCTGGGACTCGGGCTTCCTTCGGGGCTCCTGCCGCCGTCGGCTGAGGGAGGCAAAGGCAGGGAGGGCCGTGGCCTGGTTCCTTGTGCCTCATCCAGTCATCCACTCCAAAACCTCCTTAGAGCTAAAGTTCCTGAATAAATGTCAGGGTTCTCAAAAAGAGGCTTTATTCATTCATTTTTCCTTCCTCCCTCCCTCCCCTCCTTCCTTCCTTCCCTGAGACCCTTCTGGACCCCAGCTCCTGCGCTGGACCCCAAGACCTACACTGGCAGGAAGACAGAAGGGAGAAGAAAGGAATCCCCAGTGTCAGGAAATAGCTTCTTTTATGTGTCTGTTGGGGGGCGGGGCAGGGAGAGAGGGAGGAAGGGGCAGAGGGAGAGGGAGAGACAGAATCTCCAGCAGACTTAGTGCCGAGCCCAGAGCCCAACGTGGGGCTCCATCTCAGGACGCTGCTGTCATGAGCTGAGCCCACATCAAGAGTTGGATGCTTACCCGATGGAGACACGCAGGCACCCAGGAAACAGCTTATTTTCACTGTCAGTTGAAACCTAGCTATTGCCGAGACACCTAGAGTTGTCAGGGTTGGTGGGGTTTGGGAATCACCACGGAGGCCTCAGTGCTGGTAAAACTGCAGGTTCTCAGCCTCCGGGGACTTCCCTCCAGTTTTCCCACCAGGCAGGAAGCCCTTCTTTCTGGTGCACGGCTGCAACCCCACGCCCACCACAGTAGCTGCCTTCCGTAATTACTTGTTGGATGAACTAGTAAATTGAAGAGGTTATGTCTGTTAATACGATGCACCTCGTTTGAACGTTCAGACATTAACATTCCAAATGCGCTGAAGACGTCCCTTCACCTCACTGCTGCTCCGTTTCCTGACCTAATGCCTGTACCCAGAGGCCGTGTGGGCATGATGCCCGTGACTGCTCTTTGCAAAGTCAAAGGACTAGGTGAGACAAGGTGCAGGGGAGCACAGGGCCAGGAAGGAGGGCCAAGTGGTTGAATTTTCCCAGGCCTTGCTCCCTCCTTACATGGCCCCCTCCTGCTGGGGTCTTCCCAGGCTCCTTCAACCCTGCCAGCTGGCCAGTCTCTCGTGTCTTCGGGATCCAGAGCTCGCTCTATCTGCTCCCTTGAATGGGTACTTCCGACCGTGCTCGGCTCCCTTCCCCCAGGAGGCACATTCTGGGTTCCCCTTCCTCCACACGCAGGCTACCTGCCCCACTTCAGTCACCCAGCTCACCCCCATGGCCCCGGCCGTGGAAACCCAAAGTGAGGATCCCGTAAAATCTGATCTGCCCTAGGGAGTCCCTTAAAATGAAGTATCCAACAGGTAACATAGGTTTTATAAAAGTCACTAATTTGTTCCCATCATTTCTTTCTAGATTTGGAAAAGAAGAAATTGAGAGTCTTTTCTCAGGCCTGGAGAACAACCAGAGGCTTCAAGCCCTCAGTCTGCGCTACTGCGGTCTGGGGCCACAGAGCGGGCGCCGGCTGGGTGCCATCATATGCCAGAGCTCCATCAGGTGAGACGCACCCCCGGCTGGCCTCCTGCCTTCCGTCTTGAGTTAGCTAACCAGCTTGGTTACAAAGTCTGCTAACCCACCAATCCTCCCGGCTGCTTCTCACTACATTTGTAGTCTTCTTTTTGTACCTTTTAGTTATTTTCGTTCTCTTTTTCTTAATTATGAGAGAAAGATCCTTTAGTTACGCTTGAGAATCAAGGGTACCGAGCTATAGGCATGTTTTGGGCCCGATGACATGGCCCCTAGGTCTATTTTTTACAATGTGGTCTATTGTCTATTACGATTATTTATTTATTATTTTAGAACTAGATCGGCTATTTTATGAGGCAAAGACCTCAAGGCCAAATTTGCGGGAGTAAAAGTAACATCAGATGAGCGGTGTATTTCACCCCTCCCCAGCGAGCTGCACCTCGACGGCAATGACTTACAGTGTTCCGGAGCTCTGGCCCTCCTCAGACCCATGGCGGAGTATGCAGAGATGCAGGGGAGAGAGCAGCCAGCCACAGCCCCACCAGACCCCGGGAGTCCCCCGAAGCAGCTGCACAGTGAGTGCTGGGGACCTGGGCCCTCCCCTCTTTGGGGCTACCCTAAAAGAAGGAAACTGCTTTGTGATTAAAAGTGACCATTCCAGTGGTCAGTGGAAATTCTTCTTCTGAGTCTGAATGAGGGCAGAATAATGGGCCCCCAGCAATGTCTTTGTCCTAATTCTCAGAACTGGTGATTATGTGACCTCACGTGGCAAAAAGGGACTGTGCAGATATGATAACGTCAAGAGCCTTGAGACGGGAGTTTGTCCTGGATTCTCTGGGTGGGTCCAGTGTCATCACAGGGTCTTTGCAAAGAGACTTTTGCAAGAGATGTGGTCGTGGAAGGAAAGGTTTGGAGTGATGGGAGGAAGGGGCCAGCAGCCAAGGAGTGTCGGTGGCCTCAAGGAGCTGGAAAGGGCAGGGCAAGGAATTCTTCCCCAGAGCCACTAAGAGACACACAGTGCACCAAGGCTTTGACTTGAGTCAAGAGAGACTTGACACAAGACGCATGTTGGACTTGGGACCTCCAGATCGGCACAGTCATAGACATGTACTGTTTTAAGCCACTAAGTTTACGGTCGTTTGTTCTAGCTGCAGTGGGGGACTAGTATGGCATGTTAATCAGAACTCTTCAGTGGAAAGTGAAACCCACCCAGACAGAATTCAAGGTAAATAGGGGCTCGTTGGCTCGCATAACTGAGATGTCCACAGCTGTCTTCAGAGATAGCTGAACTCAGGGGCCCATACGATGTTGTGAGGAGACCCCGAGTTTGCTGCTCTTTTTTTTTTTTTTTTTAAGATTTTATTTATTTATTTAACAGAGAGAGAACACAAGCAGGCAGAGTGGCAGGCAGAGGCAGAGAGAGGAGCAGGCTCCCCACGGAGCAAGGAACCCGATGCGGGACTCGATCCCAAGACACTGGGATCGTGACCTGAGCCAAAGGCAGCCACTCAACCAACTGAGCCACCCAGGCGTCCCGAGTTTGCTGCTCTTGACTCGACTTCCCGTCCCAGGGTGGGCCTTCTGTCCCAGGGCGGTCAGCCTTCCTCCAGGCAGGAAAGAGAAGTTGAGACATCCGCCAGCTGTCCCAGGGCTCTATCCTCATGACCTATTTATTATCAGCTGGGAAGTGTGAGCCTCTGTCTTCCAGTGACTGTGGGTCAGATCCCCCGGGAGGCCCTCGCTGGCCCTCGCTGGGTCACATATGCACCTCTCCGACCAGTCCCTACAGCGCAGGGTGTGCTAAGCCATAACTGGCCTGGACTGATCGCACAGCCCCCGGGGGGAGCAGGGAGCATCCTGGTGGGCAGCCAAACCAGAACCCTGTGATTTTCCGGGGAGCGTGGTGGCAGTCCGTCCAAGAAGCAAGCCGATGAGGAGGTCAGATACGAGACAAGCAAGAGCAACAGCTGCTTACTCCCTTACAGAAGGCCGGTTGCTTGTCTTAATAGATCCCTGATACGCGTTTATGACCCATTTGAAAGCTGGCTACTTTGAATCATTGTTTTGGGGTTTTTTTTTAAGATATTATTTATTTATTTGACAGAGAGAGATCACAAGTAGGCAGAGAGGCAGGCAGAGAGAGAGGGGGAAGCAGGCTCCCTGCTGAGCAGAGAGCCCAGGGGGTTGATCCCAGAACCCTGAGATCATGACCTGAGCCAAAGGTAGAGGCTTTAACCCACTGAGCCACCCAGGCGCCCCTGTTTGAATCATTGTTAACAGAAACTATAGCAAGTGACTAATACCAAAGACTTAGAATCAGGTCTGGGTTCAAATCCTACCCCAGCTGTGCATTAGTTTGGGCAAATTATCAAACTGATCTAACTTTAGCTTCTTCAGCTACAAAATAAACATTACCTCTGAGTGTTCAGTGAAGAGGAAGTGGTGTAATGTGATGCAGTTAGCACGTAGCCTGGCGTGCCGTAGGTCCTGGAGGGACATTTATTATCATCGTTACTGCTGTCAGTATTATTATAACAACAACCTTTTCCTGGGAGAGTAGACTTGAGGCATGTTGGCGAACACAGTCGCTCTACTTGCTGGAAAAAATGAAAATAAAGTTGCTCAGTTGGTTGAGCAGCTGCCTTCGGCTCAGGTCGTGATCCCGGCGTCCTGGGATCGAGTCCCACATCGGGCTCCTTGCTCTGCCTCTGCCTGCCTCTCTGCCTGCTTGTGTTCTCTCTCTGTTAAATAAATAAATAAAATCTTAAAAAAAAAAAAACATGTTTAAAAAAAAAAAAGAGCTCGAGGCTAATGTGCAGCCTGGGGACCACTGTTAAACACACTGCATTGTGCATGTGGAAGTTGCGGAAGGACGCCCGGCTGACTCAGTCGGTGGAGCATGTGACTCTGGATCTCAGGGACTGTAAGTTTGAGCCCCATGTTGGGTGGAGAGATTACTTAAAAAATAAAATCTTAAAAATAACAAGTTGCCAAGAGAGTAGATCTTTAAAGGTTCTTATCACAAGAAACAAAATTTGTGACCATGTGTTGGGATGGATATTAACTAACTTGCTGTGGGGAACATTTCACAATAGATGCACATATCAAGTCATTATGTCGCACATCTGAAACTAATATAATGTTACATGTCAGTTTTATCTCAATAAAAAAAGGATTCACTGACTTGCACTATTAAAAAAGAGCTGAGGTCAAGGCTACTTCGTGGAAGTAAGTGCAAAGAATTTGTAACTATGACAGATTCATAAATACAATAGTTTTCTTCCATTTAGGAACTTTCCTGGTATCAGAATTCTATAAGTTGTTGAATTTGATATTTCAGTCAACTGAATAAATATGCAAAAGGAAGCTGGAAAACAATGTTTGCTATCCAAATATGACTTTCCCTCTGCTGTTTTTACAAGATTGGCACCAGAGTCCTATTTATGAAGTCCTGTATTGTCATTTCAGGACCGAAGTAACCAAGTAAATTTGTGACTTTTTTAAAAAAATATTTTATTGATTTATTTGATGGAGAGAGAGAGAGAGCACGCACAAGTAGGCAGAATGCCAGGCAGAGGGAGAAGCAGGCTCTCCACTGAGCAGGGAGCCCGATGTGGGACCCCATACCGGGAACCTGGGATCATGACCTGAGCCGAAGGCAGACACTTAACCGGTTGAGCCACCCAGATGCACCAAATCTGTGACTTTTAAGAAAAATAATTGAAGAGGTGCCTAAGTGGCTCAGTTGGTTAAGCATCTGACTTCAGCTCAGGTGGGAGCCCTCCTCTCTGCCCTCCGCAGGGAGTATCCTTGTGCCTTTGGGG
>CM052799.1:86564677-86663230 GCA_028533885.1 Nasua narica
AGGCTTTAACCCACTGAGCCACCCAGGCGCCCCTCAAATAAATCTTAAAAAAAAAAAAAAAAAGAACTGGCAATATAAAAGCAGTGTCTCAAGGGATTGGTATGTGGCAGGCCGGACCAGGTGTGAGGTGTGGGATTGGAAAGGCAAGGAGGTGACAAGGCCGTGGGGAGGCAGCGTGGAGTTCTCCTAGTCTGGTTGTTCTCAGTGGTTTCTGCCCAAAGGGGCATGAGGGCTCCATTTGGAGGGTTCCGGCTTTGTTTTCCCCGAGAGCCAGACGAGCGAGGGGCAGAGCTGACGTCCTGGAGCGCCTGACGTCCGGGAGCGCCTGCCCTGTCCTCCTTCCCCGCAGCGGGACCGGGCGGAAGCTGCCCCAGCTGGGCAGGGCCCTGTGGTCCGTGGTCAGCTCGCAGAACCTCTTTGGAGTTCCTCTCATTCATTCACTCGAACCTGGATTTTTAGGGAGGTCAGCGCGTATATTTTAGCTCTTCCGCATCCTTGTGGGGACCGTGTTCGTCTGTGCTGGCTGCCATAACAAAATAACATAGGCTGGGCGGCCTAGACCGATTTCTTTTGGGGCAGTTCCGGAAGCTCCGAGTCCCAGAGCAGGGTGCTGGTGGGGTCGGCTCCTGGTGAGAGCTCTGGCCCTGGCCTGCAGAGGGCGCCCTCTTGCCGTGTCTTCACGGGCCTTTCCTAGGTGTGTGTCTGCAGAGGGCATCTCCAATAAGAATGCTAAGCTAAGCTGGGTGTGGTGCATGAACAATCAATCTTGTAACACTGAAAAATTAAAATAAACAAATTTGGGGAGAAACCCCCCCCCCAAAAAAAAGAATGCTAAGCCTAATGGCAAATGCTGTGAAATGGGTAAGCCTGATGGTTCACAGACATGTACCCTGGGGCAAAGAATTCATTATATGTTAATAAATTAAAAAAAAAAAGAATGCTAATCCTATCTGATCAGGGTCCTACCCTTCTGACCTCATTTAACCTTAATTACCCCCTTAGGGGCCCCATCTCTAACTACAGCCACACTCCGGACTCACCATAGGAATATTTGGGGACTACAAACACGTAGTCCATACCAGTAATGTACATACCTGCCCCGAGTAAAAGTACCTTGTGTTTCAAAGCGGAATGGATAGACCTCTGCTCAGCACATTTTGTTTTCCCATCTTGATTTCAGTTCTTAGCCACTGGGAGAGTCATAAATGAAAAAAAGCACAGGAGACAAAAATAATAATAATAATAATAATGGATTATTTCCAGCCCTCTCCTGGTCACAGGTGGATGTTGAACAGTCCCGCCACCCCCAAAATGTGACTCTTTGAGCCAAGGAACCTGACCTCCCCACCCATACCAATCTGCTTTAGCTCAGCCTGCGGGACCCCTAAAATGAGCCCCTGTCCTTTACAACTCTTGTCTTGAAACAAGGGTACTGGGGCGCCTGGGTGGCTCGGTGGGTTGAAGCCTCTGCCTTCGGCTTGGGTCATGATCTCAGGGTCCTGGGATCAAGCCCCACATCGGGCTCTCTGCTCAGCGGGGAGCCTGCTTCCCCCTCTCTCTCTGCCTGCCTTTCTGCCTACTTGTGATCTCTCTCTGTCAAGTAAATAAATAAAATCTTTAAAAAAAAAAAAAGAAGAAGAAACAAGGGTACTAGAGACTGAATATTATGCCTCCCACCCCAAAATTCATTTGTTGAAGTTCTAATCCCCAAGGTGATGGTTTAGGAGGCGGGACCTTTGGAGATTAGGTGATGAAGGCAGAGCCCTTATGAACAGGATTAGTGCTCTCATAAAAGGGAGCCCAGAGAACTCCCTCACCCCTTCTCCATGAGAGATTATGACAAGAGGATGGCCAGCTGTGAATGGGAACAGGCTCTCACTGCATGCCAGATACCCTGGTGCCTGGACCTCAGACTTCCTAGAGCTGTGAGGAATGAACGTTTGTTGTTCATGAGCCACCTGGCCTATTTTGTTCTACAGCCCAGATGCACCAAGATACAGAATATGTGAAAACGGAGGCTCAGTGTGTTCAAGGGTGTGTGGATTGTTTTAAAGAAATGTCCAGGGGCGCCTGGGTGGCTCAGTGGGTTAAAGCCTCTGCCTTCGGCTCAGGTCATGATTTCAGGGTTCTGGGATCGAGCCCCGCATCTGGCTCTCTGCTCGGCAGGGAGCCTGCCTCCCCCTCTCTCTCTGCCTGCCTCTCTGCATAGGTGTGATCTCTCTCTCTCTGTCAAATAAATAAAATCTTAAAAAAAAAAAAAAAAAGAAAATGTCCAGGTTCTGAACTTTCATAAGGACCCAGTACTCCTGGTTAATATCCTGGGTCACAGCCATTCTACTTTGCAAAAGAAAGGGATGCTCCTTTTCACATGCAGCATCACAGCAGACGTTGCCTTCCCTCGGGTACAAAAACAGAGACAATCCAAAATATTAGCGAAAGTGTTAAAGAGAGGGAATGACTGATAATTCAGTGACATGCCAGGTTTTAGCTATCACGTTGCTTCGGTATTTTTGGTTTTAAGAAAATTGAAAGAAGGCTTAATCAAGTTATCAACTGACAGATCCTTAGAAATCTTTTTTATTTTGATCCACCACTGTGTGATTTTTAGCCTATCGCACAGGAGTTCAGAGAATTGAATCATACCACTGTGTGATATGATTTAGGCTGTGATAAAACTCCTAGGATTACCCAGTTAGATTTGAATTTTAGGTGATTATTGTAAGTACGTTTCAGGGATGTTTGTGATGTACTTAACTAATTATTCTTTGTTTACTTGACATTTAAATTCAACTCGGTGTCCTGTGTGTTTGGGGGACACGCGGGGCTAAGTTTGGCAACCCTATTCTATCCGCACCTGTACGAACAAGATTTCTCAGCACTCAGAACTGTAATAGAGGAGAGCACGTGAGGCAGAGGGAACAGCCCGCACCAGGCCCCAAGGCCAATCCACAAGGAGCGGCAGGGTACCTGGGCACTAACAGGGACAAGGGATCAAGGGCTTGTTAGCGAGGAGGGAGCAGGAGTTAGGACTCGTTTAGAGCTGAGGTGTGAGAAGGACCCGTCGATCTGTGTAGCAAACGGACTGGGTGGGGGCGGCGGGCAGGGAGGCCCATTGGGAGGCTCTTGTCATCCAGTGGGAGGTGAGAGGGGTCTGCCCAAGTGAGACCAGGGCAGTGGCAGAGGAAGTCCAGTTCCATATCTGTCCCATTTCCTGATGCTTGGGATGCGGGGTACAAGAGAAAGGAAAAGAAGGGTCTAGCATGACCCTAGAATAACATACTAAGATTTTTTAAAAATATGCCAAAAATGTGTTCCTCTCTGCTACATTCTTACAAATCTCAGAGATTTGGAGCCACTTTTTTATGGAGGGCAGCTGTGAAAGGTAGAGCATTTACATGAGGCCTTTTAGGACGATACTTGGGGCCTACTTGGTTGCATGTTCTCCTTAAGCCTCTGAAGAGAGGGCAACATGAAAAAGACAGGACTGAACTGAAGCGAAGGGGATTTGACAATGGGTCGGTCGGATAGTCCTCTTAGGAGAATCATCTCTGCCCAAAGTGTACATAAAATGAAGGAAATAATCAATAGTAAAGTGTGTAAAAACCCATTCATACAACTTTGAACAGGCTTTTTTTTTTTTTTTTCCCTATCTTTTTCATTTCCACACAGCCAAACAGAGGGGAAGTTCAGCTTTGAACCAGATTACGGAGTCACCTGGAACTCTAACCGGGAAAACAACTTCAGGGAAGGAGAGGAGGAAAAAAGGTATGTGGTTGTTGCATCAACTATCCCTTCGTCTTCCTTCATCTGTAAATCTCTTCCACCTTTCATGGGCTGTGTGTTCCCGCTACTACAGTAATTACCCCAAACAGAAAAACTGCTGTGGAGAGAAAGAAGACCGGTGTCCTGTGGTTTCCTATAAACCAAACACAGAGCAGCTTAGCCATGCCCACCAGAGGAATTTGTCTTTGCACATTCAGCAAGCCAAAATCGTTTCGGGGGTGTAGGGTGGTTTGGGAATATCTCTGCAGTAAACAGCCAGCTAGATCTACTAAATTGCACTTGGAGACTTCTCTCCTACCTTCACTGCTTAGAATCAGAAACAGAGTCCGTTAGAGGTAGTTTCAAGAAATCACTCCAAAACCTCTGATAGGGTTAAATAAAATGAGAAGCTATCCAAGTCTGTTTTTTAAAAATATACTTATTTAAGTAATCTCTACACGCAACGTGAGGCTCGAACTCACGACCCTGAGATCAAGAGTTGCACGCTCCTCAGACTGAGCCGGCCAGGTGCCCCGAGAAACTCTCCAAGTCTTAAAGGTTCCCAGCCAAGTGTTAGGGAAGCTGGGTTCTCCACCCAGTGCCCGAGTCTCAGCGTACTCGTCGGTAAACTGAGGAACTTGCACTCACAGCTTCCTAAATCTCACTCCAGCTCTCACGTGCTGAGGTTATAAAGATGGAGCACGAGGTAGATGAGCGTTAGATGGATCATGAGCACAGTCTTTGGAGAACCTCTCTGTTTAGAGAGTTTAGGCTAACCTAAATTGGTGGTGTTCTGTTTTAGTCCATTTTATTTATTTTTTTCTATACAACTCATGTGTGGAAGGTGACAGGCCCTTGTGATGTAGCTCTTTACCCTTTGCCTTTTTCTTCCTCAATTTTAATCTGTTTTCTTGTGGTGTCTTTTTCCTGCCCTTGAATTAACCTTGTCTGTCCTCTGTGAAATCGCTATGAATTAGATAAATACAGATTCCTATGAGCTAAAAAGCCAACTGAAAACATAAAGGGAGACGGTTTATCAGACGTGTCTCGGTCATCTGGTATATACAGTCTTTCCACTGGATAGTGCTAGTAGATTTTGGAAAATCTACTAAAAGAGAAAAAAAGAAAAACCAGTTTAGGTTATCATTTGTTTTAGATAGTTACCATCTGGGATATTGTCAACCAAAAATCCTTTCAGAGGAGTCGGTTGGGGTACCTGTGGGGTTGAGGATGGTCAGTGTCTCCAAGGCAGGTGGCCGTCAGGGGACAGTCCTTACAATGAGCCAGATGACACCTGAGGGCAGAAGACTGTTGGGTCACTAATTCTGACTCTGCATCTAGACCTCATAGCAAGTGGTAACTAGGACAAACACTGAATGTGTGCGTCCCACTGTGCGGTTAACTTGACTTTGCAGGGAGACCCAAAGGCCCAAATCTGTCTGGGAGCTTCAAGGCTTCTCAAAGCTGGAGAGAAGCTCTGGACACTTGTATCTGTTGAGTCTCCCTGATTAAAAAAAATTTTTTTAATTAAGGAACGGCAAAGAAGGTTAAAGAAATTGCATCATACTTTAAGTTGTTGTGTTTGAGAAGCTAACGCCTCTCACACATATAAAAACCCAGTATGCATGCGAAGCTTCAGTAGGCAATGACAGAGTCTGAGTGTAGTGGTGAATGACTCCGCCTGTGTGCCACCCCCCACCCCAACCCCCAGCCCCCCAGCCCCGTGTAGGCCCTGGAGGAGTTAAACCCCCATGGAAGGTAGATAGTTTGAGGGAAAAGTCAGAAAGAAAACAATACAACTGTTCATCCTTCAGCTTTTAGATAGCAGCCATGTTGAGGCCCAGGTCACAATAACACCTTTCAGCAACAGCTGGCACAAAACCTGGCACAAAAACATGAGACTTGCCTCTTTTGACCTTAAACAACAGAAATGCGTTGTGTCACAGTCCTGGACCCTGGAAGTCAAGATCAAGATGTTGGCAGGGCTGGTTCCTTCTGGACGTTCAGAGGGACAGTCTGTTCCTTGCCTCTCTCCTAGGTTCTGGTGGTTTGCTGGCTCACAGATTCATCACCCTGACCTTCGCCCTCATGTTCCCCAGGCGTTCTCCCTGTGTGTGTGTGTGTGTGTGTGTGTCCAAGTTTGCCCTTTTTATAAGGATATCAGTCATACTGGATCAGGGACCTAGTCTAGTCCAGTATGACCTCATCTTAACTAATCACATGTGCCATGACCTTATTTCCAAATAAGGTCACATTCAGAGGACCTGAGAGTCAGGACTTCAACACAGGAATTTGGGGAGGGGACACAACTCAACTCATAACAAGGGGGCTCAGAATGTAGTTTATAAACAGGATGCACACCGAGGAAAATAAATAGCCACACAAGGCAGCATCTGCCAAGGTCCAGACATGGACCCTGGGTTCTGAGAACGGCATTCTTGGGAGGGAACTGGGGCGAAGGCTCTGGGAATGAGCTTTAAATGGACGCGTGGAAAGAAAGGATTTACAGGCCGAACACTAAGAGGGGAGAGAGGGCTTAACGGTGCAAGGCAAGCCCAGAAGCCGACAAAGTTTAGCCGGAACCATAGGATGTGGGAGGGTGGGCCTGGCAAAAGGGTGGGTTACATTAGGGAAGACTTTGCAAGTCAGGCAAGAGTTGGGATGTAATCCAATAGACAATGGGAGCCATTGTCTCTGTCATCTGTCTCCCCAGGGATCCTGTGCCTGGAATCAATAGA
Organism: Nasua narica; assembly: GCA_028533885.1. Taxonomy (NCBI): domain Eukaryota; kingdom Metazoa; phylum Chordata; class Mammalia; order Carnivora; family Procyonidae; genus Nasua; species Nasua narica. The sequence continues at coordinate 86,571,178 of CM052799.1, forward strand.
AAAAGCCTGTATCTAATACACATTGATTTTATAGCTTATTATAGCAGGCCATTTTCATGCTTTCCAGAATTTACAAAGCAGGTAAAAAAAAAAAACTAAGCAACCCAACGCCCCCAGCTTCCCACACTAGATAATTCCTTTCACAGTCATAAGGTGTTTGGTTGGGGTGAGTTTGGTCTTTGGTAGAAGAGTTCTACTTGTTTCTGAGCTGATTTATATCAGTCTCTTGAGGGTGGAGTCCAGATGGTTTCCATTTGGTCCCAATTGGAAACAGCCAAACTATTTTTATGCTTGTCCCTTTGTGGACAGGAGGCTGTGGCCTGATGCTTGGGAAGTCCAACTCATTACACTGTATGAGTCAAAACCCCCATTCAGAAGCCTGACACCCTTTATTATTCCTCCTCAAATGTATAATTACAAGACTCTGCCAATTGTACATTTAGCGGCCAGTTGTAAGTGGAGAGGAGTATTGCATCTCTGCGCCTGCAGATTTCAGGCATCTGTCCAAGCCAGTCCTGCCTCCACGCAGCACGGAACATGAAGATTCATGAGCTGCGCGGTTCTCAGACACGAGCAGCAGCAGGAACACCCAGAAGGCTTAGAGCCTGCTGGATCTGTGCTGAGGTGAGGCGGGAAAGTTTGCATTTCTATCAAGTTCCCTAGCGATGTTGATGCTATTAGCCCAGAGTCCACACTTGGAGCACCCCTGCTTGAGAAACGAAAGAAAATTCGATTACCTACTCTTGTTTGATTTTGCTCAGTGAAGAAAATCAGAGGACAGAGTGAGGCTCCCAGATGCCTCTTCTCTGTCAGGGAGACCACAGAGCAGCGGGGGCCCGGGGCCCCTTTCTGCCTCCAGCTGCTCTGGGTCGTCCAGATTCAGTCCGGCCCATGTCTGAGCCCCGTGGCTCCGTACCAGGAGTCTGGGAACTGGGGGCCCTGGGCCTGGCGGGTGATTAACACTCAGGGGAGTGATGTCTGGCTTGGCCTATGCCCATTGGCAAGCCTGTCAGGCCCACGAAGAGCCAGAAGATGGCTTAACTCTGGAGGTCACTGAAGGGTCGTCAAGAATAGTCATCTGCAGAGAAGAGAGCTTCCTCGAGCCCCACTCAGCCAGTCCTGCCACGTCACCTCAAGGCCCCATGAGTTCCCGAAAGACTCAGCGAGGACTCAGGCATTTCCTGTCACCTGGGCCTATCGTGTTTCCGAGCCCAAACTCCACACCGTACTTCCTAGGATTGTCTTAATTCTCAAGGACTGGCAGGGCCAGTATATGACTTAGACATACCCGGGGAACAAAGTCCAACCATAAAATGGTCAGTGCACAATCTTGGAATCGATCAGAACTTTGCTACAGTACCCGTGCCTCCCAAGTGCCAAATTCACTTCCCCAAATAAGGCATTAATTGTTGATAACATAGCCATGGTCCCTAGGAATACTATGGCATTAAGGAATGCAGGGGTCCAGTTCAAAAGAAAAGATGTAATCTTCGAAACAGCTTTATTAGTTCCAAGTCAGGAAGTTACCAATTATAATCCTGAGATTATTTTACTTGGGGATTTTATCCGGGAGTGATAGCCAAACAGTGGAAACCTTTGTGGACAGGTTCCAAGGTCCAAGGTGCGAATCCTCCAATGCTAATTACACTTCGCTTCCTTAAGCCCTGCATCAAACTAACGGAGTTTCTGTTCTGGTTTGTAAATGTCTGATAATTACACAGGAAATCACACATGTTCCTTGTTGATGGAGAGAAGCTATTTTGAACAAGTGTTTTTATTTTTGCGTATTTATTTGAGAGAGAGCGGGTGCGAGCATGAGCAGTGGGGAAGGGCAGGAGAGGGAGAAGCAGGCTCCCTACTGGGCAGAGAGCCCAAGGACTCGATCCCAGCACCCTGGGATCATGACCTGAACTGAAGGCAGACCCTTAACCAACTGAGCCACCCAGGTGCCCTGAAAAAGATTTTTTAAAAATCAACCTTATCAAGAAGAAGGTCCTACCAGGAGCTGGCATCCACAGTTGAACGTTTGAGTAGTCCTTAGGCAAAATAAGCTGATGTCCAACAGAATGTGTTATGTCCTCCTATTCTGGTGGTCCCAGGAGAGGCCCAAAAGGGAGGGAGAAGAGGGGGAACCTCCGGTTCCATGAAAATTTACACTAGACCTTTGAGTGGTGGCCCATATGGGAAATAGAGCTCTCTCTGGAAGGACTGAGAAGAGGTTCATCAGCCGAGAAAGGGAGGGCATTCTAGGCAAAGGGGATCACATGAGCAAAGGCTCAGGGGCTGCAGGTGCCCAGAGTGTTCAGTGTATGGGGAGTCTGACATACACCGCAGAGTGGTCGCTGGGAGAGTGGCAGAGGTGTACCTGAAAAGGCCAGGGGACCTACATGGCCCAAAGCCGTGAATGCTGTTGAGTTAGGCTTTCACTTGTGTACAAAGTGGGAGCCACAGTTCCTCTCAAGCAAGACAGTGACATGATGAGAATGGGATTTTTGAAAAGAACCTTGGACAGCAATGCAGAATATGTCTTAGTAAGAGGGACAACTGAATGATGGGAGACCAGTTTGGAGGCTTCTACAGTAGCTCGGACAGGAGAAGACAAAAGGCAGAACGCAGAGGGCAGTGATAGAAAACTAGTCCAGGTCCAGCTGTCTTTAGGAGGGAAATCTGACAGGTCCAGATAGCCAGTTCAATGGGATGATAAGAAAGATTCTAGGGCGCCTGGGTGGCTCAGTTGGTTGAGCAACTGCCTTCGGCTCAGGTCATGATCCCGGAGTCCCGGGATCGAGTCCCATATCGGACTCCCGGCTCTGCGGGAGGTCTGCTTCTCTCTCTGATCTTCTCCCCTCTCATTCTCAGTCTCTCTCTCTCTAATAAATAAATAAAATCTTTAAAAAAAGAGAGAGAGAGAAAGATTCTAAAGTTAGGGACAGTTGGTGGATCTTGGCAATGAACCGAAGAGAAAATGGGAAGAAACACAAGGTTGGGTGGGTCCTTGTGGATCTGTGGAGTGGCTTCCAGGGGAGGTGTGCAGTTGTCAGAAATTTGTGTCCGACCCTCAGGAGGCAGGGGTGGAGGGGAGATACCGTACACAGTAGGTTCTTCCCCAGCTCGCTCTCATTCCAATGTTCCAATGACTTACAATATCCAGAAATGAAGCTGAAGGTAGGCAAGGATATTTATTGCGTGCTAAGTTCCTCCACAACCCTTATTTCACCACGCTTCCCAGTAGATGTTCATAGTGCATCTAAGAAAGGAGTCTCATGCTGTCCATTATAGCACTGCGGAAATTTGGGTTCAGGGAAGTAAAGTGACCTTCTGGGGAGTCACACAGCATTTTTTAGGGAGGTTTTTCACCCAGAGATTCTGGTTTCTCTACACCATCTTGCCTCTTAGGCACAACCAGCCTTGCTAAGTTCAACCACCACTAAGTTCTCGGAGACAGAAACAGACAAGGTGTCGGGGGCGCCTGAGCGCCTCAGTTCAAGTGTCGGCCTCTTGATTTTGGCTCAGGTCCTGATCTCAGGGTTGTGAGGTAGAGCCCCACACTGGGCCCTGGGTCAGATTCTGCACCGGGTGTGGAGCCCGCTTAAGCTTCTCTCTGCCCTTACCCCTGTCTCTCTTCCTCTCTCTTAAAAGAAAAAAAAAGTAGGCATTGTTAGTGAGCTTGTTTTTTTTTTTAATTAACATATAATATATTATTTGCCCCAGGGGTACAGGTCTGTGAACCGTCAGGCTTACACAATTCACAGCACTCACCATAGCACATACCCTCCCCAGTGTCCATCACCCAGCCACCCCATCCCTCCCACCCCCCTCCCCTCCAGCAACCCTGTTTATTTTGTGAGATTGAGAGTCTCTTATGGTTTGTCTCCCTCTCTATCCCATCTTGTTTCATTTTGTCCCCCTACCTCCTACAACCTCCCACCCTGCCTCTCAAATTCTTCATATCAGAGAGATCATATAATTGTCTTTCTCTGACTGACTTATTTCACTTAGCATAATACCCTCTAGTTCCATCCACATTGTTGCAAATAGCAAGATTTAGTTTCTCTTGATGGCTGCATAGTATTCCATTGTATATGTATACACCACATCTTCTTTATCCATTCATCTTGTTCATCTAAGCTCTTTCCATAGTTTGGCTATTGTGGACATTGCTCCTAAACATTCGGGTGCACGTGCTCCTTCAGATCACTACATTTGTATCCTCAGGGTAAATACCCCAAGGTGTGATTGCTGGATTGTAGGGTAGCTCTATTTTCAACATTTTGAGGAACCTCCATACTGTTTTCCAGAGTGGCTGCACCAGCTTGCATTCCCACCAACAGTGTAGGAGGGTTCCCCTTTCTCCACATCCTCGCCAACACCTGTTTCCTGACTTGTTAATTTTAGCCATTCTGACTGGTGTGAGGTGGTATCTCACTGTGGTTTTGATTATATTTCCCTGATGTCGAGTGATACTGAGCACTTTTTCATGTGTCTGTTGGACATTTGGATGTCTTCCAAATGTCTATTGTCTAAATGTCTATGAAATGTCTATTCATGTCTTCTGCCCATTTCTCGAATGGATTATTTATTCTTTGGGTATTGAGTTTGCTAAGTTCTTTATAGATTTTGGATATTAGCCCTTTATCTGACATGTCAATTGCGAATATCTTCTCCCATTCTGTCAGTTGTCTTTTGGTTTTGTTGCCAGTTTCCTTTGCTGTGCAAAAGCTTTTGATCTTGATGAAGTCCCAATAGTTCATTTTTGCCCTTGCTTCCCTTGCCTTTGGAGATGTTTGTAGGAAGAAGTTGCTGCGGCTGAGGTTGAAGAGGTTGCTGCCTGTGTTCTCCTCCAGGATTTTGATGAAGTCTTGTCTCATATTAAGGTCTTTGATCCATTTTGAGTCTGTTTTTGTGTGTGGTGTGAGGAAGGTCCAGTTTCATTCTTCTGCATGTGGCTGTTCTCCCAACACCATTTGTTAAAGAGACTGTCTTCTTTCTATTGGACATTCTTTTCTGCTTTGTCAAAGATTAGTTGACCATAGATTTGGGGGTCCATTTTTGGGCTCTCTATTCTCTTCCATTGATCTATGTGTCTGTTTTGTGCCAGTACCACACTGTCTTGATCACAGCTTTGTAATAGAGCTTGAAGTCTGGAATTGTGATGCTGACAACTTTGGTTTTCTTTTTCAACATTCCTCTGACTATTTGTGGTCTTTTCTGGTTCCATATAAATTTTAGGATTATTTGTTCCATTTCTTGGAAAAAAAATGATCGTATTTTGATAGGGACTGCAATAAATGTGTAGATTGCTTTAGGTAGCATAGATATTTTCACAATATTTGTTCTTCCAACCCATGAGCATGGAACATTTTTCCATTTCTTTGTGTCTTCCTCAATTTCTTTCATGACTACTTTATAGTTTTTTAAATATAGATTCTTTGCCTCTTTGGTTAGGTTTATTCCTAGGTATCTTAGGGTTTTGGTGCAATTACAAATGGGAAGGACTCCTTAATTTCTCTTTCTTCTGTCTTACTGTTGGTGTATAGAAATGCAACTGATTTCTGTGCATTGATTTTATATCCTGACACTTTACTGAATTCCTGTATGAGTTCTAGCAGTTTTGGAGTGGACTCTTTTGGGTTTTCCACATAAAGTATCATATCACGAGCTTGTTTTTGTTTTAAAGAAATGTGATGATTAAGTAACATTAGGTTGGGGTGAGTACAGCTAAGGTGGGTCAAGTATTACCAGGGGTCAAGCATGGACTCACCCTTACTCTGAGGAATTTGTTTTGCATTCAGAGAAAAGAATTTGGTTCTGTTTGAATTTTGGCTGAAGGGCCAAAGCAGGAAGTCCCTGTACTAAGCAGCATCAGTCTACCTACCGTCTAGCAGGGCGCTGTGACACACTGAATTCTGCAGGATGGTTTGGACTTGCACTTTCCAAGCTGGTTATTTTTCATGGGCAAAGATGACATTGTGACCTTGCTTACCACCAGCTGGAGGGAGATTTGGGTGGTTGGGGATGCAAGTGGTACCAGGTCAGTCACAGACCACAAGCTCCCTTCCTCTCCAATGGCACACATTTGTACCGTGCTGGCTAAGTTGGTGGGGTTGCAGGGGTAGACTGGCAAAAACCGTGTCTTTCCTAGCAAAGCTTGGCCGCTGCCCAGAAATTTGGCCTTTGGCCTTGGCCCCACTGGCCTCATGTTTCATCATCTTTGCTTTCTGGCAAAAAGAAACGAGTGCCACACACGATCAGTATCCACATCATTACTCATTCTGAGCAATAACTTTTCAGAGGCATTTATATTTGTAAAGAGATTTTACAAATAGAAAAAATATTCTATTAGTGTTCACAAATGGTCTCAAGGCATTATTAGGTATACTGTACGTGGAAAAACAATGAACAGTGAGATAAAAGTTTCCACAAAGTTCTGCACTCGATTATTCACTAATTCACTTATTTGTCCAACAGTTATTAAACACCCACAATGTGCCAGATACTGTTCTAATCTATTAGCACTGTCTAATTATTCATAACAGCTGTCATTTGCCATCATTCCCATATAAGGATGTAAGGATAAATACACTTGGACACGTTAGGCTTATTCCCAGTGAAACTAAATGATAGGCTAGTTTTCATCCCTCCTACTGTGTTTTGAAGGAAAATAAGTCCATGGGGCACCTGGATAGCTCAGTCATTAGGCGTCTGCCTTTGGCTCAGGTCATGATCCCAGGGTCCTGAGATTGAGCCCCGCATCGGGCTCCCTACGTAGCAGGAAGCCTGCTTCTCCCTCTCCCACTCCCCCTGCCTGCCTGTGTTGCCTCTTTTGTCTCTCTCGCTCTGTCAAATAAATAAATAAATAATCTTTCAGGGAAAAAAAAAGGAAAATAAGTCCTGTCTGTTTTATTCACCCATCCAGAAGATTAGATTTATAACCAAAGAAACCAATTGAATCTCTTTTTAAAGCATACTTTTTTTTTTTTTTTTTTTACACTGGCAAACTAGGCGCAAAGTCTAGATTTATTGCCTTTCCCTAAAGAGTCATTTCTCCTCCATGACTTGTAAACTTATACTTGGGTACCATTGACTTCTCTCTTTCTGGCTTTTCCTACACACTAGTTAGCCTTCACTTCAGGTCACCTTCAGGACAAGCAGTGTTGTTTCTTTTGTTCTCCATTGGGTTCCCAGCACCTACGACAGTGCCTGGCATATAGTAGAGCTCAGACAGATTTGTCGAATGCTGAATGAATTCCAGTACAAAAGAATCCTGTCCACCCCTTGGGATTAGGTTCTCAAGTCAGCCTATTGGGCAAAATTAGCATATAGCTCAGTGATTCTTTATAATCCCTTAAAATGCCCACACAATAAACTTTTAGGAATATGATTTCTAAGTCCCATGCAATTTCTTGCCGGCTTTGGAACAGATCATTGTTGGTTAGTTAAAACCCCAGGTGAAGTAGTCAGCTAGTGTTTAGGGGGTTATATTGCATACAAAGCATATAACTTTGGATACTTGGAGGCTTTGGGGAAGCCATCTGGCTTTGGGACCAGATTCAGATCTCTCATCTCGCACCTACTGAGTGGGTGAGCTGGCCATTACGTCCTCGGCTGCTTCTCCTTCTCCATCCCCTTCCTGTCTTTTTCTTTGCCAAACTCTTAAACTTGAACTGTGTACATATGCCATGCCACGGCCCTGACACCAAACTTTGTGAAAGCTGAATAGACCAATGGGGGTGAATCAGACTCCAGGATCACTGACCTCAGTCGAGAAGTCTACAAAGGCAAGCTGGTTCTTTCTCTTTCAAATTTGCCCTTCCAGAGCTCAAAAAATGTGACAACTTTGCAGGCTCTTTTAAAGAGCTGAATCCCTGGATGAGGACTATCACTTCTCCAGGATGAGTGGACGACTTGTTTATCTCCTACCGGGAAATTTCTAAAGATATTGGTTTTCCTCTTTAGCCAAAGTAAAGGCAATAATCTAAATCTTAAGTGAGATTTCCTTTCATACAGAGCAATTTGGGGCTTGCTATTTTAAAGAACAAAGTATTTTTTTAAAGAACTCCTTAAATTGTGTATATTTCCTTCACTGTATTGCAAAATGCATCTACTCACACAAGTCAAATAAGGACAATCTTAAAAAATAAAATTAACTTAGCTGGTGGTAAATGGGGGAGCTATTGTCTAAAAAATTATTTTCTTATAGGAATCAAGAAAAAAATTAAAGATTTGACTGAACCTGGTCCTTGGTTAGTGAAATTGTATCTGGCAGATAATGGCATAGACGGAAAAGGAAAAGAAGGAGAAAATGGCTTGTTGGAATTCACTCAAATTTTAACACGGTGAGTATAAAAGAGGTTTTATTTGTTCGCCTTCTGAAAGTAGGTGCTTGGGTGAAGTCGTAGGGAAAATGACTTAATTGCAGTTTAATAACAGTGCCAAGTGAGGTTTTTAGCTCTGAGAGGGAAGCAGCGGCCGACCGTGGTCTTGGTATGTGGTCTTAAGGGAAGGCCTGAAATCATAAAAATGGCGTGGCACACATGAGCCCACAAAGGGGCTCCAAAGACCTCAGTGGAAGCCCCATTTAATGAAGTTGGCAACCAAGGAAAGGCAGGAGTTATGACCTCCACATTTTTCTTCCCTGAAGTCAGCCGTGTGACCTAAGGAAGAAAGGCAGTCTGCTCAAGAGTGAACATTGTTTTATATTTGATTGCAAAGTTGTCTCAAGCTACTTAGGCAGAAAGACAGAGCTTTTCTCAAAAGCTGCTGGAAAACAGAGTATTTCCTTGCCATATTTATGCTGCAGCCTTGGACGTCTCTTCGTCCAGCTCTCCTGAATCCCACACCCAGTGGGCCAAACCACAAGTGAGCATTTGCAGCACTGTAGGGAAGCTTGCTCTGTGGAGGGCTCCAGGTTTTACCATCTTAGACATCAGTACTTATACCCTGTGAGGCCAATCAAGGGGAACAGAATATAGCTGAGATTTGAGAGTTAAGAGCTTAATTGATGGCTATTTATTATTTTTGAAGAAAAAGATACTTTTTCTAATGTATTTGTTTAGGAAAGTTGGGAATTTCTAACTTGGTTAGCTTGGCTGCTATTTTTATAATAGTTCTATTAATAAACTTCATTTTATTACCCTTTTAATAAATTGCTAGATTTAATACATTGCTGCTATATTATCCTTTTAGTATATTGCTAACATTTTATTAAGGGTTTTCATATCTGTGTTCATCACAGGGATATTGGTCCCTACTTTTCTTGTAATGTTTTCCTTTGGTATTGGGATCAAGGTGATTTTGGCCTTATAGAATGAGTTAGGAAGTGTTCCCTCCTTTTCTATTTTATGAAAGAACTTGTGTAGAATTGGCATTATTTTATCTTTAAATATTTGGTAGAACTCACCAGTGAAGACATCTGGACCTGGAGTTTTCTTTGTGGAAAGATTTTTTAACTACAAATTCAAATACTTTATAGATAGAAGGCTATTCTGGTTATTTAGGGAGGAGTGTGTTAAGCTTTGGTAATTTATTTCAAGCAATTTGTTCATTTTGGCTAAGTTTTCAAATTTATTGTCTTAGAGTTATTCATAATATTTCCTTCTCATCCTTTTCCTATCTGGAGGATCTGTAGTGATGTCTCCTCTTTTGTGCTTAATATTAATAATTTGTTTTTTTCCGCAATCACTATGATTAGAATTTTATCAATTTTATTGATCCTCTCAAAGAACTTGCTTTTGGTTACCTCTAATGTTTTGATTTTTTCCTATTTCATTGATTTATCCTCTTATTTTTATTATTTCCTTTATTCTGTTTACCTTGGGTTTAAAATGCTCTTCTCTTTCTGGTTTATTAAGGTAGAAGCTTAAGTTATTGATTTTAAACTTTTTGTTTTCTAACGTAAATGGTTATAGTAACACTAAGCACTTTTTCATTACATCCTGTAAATTTTGATATGTCATATTTTTTTTAAAGATTTTATTTATTTATTTGACAGAGAGAGATCACAAGTAGGCAGAGAGGCAGGCAGAGGGAAAGGGGGAAGCAGGCTCCCCGCTGAGCAGAGAGCCCGATGCGGGGCTTGATCCCAGGACCCTGAGATCATGACCTGAGCTGAAGGCAGAGGCTTAACCCACTGAGCCACCCTGGTGCCCCGATATGTCGTATTTTAAAAAAATATTTTATTTATTTATTTGTCAGAGAGAGAGAGAGAGAGCACAAGCAGGGGGAGCAGCAGGCAGAGGGAGAAGCAGGCTCCCTGCTAAGCAAGGAGCTGGATGCAGGACTCGATCCCAGGATCCTGGGATAATGACCTGAGCCAAAGGCAGCTGCTTAACCTACTGAGCCACCCAGGAGTCCCATGATACGTTGTATTTTTATTGTTATTCAACTCAAACTATTTTCTTTTTTTTTAACTTTTATATTTTAAAAAATATTTTATTTATTTGACAGAGAGAGAGAGATCACAAGCAGGCAGAGGGGTAGGCAGAGAGAGAGGAGGAACCAGGCTCCCTCCTGAGCAGAGAGCCCGATGCGGGGCTCGATCCCAGGACCCTGAGATCATGAACTGAGCTGAAGGCAGAGGCTTTAACCCACTGAGCCACCCAGGCGCCCCAACTCAAACTATTTTCTAATTTCCCTTTTGATTTCTTTGATCTATGGGTTATTTAGAAGAGTGCTATTTAGTTTCCACATATTTGTAAATTTTTTGCATATTTTTCTCTGGTTGATTTCTAATGAAATTATGCTGTGATTAGAGAACATACTTGTTTTATGGCCCAGATTATGATCTATCTTGGTAAATGTTCCATGTGCCCTTGAAAAGCATGTGTATTCTGCTATTTTTGGAGGGAATGTTAAGAAATGTCAGTTAAGTCCAGTTGGTTGGCAGCATTATTATTGTTTTCTATATCGTTTTCTATATCTTTACAAATTTTCTGTTTACTTGTTCTATCAATTATTGAAAGAGGGATAATTGTGACTTTGTATCTCCTTGCAGTTTAATCAGTTTTGCTTCTTGTGTTTTTTTTTTTAAAGATTTTTATTTATTTATTAGAGAGAGAGAGACTGAGAATGAGAGGGGAGAAGGTCAGAGGGAGAAGCAGACTTCCCGCAGAGCCAGGAGTCCGATATGGGACTCGATCCCGGGACTCCGGGATCATGACCTGAGCCGAAGGCAGTTGCTCAACCAACTGAGCCACCCAGGCACCCTTGTGTGTTTTTTTTAAAGATTTATTTTATATATTTTTTAGACAGAGAGCTGGGGGAGGGGCAGAGGGATAGAGAGAATCTCAAGCAGACTCCCTGCTCAGTGCGGAGCCCAATGTGGGGTTCGATCCCAGGACCCCTTGATCATGACCTGAACCAAAATCAAGATTGGACACTCAACCGACTGAGCCACCCGGGTGTCCCTTGCTTCATATATATATTTAAAGTGATTTAGGGTTTTTTTTAAAGATTTTATTTATTTATTTGAGAGAGAGAGAGTGAGTGCACACAGAGGAAGAGGGAGAAGCAGAGTCCCTGCTGAGCAGGGGGCCCAACACGGGCCTTGATCCCAGCACCCCAGGACCATAACCTGAGCTGAAGGCAGATGCTTAACCAACTGAGCCACTCAGGTGCCCCTGCTTCATATAATTTTAAGATCTGCCTTAAACATTTAAGATTAAGTCACTGAAGAACTGACCACCCTTATTATCATTATGAATCCCCAGTAATATTTTTCTCTTATCTTTGGTGATATTCCCTTCTCTGAAATATACTTTGATAAATATTAATATAACGACTTCAGCTTTCTTTGTATTAATATTAACATGGTATATTAGGTTTCTGTCCTTTTACTTTTAACCTATATATATATATTTTTTTAAATATTCTTTTTATTTATTTATTTGACAGAGAGAGAGAGATCACAAGTAGGCAGAGAGGCAGGCAGAGAGAAAGGAGGAAGCAGGCTCCCCACTGAGCAGAGAGCCTGATGCGGGGCTCGATCCCAGGACCCTGAGATCATGACCTGAGCCGAAGGCAGAGGCTTTAACCCACTGACCCACCCAGGCGCCCCTCCTATATATATTTTTATAGTAACTTCTCTATAACTGTTTCCTCATTTGTAAAAATGGGGATAATAATCAAGAGAGTGTTATAGGGGTGCCTGGGTGGCTCAGTTGGTTAAGCAACTGCCCTCGGCTCAGGTCGTGATCCCGGTGTCCTGGGATCAAGTCCCACATCGGGCTCCCAGCTCCATGGGGAGTCTGCTTCTCCCTCTGACCTTCTCCCCTCTCATGCTCTCTCACTGTCTCTATCTCAAATAAATAAATAAAATCTTTAAAAAAAATAAAAGAGTGTTATAGGGTTAAATTAGATCATTGTGTATTGTGCCAAATACAGTGCGTAGGGCTCCAACTAGCACCTTTATACAAATTAGAAAAAGAGCTTCTCCAGATAGATAAATTAAAAGAGGCACCACCTCTGGCCTATGAGTCAGAGGAAGTAACCCTTTCTAGTCTATGCTTCACGTCCCAGGACTTGGCAAACAGAGTTTGGCAGATCTCAGCCCCACTCACACTTTGGAGCCCCTTGGTGCTGGGCATGAGTGCTTACGCATGTGGGTCACCCAGATCACATGTGATGCACAGTGAATACTCCATCAGACCACAGCTCATGCAAGGCTGTGTGGTGTAGCAATTAAATGGCCTCTGCACTCAGACTTAGATGTAGAATTGTTGCGTTGTGAAGTTGGTCTTCCGCTCTCTCCCTTCTCCTTCTAGAACCCCTGCCTCCTCGAAGCATCCCTGCTCTCGCCCATCTTATCTGAAGGAATGGGACACGGGCAGACAGCTCAGGAAGCCAAAGCTAGGCAAGTCCTGATTAGATAGGCTATTTCCAGGGGAGCAAGACCTTTGAGAGGGAGAATCTGGCAGAACCATCGAGCCCCACCCTTGAATGTTAGCTGCTGAATCAATAAAGTGTGTACAGGGAGAATGACCTTGTATTTACTACTGATCTTAACTGAAATTTCACATTCCCAGTGCATGGTTAAGGACTCAAAATTGTTTTATTGAAAGTCATATAATTTCTTTCAGAGCAGAGGCCATGTGTTAAATTCCTTTCATCTCTGCAGTGTTAGACATATCATATGCATTTAGTAAGCGTGCACTCAATATAATAACATCATTGGTATTGCATTTTGCAGGATACTTTCTTTTTTTTTTTTTTTAGATTTTATTTATTTGACAGAGAGAGAGAGAGAGATCACAAGTAGGCAGAGAGGGAGGGGGAAGCAGGCTCCCCGATGAGCAGAGAGCCCGATGTGGGGCTCGATCCCAGGATCCTGAGATCATAACCCGAGCTGAAGGCAGAGGCTTTAACCCACTGAGCCACCCAAGCATCCCTGCAGGATACTTTCATAGGAACTCCTTCATTCTGTTTTCACCACAACCTTATGAAATAGGCAAAAGAGCCAATTTGGGGGCCAGTGTCACAGATGAAGATGAGACCCCAGAGGGCTCTTGGCCTGCCCATGATTACATGGTTGACAGGAGGTAGAAGCTGACCAGGAGCCCGGGCCTTCACCCTGATTCCATGTCTCCTCATGATGCCAGAGATTCTCTAAGACCATTTGGCAGGCTGGTGCTAGGACATGAAAGAATTTTCAGTAATCCTCAAGGGATTAGAAAAAAAAAGATAGATGGAGTGTTCATTTTTCATAAAGCTAAGCTTACTTAATTTTTTTAAATTTTTTTTAAAGTTTTTTTTTAATAAAGATTTTCATTTATTTATTTGACAGAGAGAGAGAGAGAGATCACAAGTAGGCAGAGAGGCAGGCAGAGAGAGAGGGGGTAGCAGGCTCCCAGCTGAGCAGAGAGCCCGATGCGGGGCTCGATCCCAGGACTAGGACCCCGAGATCATGACCTGAGCCGAAGGCAGAGGCTTTAACCCACTGAGCCACTCAGGCGCCCCAAAGCTTACTTAATTGTAAAAGCTATCCTTATTTTGAGACTACACCCTTTCTAATTTTGTGTAAAAATATTTGTTCTTTTACGTGTTGCTAGGTGAGCATTGTTACTTGTTTGACATACTAAAACATGTCTAATACATGTTTTAGACATGTCTAAAACATACTAAATACTGGTTTGTCAAGCCAGTCCCCCCAAGCTTTTTGACATTTTACTGGTGTGTAAAATCCAAAAGACTGGAAAGTCCTGCACAGTACCACACCGTATCTTCTGGATAAATAAATGAATGGAAGATGTAAGCAACTAAAAGTTTTTATCCCACCAATTTACTTAGGAGAGGTGTCCAAACTAGAGAGATTTAAATTGGTAAAACCTGGATTCAGTTTCAGATTGGGTCAGTGTATCATCTGTGGAAGGGCGGTCAAGGGCAATGTTGAGGACCTAAGAAAAGAGGTCAGAGCCCAAAGTAAGTGGACTGAGTTTCTTTGAATAACCATGCTTGGCAAAATGCCATTTTGATTTGTCATTTTCTTTGGCCAGCCTGATCACATACTCTGCTCACTTAAGGGAAATTGACCTCGGAAACAATGTCCTGGGAGAAATGGCTGCTGCTGACATACTCGAAGCACTGAGAGCCAGGAAGACAGGTAGAGTGTTTGTGGTTTGTGTTCTCTTCCTCTTGTCCATGTCTCACCCCTAGATGCTATATTGCACACAGCTGGCTCTCCTTTTTTCATCACATAACTGGCCTGAACTAGGTGATGACCAGGAGCACTGTCATAAGGCACCTACCCTCATAGGTGATTGCTCCGTGATTTGCAGAGTTCAAGAACTTTTCTGATGTCATAGGTTGTCTTTGACTGAAGCACAGTAGTCTCCCCTGACATGTGGGGTACATGTTCCAAGATCTCTAGTAGATGCCCAAAACTGCAGATAGGACCATACCCTACATATACTGTGGGTTTTTTCCTATACACGCATACCTATGAGAGTTTAATTTATAAATGGACACAGTAAGAGATTAACAATAGTAAATAGTAATCTAGAATACTTATGACAGGATACTGTAATCAAAATTAGGTGAATGTGGTCTCTCTCTCAAATACCTTACTGTACCATACTCACTCTTCTTCTTGTGATGATGAACAGTGACAAAACCTGCATGAGAGGAGATGAAAGGAGGGGAATGACACAGTGGTGTTATGCTACTACTGACCCTCTGACGATTCTGCAGAAGGAAGACCATCTGCTTCCTGACCATGGGTCACAGGAGCTGTGGAAAGAGAAAGCAGATTAGGGGAGGGCTATCATAAGGAATATTCTCTGAGGGACCCTCTCCTATTCTCTGTTCTCTCCCCATAACCCAACCTGCAGATATTTTCCCAGACAGCAGTTGGAAAACTCAAACAACATCCCTTATAAGATTCTGACGTGCTTGCTGAACCGTCAAAGATTGCATCAATTGTGATTGACATTGGGAGAGCATGAACGGTCCCTAATGACCATGTAATCCTTTGAAAATGAGAGACGCATATATGGAATGAGTTATTTATTTAACGTGGGTCAATCCAGCCCTCCTGCTTTCATTACTATGCTTGATCAGAATTAATGATAGCCATTCTTTTTTTTTTTTTTTGAGTTTTTCAAAGATTTATTGAAGCAGAAAGAAGTTGGTCAGATACTTGTTGGAAAAAGCAGTTTCAATGGTATTCAAAAATACTTTTTAAAAAGTATTCTAGCACAAGTTTTCTCAGTAAACTAGATTATGTTGTAAACTTTTTCCTAAATCTTTTAAGAGTGTTGGTTCTTAAGAACCAGAGGTTATTCCTATTCCAAATCTAGCTTGCGCTCCTGAAAAACTGCAGAAAGGCACTTGAAAGCTGTTTCGTTAAGATACGGATTTCTGTTTTTATTCTTGCTGGTAATAACCGCTGCACCAATTCTGTGCCATCTTTACTCAAGGTTATCGTGATGCTGAATGATAGCCATTCTTATTGCTGACAGAGAGAAGATGAGGAAGCAGCATTTAAAATAAAGCTCAATGAATGATGTTGTAAACAGATTTGAATATGCAAATTTAGAAAAGAAAGGGGGAGAGACGGGGCACCTGGGTGGCTCAGACGGTTAAGTGTCTGCCTTCAGCTCAGGTCATGATCTCAGGGGTCCTGGGATCGAGCCCCACATCGGGCTCTCTGCTCAGCGGGGAGCCTGCTTCCCCCTCTCTCTCTGCCTGCCTCTCTGCCTACTTGTAATCTCTTTCTCTCTCTCTCTCTCTCTACCAAATAAATAAATAAAATCTTAAATAAATAAATAAGTAAATGGGGAGAGATTTCTATAAGACCGATAAATCACAGACCTGTACCCTTGAAACCAGTAATACATTATATGTTAATTAATTGAATTTGAATTTAAAAAAAGGGGGGAATAAATTTTGTCATTATCTGGCAGGTTATGTGGAGAGAATTAAGTAGTAAAAGCATTGGATTGGTCTTTATCATTTTTTTTAAAGATTTTATTTATTTATTTGACAGAGAGAGATCACAAGTAGGCAGAGAGGCAGGCAGAGGGAGAGGGGAAGCTTGGGGATGTGGGGCTTGATCCCAGGACCCTGAGATCATGACCTGAGCCGAAGGCAGAGGCTTAACCCACTGAGCCACCCAGGCGCCCCGGTCTTTATCATTTCTTCGATAAAATGACCTTAGAGACATGGCATAATTTTAGATTGCATTTTTTTCTAACACTGGCAGTTTTAGAGAGGAGAATTACAATATTACTGTCTGCCGTGTTGCCATTTTTAAACTAAAATCACTGCATCGTCACTTCTTCACAGCCAACCAAACATTCCCAAGATTTTTGAATTATCCCTTTATTTTGGAGAAACAGAACATCTACTTCCTAGTCCACTTGAGTTGAATTCAAATGCAATAGGATTATTCTTTTAAAATGAATTTAAATTTAACTTTAAGCTTAATAGGCTGAAAGCAGGTTAGTGACTTCATTTGGCTTTCCTTAGCAGGAAAGGAACCATGGTCACTTTCTCACCATACCCTGTGGCAGAAGACGTTATTAAAGGCTGCAGGCGATCTTCGGATCATTACTGTAGTGAGTGCTAATCATGGACAGTCTCAGCTGATTTGATGGAAAATGGTTCTCATCGAGTACTTAGTTGGGGCTGCAAAACGTTGTGCTTGCTTAGTAAATGGTTCAATTTGTGTGAATGGGGAAGATAATTATGAAATACCCACCTGAAAATACAGCTTCTTGTTTAAAAAGCATTAAAAAACAATGTATAGTTCAAGAAAGCTTTTTTTCCCCAAATATATCATGAGTAGCTTGAATGCCTCCACACTTTGAACCAAAATTATTATGGCATGTTTCTGATGGAGCACTTAAGATTGTTAGTTTGAACACCAAGAAAGACTCCTCAAAATGGGGTTAGCTGATTGGATTCTACAGGGAAATCTCTTGCCATTTAGCCTTAATGGCATCCTTTTAAACATTAAAAGCAATTAGTAATATCACTGATTATAGAACTAATGTTCTTCTTTTGATTGCTTGTGTGTTCTTATCATTTGCAAGTTAACAAGCTAATTTTTAATCCTGATTCTACTTCTTTCATGAAATCCAAATTAACAGCCCAAAGGCATTTATTTGTCTACCAAGGAATTCCAGTTTGTTTGTTTGTTTGTTTGTTTGTTTTGTTTTTACCAAGGAATTCTTAACTACTTTTAATGATGGAACACACACACAATGAAAGCTTTCTCAGAAACATCAGCAACGTCACTTGTTTTTTGGTGTTTTTTTTTTTAATTTTATTTATTTATCTGAGAGAAAGAGACAGAGGTAGTGAGAGAGGGCACGAGTGTGGTGGAGAGGAAAAAGCAGGCTCTGTGCTGAGCAGGGAGCCTGATGCGGGACTCGATCCCAGGACCCTGAGATCATGACCTGAGCCAAAGGCAGACACTTAACTGACCGAGCCACCCAAGCACCCAGCAACTTCAGTTGTTACCAATAATAAAAAAAAATGTTAGCCAAGGGAGAAACCGCTGTTTATATCTTATAGGGTTGCATTTTACTAATTAAAAAAAAAATGAACGGAAGACTTCAGAATCATTTCATGTATCCATTCTTATTTATATATTTATTTCAACATCAATGTATTAAATGCTGTAGACAAGGCAAAGGGGCCCACAGCAACCACTGAGCCAAGTGCAAAAAGGCTCATTAAATGATCTGGCTTGACATAACCATAGGCCCCAGCTGACCAGTTACAACCAGACACAGGTCCTCAAATTACCCAAGACGGACAATTCTGTAAGTTCCCTGCCTCCTCACTCTGCGCTATAACTGGCCCCTCACCACTGCCTCGTAGCGGACAGTCTCTCCTTTGCTGCCCTGTCCACCGCTCCCTTGTAGTGTATTCAGTAAACTTTTATCTCTTTTTTTCTACCTTCGGTGAATTCTTTCACCGTCCAGGTTGCCGGCCTCCACCCAATCGGGACACCCCTCAAATGCCAGGCCTTGTTTGAGTGGAGCAGTGACTCCCTGCTTTCATGGGTCTTACTTCCTAGTGGATGACAGACAGTAAACCAGCTCTATAGAGAAGTGAAATATATATTATTGTATATCATTTGGGGACCATAATTATGGGAAAAAATAAAGCAAGAAGAGATAAAGCATGTATGTCAGGGGATGAGGAGTTTAGTTAGAATAGCCAGAGAAGGCTGTATGTGCGTTTTTTTTTTAAGATTTTATTTATTTATTTGACAGAGAGAGAGAGAGCACAAGTAGGCAGAAAGGCAGGCAGAGAGAGAGGGGGAAGCAGGCTCCCTGCGGAGCAGAGAGCCCGATGCGGGGCTCGATCCCAGGACCCTGAGATCATGACCTGAGCCGAAGGCAGACTCTTAACCCACTGAGCCCCCCAGGCGCCCCAGGCTGTATGTATTAAGAAGAAACATTTGAGTAAAGACGGGAAGGTGTGTGGGAGCAAGCCACATGGATATCTGGGGAAAGAGTGGTCCAGGTGAGCAGAACAGCAGGTGCAAAGGCTTACGGCAGGAGGCTAGCTTGTGTGCTGAAACCAGCAGGGAAGTCGGTATGGCTGGAGGGTGGTGAGAAAGAATGGGAGGGTAGTAGGACAAAAAAAACTCCAAGAAGCAAGCATGGAGGGTAGGGGGCCCTTCTAGGCAATTATGAGGGCTTTGGTTTTTAACTCTATTGAGATGGAAAGGCATTGGAGAATTTTGAGAGCAGTGACTGGATCTGACCCACATCATAACAGGATTACTCCGGCTCTAAGTTGAAAACAGCTTTGAGGAGAAGATAAAAGAAGGAAGACCAGTTAGGGAGTTGTCTTTGGAAAAATTAAACAGAGCCTTTCAGCAGACCCAGGACACCCAGCAGGGTGGAGACTGAGGGTGGAGTAAGAAGCTGGAAAGAGGAGGATTAGGGAAAATTCTACACACTGAACACTTGGGACTCAGCCTTTACCGTTGCCTGAGCCACCTTTGCTCTGCTTCTGGAGGCTGGTAGCCATGGAGAAGACTGGGGTCTTCTTTTTACTTATTAATGTATTTACTTTGAGAGCGAGCATGCACAAGAGAGCAGACGTGGTGGGGGCAGGCAGAGAGAGAGGGAGAGAGAATCTTAAGCCAGCTCACAACCCTGAGATCATGACCTGAGCCAAAATCGAGAGTCAGATGCTTAACCGACTGAGCCACCCACCCAGGCAGCTCTGGGGAATTCTATTATAAACTGAATAGCCTCAGAGAAAGGACCAACAGACGCTGACCCCTGGCCATGCCCTCCTTGTTCAGAAAAGCCCAGCGGGTAAGCAAGCCCCGCTCAGACAGAGGAGCTTCCCCTCAACCTTTGGATGCCTCATGCTTCACTGTGAACAGAAACCTGAGAATTCTAGACATTCAACGCCAAGTCTTCAACTTAGGAAACCAAGCCTGAAACACAGAGACAAAGAGAACTCTGAAGATGCAGAGACAATACAGAAAACTTTAAAAAAAGAGAAACTAGTTGCAACTTCTCCCAGGGAAACAGAAGATAACGCATCTGTAAAACAACAGGATGCTAGGAAAAAAGAATAATTGGGAAAATAAGAAAAAGTTCTTGGCAAATAAAAATGGTAGCCAGGATAAAAATTTCAAAACCAGTGTTGAAAGATGAAGTCGAGCAGATCTTTAAAAAGTAGAATGAAAAATTGGTGAGACGACATGAGGGAGGATCAGTCTGTGAACACCAGCATTTAACTCATAGTTTAGAGAGACCAGAGAAAAGCGGGGAGAGGGCGTTATCAAATAATTATCACATACATCAAGAACTTTCCCTAAACCAACAGACATAAATCTGCATATTGAAAGAGCCCATTAAGTGCCCAGCAACAGTGAATGATAAATGCTAAATCACCATGGCATTTTGAGCACTAGGAACGAAGGGGAGAATCTAACAACTTACGGCTAAATCCCGTGTGTTCTATACGAAGGACCGGGACTCAGAATGACATCAGACTTCTGACTGGAAGCTAGAAACTGTGGGGCGCTGACATGACAACTCTGTGAGAACTCTATGCATTTCCAACTCCTAACCAAGTATGAAGATGAAGTATGAAGTATGAGGATGATTTTAGTCCATAAGAACTCAAACTGTGTGCCTCCTCTGTTTCCCAGGAAGCTCCCAGAGAACACCCTTGTGCAAAATTAGAGTAAACCACAAAGATGAAGAATGGAGAGTCCTTAAATCAGGAGAACCAATTCAGAAAAGTAGAAAAGGAAATCCCAGATGATGGTGGAGGGTCAGAACGAGTCCAAATTGGAACAGAAAAATAGAAGACTTTGGAAAGGAGGAATACCACAGTAAAGACTGAATAGAGCATTGGAAATGCTTAAGTATTTTACAAGAAATATGGGTGTATGACAAGGAAAAATGGGGGAAATACTTAGAACAGGTACACAGAAAACAACGCAAAGGAAAAGGACAATTATTAAATCAGGAGAAAGTTATATAAGTGGGGCGTCTGGCTGGCTCAGTCAGTAGAGTGTGTGACTCTTGATCTTGGAGTTGTACATTCAAGCTAGATGTAAAAATTACTTAAAAATAAAATCTTAAAAAAAAAGCTATCTAAGAAACACTGTTGAACAAAATGTATATGACTTTATCAGTAGGTGATTTAACTAAAAATTGTAAAATATCACCACTGGGAGGTTTGGTGAGAGGAAGTGATAACAGTTAATATATAAAATTTTTACTGGAGGGGAACCTGGGTGGCTCAGTCAGTTAAGCAGCTGCCTTTGGCTCAGGTCATGATTCCGGGGTCCTGAGATCGAGCCCCACATCGAGCTCCCTGCTCAGCAGGAAGCCTGCTTCTCCCTCTCCTACTCCCCCTTCCTGCATTCCTTCTCTCACCGTGTCTCTCTCTGTCAAGTAAATAAATAAAATCTTTAAAAAGAAATAAATAAAATTTTTACTGGAAAACCAAATAATAGAAAAAGCACTTTTTATATGAAAATCAGGTGAGTGAATTAAAAGTGGTTGTCTCTGGAGAAGAAGACTGGGAGGGGCGCCTGGGTGGCTCAGTTGGTTGGGCGACTGCCTTCAGCTCAGGTCATGATCCTTGAATTCCGGGATCGAGTCCCACATCGGGCTCCCGGCTCCACGGGGAGTCTGCTTCTTCCTCTGACCTTCTCCCCTCTCATTCTCAGTCTCGATCTCTAATAAATAAATAAATAAATAATCTTTAAAAAAAAAAAGAAGAAGAAGACTGGGAGTGTTGAGGGGAAAGGCTGGGTCTGTCATTTTTCACTATAAACTTTTTAGCCCTATTTAATTTTTTAGCCATAGGTATACATTACTTTGTTTATATTTTTAAAGAATTGAAAACTGGATGACTTTCTACCATGTGATTCATTGTTATGTAATTCCATGTCAATATCTAAAACTACCTCTTTTTTTTTAAGATTCTATTTATTAGAGAGAGAGGGAGAGACCGAGTGGGGGGAGGGGCAGAGGGACAAGCAGACTCCCCACTGAGTGCAGAGCCTGCCTTGGGCTCAGTCGCAGGACCCTGGGATCATGATCTGAGCTGAAGTCAGATGCTTAACCAACTGAGCCACCCAGGCAGCCCAGTATCTAATGCTATCTTAAGTCACCTCAGCTTCCACTAAGGAGTTGGAGGCCTCACACACTCTAGAGAGCATTTATGAATGGCTAGGGTTTCATAAAGAGGGGAAAAGGATGACCAGAAGTGTGGTGTTCAGGGAATATGACAGTCTTTTGTGGCTGTGGCTGTCACGTGACTCCTCTGAGACCACCAGCTGGCCCCCATACCACACTAGGGGCCCCATTTCAGGGGGTTTCCAGCCCCCAGCACTCCTCACAGCCTGAGCATCTCCCTCCTGACCGTCACAGTGGTCAAGACTTTGGGCCTTGTTTTCCTATTGAAACTCCTGTCTTCCTCTACATTGGAACCTGTCTTCTTTTTTTCAACTCCGAGCTTTGTTTTTCTCCCTGATGATGATTTCTTCCTATTTGCTATTGAATTCTTCCTCAGTTGGAGATGATATCTGGCTGCGTAGAACTGGACCAGCTGTAGTGGCTTTATCAGCTGGCGGAAGACCGGGCAGGTGTAGACCCGTCCCAGCATCATGCCTTTCTCTCTCTCTGCCGTCAGCCTTAGCAGGTGGTTTTGTCCTCATAGCTGTAAGGTGGCTGCTTCACTGAGAGCCTCCCACCTCCACTCCAGACCAGAAGAAGGAAGGGACAAGGAGAAAGTACCGGTACCCATATGAGGAAGTCTCAGAAATCCCCAGCACACTTATGCTTATTTCCAGTTGGTCAGAAGCACGTCACATACTCATCCCTAATTTTTAGCTGGGCATATTGCTGCCCTAAGAAAAATCCAAGCTCTGTTAGAAGGTAAGGTATTAGTATTTTCCTTTGTATTTGCCTCAAGCTCCTTGAGATTATAATTGATAGGTCAGCTGGTCTACGCCAGACCTGGTCAAAGGCCTTCGAAGCCAGTGACCCCTCCAGAGTGGCCCAAGTGAGACACCAGGGTCTTTATTTGACATTCCACATGGCCCCTCAAGTCACCGAGCAGACCTACATCTGTATTT
Organism: Nasua narica; assembly: GCA_028533885.1. Lineage (NCBI taxonomy): Eukaryota > Metazoa > Chordata > Mammalia > Carnivora > Procyonidae > Nasua > Nasua narica. The sequence continues at coordinate 86,594,249 of CM052799.1, forward strand.
ACATCTGTATATAACCTTTGCTCTATAAGGAATCACGGTAGACACTGGGGCAAAGTTAGACCCAGGAAACACGAGTGCCTCTCAATCTAGGCACACCCCTGGGAGACTATTGCCTTAGATTTTATTATGGCCTGGTCCCACCCTGAAGTATCAGAGCACCGTTCCTCCCACAACCATACTTTTTTTGTGTGTGATGACCCATGGGATAGAAGGACCACACCAAGTACTGCTCACCAGAGGAAAACATACAAATAGGATACTGACTTTGCTTATCTTCCAGACACATATGCACCACCCAAGCCCTCAGTGACATGGTTTCTGGCCCTTTCTAAGTCCTGAAATTATAAGCTGTATTGTCTTATACCTCCAGGTCGCTTACCCATATTCATCCATCTTACCCTCCACTACCCTTTACTGTGCCCAGCCTGATTTTGTCCCCACATCCTTACAACCATTTTCATGTTTCAATCTCAACTGACCCTTGGAAGGTCCGGCAGGACTATTTTTAAGTACTTATTCATAGTACATGCAGTACTATTTTTAAGGTTCTTATTTTTCCTCTCCACCATATTTCCTCCTTCCATCTCTGCTTCTGGCTTCTTCCTAGTGTATCCTGACCTCCAGAAACTACAGTGTGGGGCCCCTGTGGCCCTGCAGGCAGGACCCGGACATCTGGCTAGATGAGAAATGGGAAAGGGGAGAAGGGCAAGTGCCGTGGGAAATCACAGAAGGATGGGTTGACACAGGCTCTCCGCATGGCATGCTAGGTATTCGAGTCTTATTATTCTGATCCCAATTTTGATGAGTGGGAGTAGGTTTTCCACACACCACCAAGCAATTCCCAAATACTAGCTGGGTGGCCTACAGTGAACTCCATTCTGACCCTACCTACCGGGAGCTTAGCATCAGATTCCACAGGTTAAGGGCTCAGTCCCACAGGACTGTCCTCTCCCCACTACCACCACTTCAGACATCAGTAGCAAGTCCAGATTGCTACCTGGGCTTCCGACTGACTGGCTATAAAGCTGAGGTTCTCATGGGCCCCTCCTTGGCTAGAACAGCTAAGATGACTCAGGAAACCAGTTTATTCGTGAGATTGCTGGGTTGTTATAAAGGGTATTAAAGGATACAAATCAATAGCCAGATGAAGAGATACAGAGGGTGAGGTCTTGAACAAAGAAGCTCTGTCCTCATGGAGTTTGGAACCCAGCATGGTGGCACGTGGAAGCAGTCTGGTTTCCCAACCTGGAAGCTCTTTGAATCCCGTCCTTTGGATTTTAATGGAGGCTTTATTACATAGGCATGGTTGATTAAATCATTGGCCATTGGTGATTGATTCAACCTCCGGCCCTTTCCCCTCCCTGGAGAATCAGGGGGTAGGACTGAAAGTTCTAGCCCTCCCTCTGTGGTAGGTTCCCCATCCTTAGGTGCTGTCCAAAAGTCTCCTCATTAACGTAAACTCAGGTGTGGTGGAAAGGGACTTGTTATGACTTACAAGGCACCCATTTCACCCTTACCCCACTCTAAGGCATCTTAAGGAACTGAGAACAAGAGACCAAATGTTATATATTTTTTAAATTTTCTTTTAAAAAAAATCCAGTGCAGTGAACATGGAGTGTTATATTAGCTTCAAGTGTACATTACTCAGTGCTCATCGTGGTAAGTATACTCCTTAATCCCCATCACCTATTTGACCCATCCTCCCCACACACCTAAGAGACTAAAAGATGCTCCCATTTCTCTAATTGCTCAGGAAATTCCAAAGGTTTGGGAGCCAGGAACCCTGGACAAAGACTCAATATATATGAGAAATCTGAATAATCTAAATATATATTTCCTAGAAATCACAATATTGCTGGTTTGTGTAGGAAAATCAATGAGAAATCTTGGTTTTGAGTGCTACAAGACCAACGCCAACTGACCTAAGTACACGCACACCAAGCTGTTGACCCATAATGGAACTAAAAGTCCAGGGGTGGTTCTAGCTACAGGTCCAGCTGGGTTTAGGGGTTCAGGTAACACTACCTTCCCACACAGCGGCATTTGGGGCAGCACGCACCATAAATTTACATTGTACCAGTTTAATATCAAGAAAGAGCCTTTCTCCTGATTTCACTGGGCCCATGAGTCACATGCAGACCTGGTAACAATCACTGTGCCAGGGAGAATAAGTCCACTAATTGACCAGATCTGGGTTATGTGTCCATCCACCCTGGAGGACAGGGGAGTGGAACCTCACAGTAAGCTCAAGATTCTGTTCCAGAAAGAAGCTAAAATAAATGTAAGCTGGACAAGCAAAACCAAGAGAGGTCCACTAAAGAAGAAGAGCCAATAAAGTATATTAGAGGTGATGAATGACAAGATCAGAATTTCACTTTCAGACGATTAATCTGGAAGTAGATTGCAGGATCGATTTGGGGGTGGGGAAGTCTGAAGCTGTGAAGACCATTCGGAAGACTACTACGATTATCCAGGTAAACATATGATGTTAGGAACAGAAAGGAAAGGACTAGAGTGAGAAGTTATTACAGAAATAAATTGTTATGGATCACTCACATCAAGAAGATATAGGGAAAAGGTATTAGGTGAGAGGAAGGTTGCCCAGTTAATAAGAATGTGGGAGAAAGCCCCTCTCAGAAGCTAAGCCCCAATCTATCCATTGGAGTTGTAAGATATCCTACCTGTTTACTATTATGTTCTTCCTCTCTCAGGTAAACGCCCAGTCTTAAAAATTATAGTCACTCCTCAAATCTCTTCCGACACCTTCAGAACTATTTGGAAAAACAGCAGGAAATCTAGAATTACCCATAAAAAGAAGAAGAAAAAGGTATGTTCTTGGATGTCTGTGTCTGTGTGTTGCAGCCACCAGGGGGTGTGTGGGTGGAGCCTGGGCACTAAGCTGGGCTAGATGCCACCCTCAGCAGGTTTTGCACTTGATAAAATTATGAGAATTTTGGTTCTACATAACAGTATCCCAGACCATCAGTCCATTCTCATGTATGATTGTATCAAAGGACAAGTAGTAGGAAATAACATAGTTCCCTCAAAAGCTGGTGCAAACCTTGTCTCCTGTCTTCAGCTTTCCCACTCCCCCTCCCGATCCTGGTACCTGTTAGCTTATTGTGGATTTGAAATGATGAATTTACCTAAACTATTTATGAAACATGTGGAATCTATTAGGTAATAATGCTTTATAGATGTTTACTCTCTATTGTATGAAGTTGAACTTCCTTTTTTCTTTTTATAATTTATGACTTTTTGTTCATTATTTCACAGGCTAAAAACTGAATATGGATGCTATATATCTTTATGGATGCTGTCTATTTCCATGGCCAACCAGACATGTGTAGAAAGATCTTGCTTGTTCTATAATAATAATAGTTTTCACTGGGAACCAAACCCCTTTCAAGTTCTAAAATCTGATGACTAATTTATGAAAGTTCAAAGTAGAGTTAATCCTATTGTGCTTGTCATTTTCTAAAATATGGGTTTCACAAGTTGGCCTTAGTAAAAATAGGTAGGATTCTTCTCTGGTGCTTCTCATGTGCGTGTGAAATTTATAACTTGAAGGAAGTCATGATCTTTAAGAAAGAAAGAATCTTCTTTTATAAGTATATCTATTGTTAGGAACAATAGGAATGTTTGGAAATAACCACTTTCTGAAAGACAGCATAGCCCCAAATTAGGATCTTCCACAAATGAGGAAATTTCTAATCACTTTAACACCTCCCCTCCCCCCCAAAGAAGATGTCTGCTGCGTGGGAAAGAGAAGGGGTGTGGTTGACCAATGTATGGATGATAAATTGAATTAGTTGAAAGTTATTTGCCAAAAAAAAAAAAAAAAAAGAAAGTTATTTGCCATAACAGTATGGTGCAGGGATGAAAAGTGTGGACTGGGGTAAGAAATGCCCTGGAATTCTCTGTGGAAAACCGTTGCTTTCCAGGTGTGTGACATTGGCCAAGTCAGTTAACCTCACGGAGCCTCAGTTCTCCCTGATGAGATACAGATAAGAATCGCACCTGTCTCATTTGGTGACCACTGAATGAGATGACGCATGTCAAGCATTTTTGGACAATGCTTGTTTCATAGTAGTGCATGCTCAAATCTAAATATTAGTGGCAGTTATTATTGTTGATGTTAGAATTGAATGATTCCAGTTATTTCACCTGAAAAGGCTACACAAGAAAAATAAAAAAGAAGAAAAAAAGACTTAAGACCTTTCCATTTTGAAGTAAAAAACACAACAAGACAAAAACCAAACCCACACAAAAAAACCAGTCTGTTGGGGTGCGTGGCTGGCACAGTTGGTAGAGAATGTAACTCTTGATCTCAGGGTTGTGAGTTCAAGCCCCGTGTTGGGTGTGGAGCCTACTCAAAATAAAAAATAAAGAAATCAAGAAATGAATGTATATTTAAAAAAAGGCAAGACTGTCATTCATACTATGTACAAATCAAGTTCTGGCAAGTCTGTGAACCAAACTATCTGTGAAGGTGAGGGTGTTTATAGTAAATTATGTTCACCCTTAAATATCTTAATATCTAGCTAGGAACACAAGATCCTCCTATGTTAAAAGTAAACAATAACACTGTGAGAGTTGAAATAATATAGCATCTTCAGAACTTGTATATCCAATGTGTGAGGCCTCCTGAGAAATTGTACCTGCTTTAAAAAAAAAACCCCAAAAACAACTTTTTTGAAATTTGCCACAGACATCCACTCGGTGGGAGTGTAAAATCTGTGTGCCTCTTTAGAAGTCTTTTGACATGGTCTATCAAAGTGAAAAATACATAACTTTTGACCTAGGTATTTGAGAAATTTATTTTACAAATATTCTCTCACACACGTGTAAGCAAATATTTACAATGACGTTGAATGCAGCACTGTTTATTATATTATACATGGGAAACAGCTTAACGTCTCTCAAGGGGTTCTCAGGGAAATAAATCAAAGGGAATATATGTGGTGTCATACTGTGCAGTGTCAAGAATAATGTGCATAAGGAAGGGCCTATGTGGAAAGCTGTCCTACTCATACTATTAAACAAAAAGAGCAGATTGGAGGGGCACCTGTCTGGCTCAGTCAGTGGAGCTTCCAACTCTTGATCTCAGGGTCGTGAGTTCGAGCCCCATCTTGGGTGTGGAGATTACTTTTATTTTTTTTTAATTTTATTTTTTCAAAGATTTTATTTGTTTATTTGACAGAGAGAGAGATCACAAGTAGTCAGAGAGGCAGGCAGAGAGGGAGGGAGGAAGCAGGCTCCCCGCTGAGCAGAGAGCCCAACGCAGGTCTCCAACCCAGGACCCTGAGATCACGACTCGAGCTGAAGGCAGAGGTTTTAACCCACTGAGCCACCCAGGCATCCCTGGAGATTACTTTTAAAATATATATATATATTTTTAAAAAGCAGGCTAGAGAAAAATATGTGTAAAAACTCATATGAAAAGTGAATTGATATAATACAAGCCAGCAATCCCACTTCTGGGTATATACCCAAAAGAAGTGAAAGCAGGATTATGAAGAGATAGTTGTATACTCGTGTTCACAGTGGCATTATTCACTGTAGTCAAAAGGTGCAAGCAACCCAGATGTCCATTGACAGATGAACGGATAAGCAAAGTGTGGTCTATCCATACAGTGCAATATTATTTGGCCTTAAAAACGGAGGAAATTCTGACGCATGCTACAACACGGATGAATCTCCGAGGTACTGTGCTAAAGTGAAATAAACCAGTCACAAAAAACCAAATACTGTATGATTCTATTTCTATGAAGTACGTAGGCTAATCGAATTCAGAAACAAAGAATGCTGGTTGCCAGGGAAGAAGGGGAGATAGGAAGTTGTTTAATGAGTATAGGTTTGGTTTTGGAAGACGAAAAAGTTCTGGAAAGTGTTTGTGTAACAATGTAAATGTCCTGGGGTACCTGGGTGTCTTAGTTGGTTAGGCAACTGACTCTTGATCTCAGCTCAAGTCTTGACCTCAGGGTCATGAGTTCAAGCCCCATGTTGGGTTCCGTGCTGGGTGTGGAGCCCACTTTAAAACAAAACAGAACAAAACAAAAACAACATAAATATACTTAATACTACTGAACTCTACACTGAAAATGGTGGCAAACTTCATTATGTATATTTTATCTCAATTAAAAATTTTTAGGGGCACCCGACTGGCTCAGTTGGTAGAGCTTGTGACTCTTGATCTCAGGGTTTCAAGTTCAAGCCCCACCTTGGGTGTAGAGATTACTTAAAAGTAAAATCTTTTTAAAAAATGTTTAATGAATTATGTGTCTGTTTGTATATATGTAGAAATTTCTGGAGAGTCTATTAATAACACTTGCTCTTTTTTCATTGTATACTCACTTTACTATTTTAACATTTTTATCATTTATGAGCTGTCAATTTTAAAAACTTGAAATTGTTCAATAAACATCAGTAGCAGCACTTTTTCCTTGCTATGTGCCCCAGTGCAAAAAAGAGTGGAGGAAATACAGTAAGTGCCGTGATTTCCTGGGAGTATATGAATATATGTTGGCAAAGAGCAAAGATGAGTAGGTTTTCTCTAAGTGCAGAGAGCAATCCAGCTGGAGGAGGTGTGGGGAGTTCTGTCCAGTTTCAGAGATGGTAGAGTGTGACAAGAAAGAGGCATCCTCTAGGCTTTCATCGTTCCATCTGACTTCCTCGCCTGTACTCTTTCAAACTGGCCCATTCTCAACAACTTGTGTGCATTTTCTCCTCGTCTGGTTCGAGCCTTCCTCTTTTGTTAGATATCTCACATTCAGAACCTTCTCCACTTAGATGTGTGGTGGGGTTTTTTTTAAAGATTTTATTTATTTATTTGACAGAGAGAGAGAGAGATCACAAGGAGGCAGAGAGGCAGGCAGAGAGAGGGGGGGAAGCAGGCTCCCCACAGAACAGAGAGCCCGAGGCGGGGCTCGATCCCAGGACCCTGAGATCATGACCTGAGCCGAAGGCAGAGGCTTTAACCCACTGAGCCACCCAGGCGCCCCTGTGTGGTGGTTTAATATGAAGGGCACGTTCATCTGGGTTTGTTCATGGGCATTTTTATCTGGCCCATAAAGTTAGCGTGGTGAGATTGACATCCGCCACCACGGGCTGCCAGAGCAGACAGCTTGGACAGGTGTGCTCTCTTCACTCATGTCCTGGTCTGGAGGGCCTCCCATGAGGAGCCTCTTCCGTGAGGCTTTTCCTCATGGCATCAGTCCTCAGGGACATCTCTGTCCCTCATATCACTGAATATGCCACGGAAGCAGCAGCACACATAGCATCTAGCCAAATGTGACCCTGTGTCCATATTTCTAATTTTACATATGTACACATCCTTGTCCTCTGCGCAACTACTTGAGTTTGCTTAGCCTCCATCCAGACGCCAGGCCTGGCATGAGGACACGAAGGGAGGCTGAGAGAGGCCCAGGAAGAAGAGATGGGAGGCTTGGAGTCCCAAACCCGACACTACAGGTGTCCGCCACTAGGTGGTGGTGGTAATCAGTCATCTCCTTAGGCATTCTGCGCCTCAACTTTCTTATCTTTTAAAATGAAGGTGTCTGCTTTGCTTGAGAAAACAGAAGAACATGACCCCGGGCCAGCAATAGAAGGACCCAGGTGTCATAACTGCCAGCCTCACATAATAGCGGTGTTACTGGTACATATAAAAGGAGGAGGTTAAACTACATCAGAGGTTCTCAAAGCAGGGGCCCCATAGTTCTCGGCATCCTTTCAGGGGACCAATAGGTCAAAACTATTTGCATGCCAACATTTGGAGCTATTTCCCTCTTCTCACTCTTTAGGAGCGCACAGGGGAGTTTCCCAGAAGCTACATTATATGCGGCACCATCTCTCTAAAAACTTGTAATGAGTTTATTACTGTTTACTTTTAAATAAATACATTTAAATCTTTCCCTCGAGGTAAATTTCTTAAAAAGCAAACCTATAACATCTTACTTAATAAAGGTTCTTGAAGGTCCTCTAGTTTTTAAGTTCAACGGGGTGCAAAGTTTGAGACCCACTGAGCCAGGTTTCTCGGAAGACCTTCCGAGGCCAGACGTTTCCCAGATACAGAGGACAAGGGATCTTGCATAGACACGGTCCCTACTCGCCGATGGAGTGTACGTGGGGGCGGGCCGGTGGGGGCGGAGGCGGGGAAGTTACAGTAACAGGATAATTTGTGAGAGTGGTAAGGTTCCCGAAGGCACACAGCAGGACACCCGGTGCCTGCGCACAGTGCTCCGGGGCGCGGGAGAGGAACACTGAGCAGCGAAGCGCCCACGCTTCACACCGGAATCGCCCCAAAGGCCCTCAGCCCTCTAGGCTGCCCCCGAGAGCGGGGCGGTGCAGGGCAGACAAGCGGCCGGGCGCTAGCGTCAAATGACGTCACTGGGCCGCGCCAGCCAATCGGAGCGGCCCCCGTCGTAGGCGCCGCGGCGGCCCACGAGCTGCAGGCGGCGCTGTGGCCCGCGGAGCGGCCCCACGGAGCCGCCATAGCCGCCCGCCTCCCCCGACTTAACGTCTCCGCTGCCCGCTCCGCGTCGCCGCCATGGCCGACGTGGAAGACGGCGAGGAACCCTGCGCCCTGTCCTCTCACTCAGGGAGCGCAGGTTCCAAGGCGGGAGGCGACAAAATGTTCTCTCTCAAAAAGTGGAACGCGGTGGCTATGTGGAGCTGGGACGTGGAGTGCGATACGTGCGCCATCTGCAGGGTCCAGGTGATGGGTAAGCGCTGCACGCGAGGCCCGGGCCGCGCTCCGGCCTCCTCGGGGCCGACTCTGGGCGCGGGGACGGGGGGAGAAGGGGAGAAGGCTCGGAGAGACTCGGGGGGGCAGGAGTGGGGGCAGGGGCGCCGGGGGCTAACTGTGCTGCCGCCGGCCTGAGGGCTGCCGCCGCCGCCGGGACCTGGCCTTCTGGCGAAAGAAACGGGTAGTGAGCAGAGGAATTAAGGTAATTTCAGGTGGTGATGGGTGTGGCCACGGAAATAAAACTGGGTCGTTTGATGGCAGCTAGGAGAAACCACTTGGGTTGGTGTGGCCAGCTCCGTCTCTAAAACCACGCCGCAGAGGGGTCAGAGTAAAGGCCCTGGAGAAGGAGGGCACTTTCGTGGTTGTGGTCACACACCGAAGTGATGCTCTGGAGTCGTCCACAAAAACGACACCCTCGGTTCGCTCTGGGGAGGCGAAGGGAAGAAAAGCGTTCGAGCCATTGCATTTTTGGATTAGCTCCTGCTGTTCCGCAGGCTTTTTCAATCTGCATGCCTCGGGTTTGGCCCGGTGGCACTCCCTTGTCTTGAAGGGGACACTGTGGTTCAGGAGTTTTGAAGGTGCGCAGGAATTGAAGCTTGTAAGCCCTTCATTCAGAAACATAAAACTTCATCTCCTTCTGGCCCCTCCCTATCGTAGGATGCCATTTCCTGAAGATCTGCCCTGCTCTCTGTCAGGCCTTTGTGGAGGACTCTCTTGTACAAATAAAGTCTTAACTTCTTTCTGTGATATTTCCGATAAAAATACTGGACCAGCGAAACCTTGCAGAGCAGCTTCATCCTGTTATATTTTATATGCTCTCTGTTTTAAGATCTCAGACCACCTTGGAAGAGAGATGCTATCTAAATGCAAATTATGTTTTTAAGTAAAGCATTTAAAATACAGAGAGGGGATCTTAATGTTTCTTGGGGATAGGTGGAAAAAACTGAGGTTCTATAGTTTGAACACTTTGTGTCTTACTCTGAAAAATGAGAGAATTGGAGAAAATAACTTAAACAGAATTGCTGTCTCAAGGGATGAAATTTAAACCTACCAGAATCAAGAGAGGCTCAATTTACACTCTCTTTAGTACACTCTTTTGTTTTTTTATTCATAAGGCTTGTTTCAAAGAGGATTTACAAAAATGGGATTCACATATTTTTTATTTTTTACTTTTGAAAAAACTTGATTTCAGACATGATCCACTTATTTTCGTATTAGGTCTTAAAAGTACCTACTTTACTGGACTGCAGTAAAGCCCCCTTACCCCACCCCTTATTAAAACTACAATCATAATTTCCAGTTTGTGTGCCATTGTTAACTTATCCAGGCAACTTAATCTTTTCTTCTTTTGCAAGACAAACTTTGCTAAATATTTTAGCCTCTAAATTTTTTTTAGTTTACAAAGAAGAGTGTTCCAGATAGTGTGTTTTATATTTTTCCCCAAAAAGAAGTATTAGATTTGTAGGTAGAAATACAGATTTCAGAGTAATGGTTGAAATCTTGCAACAAATAAACTTTACTGGGATATTTAGAGTAAGTCAAAGTATGGGCTATAAATGGTTCACATTCATATTAACCTTCTAATTATAGCAAGTACTCTGCTACCGTGGATTAATTTTGCAGATTTACAATGGCTGTCCTTTGAGTTCAGAAAAGTATTCTGGACTAGACCTCTGTATTTTGTTTATGAGGTGTTAAAATCCATTTAGTGGTCAGGTGACAGCAGAAGGAAGTTTGTTTTTCAGACTTCCCAAGCTTAACCCTAGTAGCATCATTCTAAAATGTGTTACTGTTATTGCACTCCTTCGAAATGTTCTGTTTTAGATCTTAGGAATATCATGAAAAGAATTTTTTTTCTTTTATCTAAAAATTTAGGAATTTTTAGATTTAGGTTGGGTTTTGATAATGAGTCTAAAAGCTCAGTCAAAATTGTAATCCAGAGATTTCTAGATTGTGCCAAAGAGCCCACTTAATTCTACTTCCGTAACATTTTGAATTCATCTCACACACCTAAATGAGTTATTGTGACTTCTTGACCCGAGACCTGCCTGTCAGTCTGTTCTGACACGGTTGACACTCTCTTCTTTGGTTTCCGCCCTTCTCCCTTCGCTCTGAAAGGGGCAGACGGCCCGGAGATTGAAGAAGAGGAGGATAGGTTGGCTAGTTCTGTTGAGTTCTGAAGAGCCAGAGTAACCCTTCGCGGCTATTTATGTTAACTTGGACACTTGACATACCTTCTGGAGTCTTGTTTTCCTAATTTGTGAAAGAGGTAGTTGGGATCACAAACTATAATTCTGTGACTATACAGAACCAGAGCCATGTCTTCACCCTTATATCATGATCCTTATGATATTTAGTTGTTGGCCTGCCTACCTTCCCATTTCCTGGTGAGACCAGGGACCCAGACTCAGTCATTTTGGTGTCCCCAGTGCGTAACTCCTTATACAGAGTAGATACTCAGTAATTGTGGGATTGAAGAAAGCCTCAGGAGGCAGTGGTTGTTTTTAATCCACATCGAAGAGGCCAGGGTGGTGTGTTTTTTTAGGGTAAGAGCATGCAGAGAGGAGCAAACAAACGCCTGAGTATAATCCAGTGTAAGAAGAGAAGCAGGCTTCAACTCCACTGTGTATCTATTTTTACAGAATTCTTTTTCTCCAATTCGTGTTAAAAACTTTTTTTTTTTCCCTGTTGGTTTGAACTTCCTTTTACCCATCTTGGACTCCTCTTCCAGCTAGTGAATGAATCCATTTTATTGGTCCCTAAAATATTTTATATTACCTCCTTTATGAAGCAAATAATAGTGAGTGAATTTTGAAAACTTCTAGTATACCCTTTAGGTTCCCATTCCTAGAATTTTTCTCCCAAATAATTTATTGAAATACTTTGCCATTGGGGCGCCTGGGTGGCTCAGTGGGTTAAAGCCTCTGCCTTCGGCTCAGGTCTTGATCTCAGGGTCCTGAGATTGAGCCCCACATCGGGTTCTCTGCTCAGTGGGGAGCCTGCCTCTGCCTACTTGTGATCTCTCTCTCCCTCTCCCTCTCTCTCTCTCTGTGTCAAATAAATTAAAAAAAAAATCTTAAAAAAAATACTTTGTCATTGTTGGATAAATGCTTTGGACTCAGACATATTTGTAAAGGGAGCTTTTCTTTTTTTTCTCCTTTCCTCCCCTCCCCTCCTCTCCCCTTCCCTTCCCTTCCTTTTATAAGATTTATTTATGAGAGAGAGAGCAGGAGAGCACAAGTGGTAGAGAGAGAGAGAAGGAGGCTGCCCATGGAGTAGGGGGCCTGATAGGGGCTCGACCCCAGACCCTGGGATCATGACCTGAGGCAAAGGCAGACACTTAACCGACTGAGCCACCCAGACACCCCAAGGGAGCATTTTCTTTAAAAAGAAAAAAAGAGAGAGAAGGTAGTATTTATGAGATTCCTTAAAAATTAATATTACTTTAATTTTTGTATAAATCATATAGTCAAATAATTCAGAATTTTAAAAAACATACAATGAAAACTCCTTCCCATCCCATCCCCTCTTTGGTAAACTTTATTGCTAGTTACTTGGTATCCTTCTGGAGTTTCTTTATGTGTGTATAAGCAAATATCAATATATATGCATGGGTTACTTAAAATGATATCTTGAAAATAAACTGCCCCTAAGATTGATCTATGTGATCATGCCCAGTGAGTCTATATGAACTTCTAATATATATGGAGTATGGGATATTTTTCTCTAGTGATTGCATGCACCTTGGGGACATCTTTTAATCAGAGCTTGTGAAAATAGAGGGTCGGTAACCTTTGTGAAATTGCTCCTGGTCATAAGTAAATGAGTAGAGTGCCTTGTACTTTATTCATCTTTAAACAGTTAGGTTCAGTTGAGAAATTAAGAATATGGGTCTCTTATCTCCATCTCTAACCCTTTGGGCTTTTATTTGACTTTGAAGTGTCTGGGTTTTAAAAATTGCATTCAGAGCATCAGAATGAGAATTGCTATTTGTTTACTTTCAGATGCCTGTCTTAGATGTCAAGCTGAAAACAAACAAGAGGATTGTGTTGGTATGTTGTAATTTCATTCTCTTGCTTTTCCAACTGAAAGTTTTCTCTCAGTGGGGATGTTTGAATTTGCAATTAATATTGACTTTATCAATACACAAAAATAAACTGTAAAGTAGTGATCCATTATTAATATAAAATGTGTTGGTTCTCTAAAGGCCTTAATGGAATTAATCTGCAAGTCCTTTTATTGCCTGTAATTAAGAATTGATTATATATTCTAGACGTGGGTGTAGTAAATATTTCATATTCTAAAAAGAAATTATTCTTTTCTATTAAGAAAATTTGTAAAGTAAGGAATTTGCCAAAACATTTAAATTTAACTGTATTATAGGTCAAATTTGGTAGGGTTTTATTCTAATAAAGCACTTCAGTTTTCAGTACTCTTATGGTAAAGTATTTAACATTTCAACTAACATAGAAAAAACTTTAGTCTCAAAATCTATTAAATTTTGCTAATAGTCTGGGACTATAAAAGTTGTCTTAGGCTAAACGTTTTAAGCAATTTAAAGGTTTTTATGTCCTAGTTCTTGAGGTCATCACTTCTAGATTGCTATATATAAAAGCTTTTCTAAAGATGAAAGGTTAACTTTGTACTTTGTGTTTGCATGGTTTACATACAGCTTTTTAATAATGATTTATGTGGTATTTATCAAATCCTTTTTCTTTGTCCTGAAACACTTAGAATGATTTCTCCTTGCTTCCTACTCTCTATAGCTAATTTTCGTAAGAAGATGTAGGGGTTTTTCATGTTTTTTTCTTTTTTTCCTATTTCTTTCATTGTTCTGTTATGATAGAGGTCAAGGAAGTGACAAATAAAGCCCACATTTGAGACTGTATTTCAGATTATTGGTGACTTCCCTTGGTTTAAAAAATACTAATGGGAATTGTGAGATTCAGACCACCTTTCTCTGACCACAAAGAGACCTCTCTTTCCTGCCAGCCACTTTGAAAAGTTAATGTATTTATCACATTAGGAATTGTGCTGCTTATGGACGACTTAACACAGCTCATCACCACTTCTGGAAAATAACTCAGCTGATAATGTTTCAAAGCATGGCATCTATTTATAATAGACTATGAACTGAAAACATTTAAAACTCATTATCTTGGTAAATAAAAATCAGGAGGATATTTCTTAATAAAATAAAACTCAAAAGGTTTTTGGGTCAGTGTATGACTGAGAAGTTCTGGTATCTAAGGAAGGCTCAAGTTCTTTAATCAACTAACTTCAGGAAGACAGCATGTGGAGTTGTGTAGGGGCTGGGGGCCACCACCATCACTCACAGATTCTAAACAATGATGGAAAGTCCCTTAATCACAGCGCCTCATCTCACTTCTTAAGTATAATTTACACAGGTAAGTTTTTATTTCTTTATAGATAGAAAAAATATTGACCAATTAGCCATCTTGATTCAAGATTATGAACCATGATTATTTGTTATAATATAAAATAACCTATAATTTGAGTTCAGTAATTTAAATTAAAATATGTAATGTCAAATAATCTTTTTTCCTCCCTTTCAGTGGTCTGGGGAGAATGTAATCACTCCTTTCACAACTGCTGCATGTCCCTCTGGGTGAAACAGAACAATCGCTGCCCTCTCTGCCAGCAAGATTGGGTGGTCCAAAGAATCGGCAAATGAGAGTGGTGGAAGGCTCTCTTAGTGCATTTGTTTGGAGCTCTGGTGGATCTTGTTATCAAGTGCCCGACAAAGGCCAGGACACTCCAGGAAACTAATTTTTCAAATGGGAGGAGATGGCTCTGCGGTCTTTTGGTACTCATCAGCGGCATGGTTTGGCATTTTGTTAGTTTTATTTTCAGAAATTCTCTACAATTAAGAAGATAATTTATTAAAGATGGTCTTTCCTACCTCTGTGGTATGTGTCACACACACTGCTTAGAAGTGCTTTAAAGGAGGAGAGAGCTACAAATTGAGTGACTTTATAATTTACTTACCTGATATCCAAGGGGCTGTGGAAGCAGTTCCATTCGGAAGAGAACAGTTGCATGCTTATAGTTGATCGGTTAAAAAAAAAAAGACAATGTTATACTAGCAAATAAAGTGCAGTTTAAAACCCAACTCTTATCCTTAATTTGTTCCTGATATTTATTTTTGGCTGGGAGGGGGTTATTCATGAAATCTTTATTTGATATAATGAAAATTTTAAGTTTGGACCAGTGAACAGGGTAAATAAAATTTAACCTTTAGGCATATGGATTTTCGATTGTCTTTTAAGCTATCATCCTGTATCTTTGGCTTATCAAGAAAACCTAAATCTACATTCACCTCACTGTTCAGTCATTGGGCGGTAAAGAACAGAGGTATTTTCAAGTTCTGGTCAGATTATGTTGTAATTAAAACTGTGTTTTAGGTGAAATGTTAATGAGGGGAAAATGTTTACCACTGTAACATTGGATCAAAAAGTTTATTTTATTACACAACGTTTTAATAAATGGTTTATTCTGTCTATTTCATTTGAATTGTCATTATTACAATGTTACATACAACCTCAAACTTAATGTTAATAAACTATGTCAAGTGAATGATTTTACTTAATTTGAAAAATATATTCATATACTCTTATTTGGTAAAAATAAAACTTAAAGTTTATTACCTAGAAACATTAAGTGTGAGAATATACTTAAATTTGATTAAACTCATTCATATTTAATAGAGGTTATTTTGTAACAGATAATGGGCCACAAGTTTATTTTGAATTTTTCCATAATAAAGGTCACAGCTATGAATTTTAAAAACTAAAGTCTTAAAAACTTTCATCCATTTCTGCAGTTTGTCAATCTGAACCTTTTTATATCTAAGGAATGCGAATACACAAAAGAATGGGGTTTTTTGTGGTTTTTTTGTTTTGTTTTTTAAAGATGTTATTTATTTATTTGACAGAGAGCACAAGTAGGCAGAGAGGCAAGGAGGGGGGAAGCAGGCTCCCTGCTGAGCAGAGAGCCCGATGCGGGGCTCCATCCCAGGACCCTGAGATCATGACCTGAGCCGAAAAACTAGAATTCATAGGCCTTCATATTGGCTACTATTAATCTGATTTCTCTGGAAATTATTGCTTTATTATGTATTTTTTCATATTTTACTGAGAAATTATTACAATGTGGGATAAAGCATCTTTTTATCATATATCAATTGTAATACTATCAACATGGTTTATTGAAGTTCATGATGACCTAGATTACTTGGCTGGATTGTTTGTCAAGCTTTTTTTTTTAAGATTTTGTTTTTAAGATTTTTTTTTTTTGAGAAAAAGAGAATGCAGGGTGGGGACAGGCAGAGAGAGGGAGAGAGAGAGAGCAGCAGACTCCCCAAGCAGGGAGGCCAATGCGGGGCTCAATCCCACAACCTGGAGACCATGACCTGAGCTGAAGGCAGATGCTTAACCAACTGAGCCATCCAGGCACCCTGATTTTATTTATTTTAGAGAGCATGCAAGCAGGGGAGGAGCAGAGGGAAAGGGAGATAATCTCCAGCAGACTCCATCCTAAGCACAGAGTGCAACACCAGGCTCAATCTCAGGTCCCTGAGATCACAATGAGCTAAAACCAAGAGTTGGATGCTTATCTGACAGAGACACCCAGGCACTCCAATCAGGCTTCTTTCCTGTAGTTACTCTTTCCCTTTTTCCATACAGGATTCTGAGGGAGAAAGTCACTAAGTGCAGAGAACACTTAGGGAGTGGGAGTAGGCTTCTACTTCTTGAGGGTAGAGTATTCCATTATTTGTTATTATTTAGTATAGGATATTTATCTTTTCTCCATTTAATCACTATCAATAAATAGTGGTAAGTCCTTTTGGAAAGATTAAAACTCAATTCCATGGAAATGAAGGTTTCTTAGACTACTCTGGATAGAACGTCAGTTATGTGATGATACTTATGTAAGGAAGGATGGGAGATTAAAAAAAAGAAATATAAGGGATGCCTGGGTGGCTCAGTGGGTTAAAGCCTCTGCCTTCAGCTCAGGTCATGACCTCAGGGTCCTGGGATCAACTCCCACATTGGGCTCTCTGCTCAGCAGGGAGCCTGCTTCCCCCTCTCCCTCTGCCTGCCTCTTTGCCTACTTGTGATCTCTTGCTCTCTATCAAATAAATAAATAAAATATTAAAAAAAAATACAAGGAAAACCATTTAAGCAACACATTCCAAACACATTATAGATTAAATCCCAAAGTTTAATCATACTTTCAACATCTCATTTTGAGGTCTCCAAAAATCTTAGCATATGGATACCAGAATCTCTTTCCCAGCACACTAATATACACAAAACTGAACATTAGAAAGAAGTTCTAGAAGTTCTAGCTGGTTGCTTTTCAATCTATGATCTTTGATTACATTTCAGATCTTCAAAATAGATTTTTTTTTTTTTTTGCCTTAGATAAACCTAAACAGACATTCAATTGATGGCATAACATGTCATGTTAATAAAATGATTTGGGTTGTTTGTTGGTTTTTTTTTTTTTTAAGAAAATAACCATGTGATTAACATCATATCTTAAAGAAAACTGTGACTGAGAGCTGTAAGTATATTACTAGCAAAGACTTTTAAAAAGTTATATGAGTTTACATATGGTAAGTGTGTCTCTTGAACATCTGCTGAAACCTTAGAATTGAGCAGATTTGAAGGTAAATATGGAGGTAAAGACCTAGAGGAATGACAAAATGGGAAGTCCCCTTATAGAGATGTAGTTATTTCAAGCCACTACCTCTGTCCCAAACCATATATCACAACATATTCTACATACCCTTACTTTTTCAGGGATTTTCAGTTAAAGAATCAATAATATAAAGAGAAGAATGAAAATAAAGCAAAAATGTAACATTAATGGTAGTCAACCTGAAGAAACACAGTATCGCATCATAAAAGATTAGAAAATATTACCCGAAGACATATAATTAACTAAATGTGAAAGATGGACAAAATTTGTTAAGCGTGTTGTATTATATTCCTCTTTAGAGTAATTTAGAGTAAGTAGCACATAAAATGTTTGCAGTATAGTATAGTGTATACATAGAATATAGATTTTATACTTCTAGTACAGATTTGTAAATTTATAGGTAGTAAATTATATGTAATGCAATATATATAGTACTATGTATTACAAGTAAAGATGGATAGATAGTACCGCTTTTTCTTTGTGATAGGACCTATTGCTTAGAGAAACATTGAAGCCGATACATCTTGGTATTTTTTATTGTTTCAAAGATTCAAGGTAACTGTTGAGACATAGGCTAAGAAAAAAAACACTGAATAAGATTCTGAAATGAGGAATACATTTAGAGAGTAAAACCTGAATGCCTTTTTAAAATTGGCATTCTATACTGCTGTTTCTTTTTCCCCTCTGAGGAAGTCATTAGTCATGCCGTTTCCTCCTACTAAACTTATATTGACATTAATCATTCTGTTCTAGGCACATGTTCTGTGGATACAGAGGAAGATTTAGGATGTGTACTAGTCAAGCAGCTCAGAAATGACTCTCTCACAGATGAGTGAGCACCAATACAGACAGCTTAGTGATCAGCCTCACATTGCCATAGTAGTAATTTGCTAAGGAGACAGTCCAGCCTACTGTTTTCTCTGTATCTAGAAAAAACAAATATTCGTTCTTCTTAACTGGATTCAGTCTTTTTGCAATGACTGAAATTAAAAAAAAAAAAAATCTCCACAAAAGCCAGTTATTACAGTTATAAATATATTGGTTCACAATGGGAAAACAAGATTCCATCTCAAACCCCCACTGCCCAAAATACAAGGCATATTTTGATTCAAATTTGTTGAACTTAGATTTGGTTTACTTTAAGAGCATGTGTGCGTTTGAATGTGTAAGTGTGGTATGACACATGTATTCGTCCATTCATTAAACTCACTGTTCTCATTGTTCAGGTATATAAAAGAATCAGAAAAGTAATCTCCTTGAAGGATAATTTTCTTTTATAAGAAGTTTGAGCTGCTACTGGAAAATGTTGTGTCCTCAGTGCAGCAATCAAAAAACTTTTATTTGTAGACAGGACAATAAAGAGTTTTGGATAGTGGAGTGACTGAGTAGAAATTGAGAAAGCCGCTGAAACATATGTATTTCTATAAGAAAAACAAATAACATGGGAAGGATGAATGGATGGAAAGCTTAAGGAAAGCCCTGTGAGCCAAAGAATGGGGAAGAATGACATTCTTTACTATGTAGTAGACATTGAGAAATCAGATAGCTATAGTTAATAATTCTTTACAAAAATTACATATGCAGAAATGTGTTCAAACAGTATACCTAATCTAACAAGACTAGTGTGATAGTTACATAGGAGTTGGGCATTTACAGTAAGATAAGTAGAACTATGTTTAACAAATAAGTTACTGTAAAGGGAGTAAAAATAGTGATTATGAAAGTTTATATAAATTATACTTATATTTAATTCCATTTAGTGTGCATAATTTAGACATCATGCCTCACTTTTAAGTTTTTTAAGTGGATTTGACTATGTTGCATTTATAACATAATTTTGAATTACAAGTTATTACTGTCCTTATTTGAAAGTCAAGAGAGCTGAAATGTCAAGAGAACTGACCTAGTAACATGTTAACAGATTCCAACCAAAATCCTTGTTTCAGATTTTTAGGGGCACCTTGTTTCAGCTTAGAGTAGCAGCTGGAAAGAGTGTTGCTCCCATCTTCATAGTTGATTCAAATTGGTCTTTCTGTAAATTAATGACACTTCCAAATAATTTTTTTCAGTTTTTCTTTAAAATTACATTTAGGCTTTTTAGTTTGGGGTGTGTGAGTGTGTGTGTGTGTGTGCACCTGTATCCTTTTTCAAGTTCTGTTATTGAAGATGCTTTTCTAGGTCATATTTAATGTAATAACTTTGCTAATGTGGTTATTTTGTAAAGTATATTGAAACATTTGTGTATTGATTAGAAATTAATTTTCTTTCATGTTTTTCATAATCCTAGTTATGTAGTACATGCATATTAAATAACAATAGGTTTTTAAAAATTAATTACAAATATGTAATTACAAACACAAATGTTTGACTACTCAAGTGTTTATCATTGTACAGTGAGCTAATCAAGTAGCTTTTTGTTGATGTTTTTAAAAGGATGTATTCATAAAATGTGAACCAAATATATGACTTTACAATGAAGAGAGAAATAGTAAGAATGTCGAGTTATTTCAGTCGGCATGACAATATATAAATGAAATGTGAAGGATGGTGGTAATAAGTAGATTTTCCACGCAGCAAAACCATAGGCCCACAGCCCAACAAAGCTCTGTTTCTACTACACATCAGCATCTGAGGGTAGAAGAGGAGGAGGGGTTGGGACAAAGCAGCACTGATCCTACCCATCCTGGGATGATATCAGCTCACCTGCATAGCCATCTGAACATTTAGTAGATATTGTTTCATCAGAAAGAACACACTGTGACATTTAATTATGAGTACCAAAGCAAAAGTTAAGCATTGAACAGATTTTTCTTTCCATTTGATTAACTGTTGTTGAGTTTTATTTTACTAGTATATTGGAAATAAGTTTGTCATCTTTAGCTCTTTAATTTTCTGTCTAGCCAAAGGTGCATTCGTCTGTCACAGCTGACATCCAAATCAGTAAATCTCACCCCATCAAACCCATTACCTTCTTAGACAGTATGTTCCCATTGCTCTCCTGATGTGCAATTCATGTCTCCACACTAAATTAAGATATGTATAATAACTTAGTTGTAATATCTAAATATGTAATCTAAAATAACTTAATTGCGATATCAAATGGAAATAAAAGGAAAGTAATTTATAATTATTTGCCTTTCAGTATCTGAATCCTTGGGCATAATCGCACCAGAAGGCATAAAGAAGTAGGTTGACCCATGTATGGATGTATGTGTCTGCGGCCTGTTGGGACTCCGGAACACGGGGACATTTCCACGTGATGGTAAGAACTTTCCCACCCAAATGGTGGATGATGCTTAGTAAAGCTCCGAACAAAACAATGTACAGTCTTTTGATTTACATGTTAGTTGCATGATTGTACATTTCAATGACTTGGTTAGTGAATATTCACTTGGCAGTCTTCTAGGCCTAAAGAATAAGCTCAAAATTGTTTTATTTCATTGAAGCTAATGTAGACGTCTTTAGGTTAAAAAAAAAGTTTAAGTGTTCCTTTAGAAGTTTAGTAGACATCTGATAAGAAAGGTAACTATTTTTTAAAAATGCTTTTTTGCTTTTTATTTATTTTTTATTCTATTCTTTTATTAGAGAGAGAGAGAGCGCACCCACAAGCAGGGGGAACAGTAGGCAGATGGAGAAGCAGTCTCCCCACTGAGCAGGGAGCCTGATAAGGGACTCAATCCCAGGACCCTGAGATCATGATTTGAGCCAAAGGTAGACACTTAACTGACAGAGCCCCCCAGGCTTTTTTGCTTTTTAAAGTTACTCCCAAGGGCTAGCTTTTCAGGGTAATGCTCTGAAAAGAAATTTAGAAAATTTCCATGTTTAGTTTAGTAAGCCCAGTTTAAGAAATACATATTTAAAGGAAAAATTACAAGGAAAATTAGAATTACAGTACAAACATACTTGAAGTTCCTCTTTTTGCCCTTTTATGTCATTCTATTTCTGCCATGGTTAGGCTTTGTTTAACAAAATAATGTCTTATAGGAAAAGTATCTTCTCCACATTTTGACACTACATTTAGTGGCTGAGAGCTGACTCTACAGCCAGGATACCTGAATTTGAGTCCCAGCACCTTCACTTGAGTGACCTTGAGCAAATCACTTATCTCCGTTTTCTCCTATACAATGCAAATAACAATAATACCTTCCTCTCTAGATTGTTTTGAGACTTAAAGAGCAAGTGAATTCATGCATATGTAAAACACCGAGAACAATTAAGTACTACTGTTACTTCATTTTAGCCAATTTTGGAAGCTCCTCTAATAGAGGTGGCACTCAAAAAGTAATGTATTTTTAGTTATGAGGTAAAGCACTCTTAACTGTTCTCAAAAATTTTGTAAGAAAAAGTTAATTATTGTAAACACAGGTTACTTGTTGCGCCATGAGCTTTTATGAAGAGTCTTTAGTGATGCCTTTAATGACTTGCCTATCACATTTTTTTTTTTTCTAGTCATGGGGTCAACATGATTTCCAGATTTTATATTAAGAAAAGGTTTTGTAAATATTGAGCTCTCACTTTAATTTTAGGTTTCCCCTCTTAGTAGAAATATTCTACTGGCTGTTGCAGATAAGCATATGGGGTTACATCTTTTGACCACTTGATTTTGCGGGAAACCCACACAGCTTAGAAAGTTTACCTTTTCTTAAGCCCTCAGTTTTAATCTTCGTAGCCTTTCAGAGCAGCGGTAGGGTTTACAATCAGCCTGCTGCTTTCTCTTGTCTCTGCACTCAATAAAGCTGAATCAGTAATCGGAACAGAACCTGCTTTTCCTAAGGTGGCTGCAAGCAAGCTTTCCCTGGGTGAGTGTAGCTGTGGTACAGACTAGTAGAAAGACGGCAATTTAGAAGTCACTCGGCCTGACTTGGAATCTTGACTCTTTTGTTGACTCCCCGCGTGATCCTGTGCCAAGTTCTTAACATCTCTGTTCCTATCTGCTCAACTAAAATGGGTTGCTATGGCGATTAAATGAATTAATACATGTTAACTACCTGGAACAGTGCCCGAAACACAGAAAGCACTCAATAACTATGAGCCATTATCATAGATCAGTATTGCCACTGCTGATCTCTGCCTTTGAGAATGGCCTTGAAAAAAGGTGTTTTGTTTTCAGCGATGATTTTTGTAGGACTTAGGATGTTTGTGTGTACCCACAACCTGTGCACAACTGCCAACATGAGTTTTTAGGAGAGTGGTTTTCAACTTTTTAAAAACCACCAACACGTCTGAAAAGTACATTCCCAACAACAATGGGCTCTCCCACAGTGGTTTTCAAAGAAGTGTGTGTGTATAAACCAGGCAGGGAGGAGAGTTAGAAAAAAACTCCCAGATGAAAATCTCAGTTAAAAGCTTTTGGAACTATTTCAGTGCAGATGAAATGTTCTATGGCATTTCCATCTTAGCTTTTAAGGCGCTGCCTACTAACAAATTTATTAGGACTTATATAAGAAGTCCAACTAAATTATTTGTACCAAAATTGTATGTAATATAATAATCAGAATTCTTGCCAGACCACCTGGGGGGAGACTTTATAAATCCAAAAAATACATAGTATAGAACAAGCTTTGTGTGATTGGTATAAAACAATTGTCATCTGACTCTTTAGTGGTGATTTTTAGACCTTCCTTGTAAATAAAGTCTGCTATACTAACTCCTGCTCTGCTTTTTCTATTTTTATAGAAAGTATTTATTTATAATAGAAATTCAAGCTTGGGTGGCTCAGTTGGTTAAGCATCTGCTTTTGGCTCAGGTCATGATCCTGGGGTCCTGTGGGGGTCCTGTGATTGAGCCCTGCCTGGTCAGGCTCCCTGCTCAGTGGGCAGCCTACTTCTCCCTCTCCCTCTGCCCACCGCTCCCCCTGCTTGTATGCACTGTGCTCTGTCTCTCTCCCTCTCTGACAAATAAATAAAATCTTTAAAAAAATTATTGTTCACTGCTTGCCTCCTCCATATGAGGCTTTGCCTTAATGGTAGAAAGAACTTGAATATAAGTAGGTTTCCTATTTTCAGAGACCACAGGATCTGTTAGGGAATGCTAACTAGATTCACAACAGATTTGTGAAGTGTGATGTAATGAACCTTCTAAGAGACAAATCACGGTCACCTGCAGCATATACAGTATATGATTACAAGGACCGTCTCTTGTGTGGATTATGAAAACCCATTTCTACACTATTTAACAATGTTTGGTGTGTGTGTGCTCCATAGCATTTCTGGGGAGAGAAATGCTATGTGTCCCCTTGAAGTAAGTTGTTCACATCGCTTCAACTTCCTCGCCTACCTACCTCGCCTTCGGTTCCATCTCTACTTTACATACTCTCATATTTGCCTGCTTGTAACCTTCTATATAGGGCAGAGGGAGAAGCAGGCCTGCCCACTGACAGAAAAGCCTCCTACAGAAGAAAATAACATTTAAAGTAATTTATTTTCTTGAAGCGTGTACATCTGTGCTATCCAGTAATGTAGCCATTAGCCCCATGTGGCTATTTAGATTTTAATTTTAATTAACTAAAATTTAAAATTCAGTCCCTTAGTCACATTAGCCACATTATAGGGGCTAAGTATTCACATATGGATAATGGCTTCCATATTGGACATCCCAGAATAAAACATTTGCATCATGGAAGAAAGTTCTGATGGACAGTGCTGGTATAGGTCACCTGTTTTTAAGGCCTGTTGTATCAGAATTTAGGAATCACAGAGGCCTCAGTTATATCAAATTTAAGTGACCTTCCACCTTTCTTTTAAAGATTATCTTTGGAAACTGGAAATTTGAACACGAGCCTTATTTTACTAATTAAATCTTATCCTTGACAAAGAGAATGACACACTTTTAACTGGTCAATTCACTACACTTAGGGAAAAAAAAATTAACCCAAATACAAAGATCCAAAATTATATTGAAACACCTCCGTTTAAAAAAAGGATTGTTGGGCGCCTGGGTGGCTCAGTTGGTTGAGCAACTGCCTTCGGCTCAGGTCATGATCCCGGAGTCCCGGGATCGAGTCCCATATCGGACTCCCGGCTCTGCGGGAAGTCTGCTTCTCCCTCTGACCTTCTCCCCTCTCATTCTCAGTCTCTCGCTCTCTAATAAATAAATAAAAAATCTTAAAAAAAAAAAAAAGGATTGTTGACATTTGTAAAAATTTACATTTTGTAAAAATTTCTTTACATTTTGGAAAAATTTCTTATATTTTCAAAATGACTTAATATTAGGTACTATAAATGTTTATGTAGCTGTTTTTGTATCCTTGATAGATCTAGCAGTGGTTCTCAACCAGGTACCGATTTTGCCCTGCGGGGGACATTGGGCAATGTCTGGAGACATTTGTGGTTCTCACAACTGATAGGAGTGCTGGGATCTATTGGGTAGGGGCCATGGTTGCTTGCTGAACTTCCTACAGTACACAGGACAGCCCCCCACAATAAAGGATTATGAAGTCAAATATGTCAGTAGCACTGAGGTTGAGAACCCCTGATTAACAGTAATTTATATACATTTTAATAATATTTTTGAAGTTAGAATTCCCCATTAGAAACTTGCTGAAGGGTGCCTGGGTGGCTCAGTTGGTTGAGCAACTGCCTTCAGCTCAGGCCATGATCCTTGAGTTCCGGGATCGAGTCCCACATTGGGCTCCCAGCTCCACAGGGAGTCTGCTTCTTCCTCTAACCTTCTCTCCTCTCATGCTCTCTCTCACTTTCTCTGTCTCTCTAATAAATAAATAAGATCTTTAAAAAAAAAAAAGAAAGAAAGAAACTTGCTGAAATACAGTCAGTAATGATAGTAAAACTTATGTAACACTTACTAGGTACCAAATTATCCTCTAAGAGCTTTACACATATTAACTCATTTAATCTTAACAAAACCCCCTTTCTGTTATAAACTCCTCTTACAACTAAAGAAACTTGGGCAATTTCTGAGTAACCTGCTGCTAGGGAACTGAATTGTGTCACCTTCCCCCAAATTCATATGTTGAAGCCCTAACCTTCAATGTGATTGTATTTGGAGATGAGGCTTTAGGAGGTAATTAAGGTTAAGTGAAATAAGGGTGTGGCCCTCATGCAATAGGATTGGTACCTTATAAGAAAAGGGAGAAATTCTGCCCCCCCCCTCCAATGCATGCATTGAGAAGAGGCCATATGAGAACTCAACAAGAAAGTGGCTATCCGCAATCCACCGGGAGCCCTCACCAGACACTGACTTTGCTGACATCTTGATCACAGACTTCCCAGTTCCCAGAACTGTGAGAAAATAAATTTCTGTGTTGTTGCTTTTTAAGATTTGTTTATTTATTTTAGAGAGAGAGAGCAGGAGAGGGACAGAGGGTGAAGGAGAGAGTGAATCTCAAGCAGACTCCCCAATGAATATGGAGACTGAAGTGGGGATTGATCCCGGCCCTGACATCATGACCTGAGCTGAAATCAAGAGTTGGTCACTTAACCGACTGAGTCACCCGGGCCCCCCTAAATTTCTGTTGTTTAAGCCACCCAATTGATGGCATTTTGTTATGGCAGCTTGAGCTAAGGCATCGCCCAAGGTTATAAAATTAGGAAATGGAAAGCAGGTATGAAGCCAGGCAGTCTGGTTCTAGAATCCATGTTCTTCACCACTAGCTTATACTGTATTAATAGAATACCTATTTGAACATATTTTCTTCCAAGGTTACTTTTCTGAAATTTGTCCACATATATCTCTTTTTAGTTCTATAAAGCTACACTTAGATCTCTTCATTTATCCTTGTACTTTAGAGCTGTATATTTTATGTTTTCAATGATTGGCCAAGCCATTTTATGTTTTCAATGATTGGCCAATGAATGGCCAAGCCATTCACATTCATCGTATGTGAATTTAGGTCACATACGATAGTAGTATGCTAGAACACAATGAAATGGTATATATATGGTATATATACCATATACTGAAATGGTATAGAATGAAATGTTCTATACCATTTCATTGTGTTCTAGCATACTACTATCGTATGTGACCTAAATTCAAACATTCATATGCTGAAAAGGGAGTTTATGTTTGTCTTCAAAGAATAGAAGCATATGAAGAGATCATTGATAAAAAATATATTAAAATTTCTGGTATATTTTTTCATAAAGGCTAAAACAATGTTGGAGCAGGTTATTACCAGATTTATAAATTTTTTAAAATTTGGTTCCTAGAGTAGATAATATGGTAGAAATGTTAAGCCCCTTCAGCCTAAATAAAGGCGAGTGAGTATGTTTCAAGACTTGGAGTTCTAGGAAAACCAATTACATCCTTAAAAAAGCTAGGCTCAAAAGGAAGATATTGGTGCCTAATACAAAGAGTTAATTTCATGTTTGGTATGATACCTTCTTTTAATCACTAGTGAATCAGCTGTCAGGTACATTTTTCCGCCAGTATCAGAAGACCTGACTACACTGGCTTACTCAGATAGCGGTTTATTGTCTCATACAACAAGAAGTCTAGGGGTAGGAAGATTAGGGTTAATACAGTGGTAAAAGTAATGCCGTTGGTCTCAGCATCTTCAGCATGAAGCCTTGTTCTCCTACCCTCTCCCTCACAGTTCCAAGATGGCTACTGTATTTTCAAGTCTCATTTTCACCTTCTTGGGAAAAAGTGAGGGGCTTAAGGATTTTTTTTTCTTTAGTAAGACTGACTTTTACTTGGGAAAGGGTGCCCTCGATGGTGTCTTTAGTCTATACCTCATCAGCCAAAATTATGCCCCAGAGTCACTTCTACATGCAAAAGAAATGAGAGGTGAAGTAATTGGCTTTGGTCCAGCTTTTATTTTATTTATTTATTTGTTTTGGAGGTAGGGGGAGAGGCAGAGGGAGAGGGAGAGAGAGAATCTCAAGCAGGCTCCACACTCAGCATGGAGCCTTAAATGTACCTCTACACTATGACCCAGCAATTTTGTTTCTGGGTATTTGCCCAAGAGCAATGAAAACTTATGTCCACGAAAAGATGTAGATGAATATTCAAAGCTGCATTTTTTAAATGTATAATAGCACAAACTGGAAATAACCCAGATGTCCATCAACAGAAGAATAGTGGTATATTCATAGAATGGAATGCTACTCAGCAGTAAAAAAAAAAAAAGAACAAACTACTGATACATGTAACAACATGAATGAGCCTCAAAACATTATGTGGAATGAAAGAATCCAGACACAAAAGAGTACTTAGTTATACCATTCTGTTTATGCGAAGTTCAAGAACAGGCACAATTAACCTAGAGAAATCAGAATGGTTGCCTCTCACTGGGGGTATTGACTGGAAAAGAGCACAAGAAAGCTTTCAGTGGCCATGGAAATGTTGCGTATATTGATTTGGGTGACGGTTACACAAGTGCATACATTTGTCAGAACTCATCGGTCTGTACATTTTATTCTATGTAAAAAAAAAACCTGAATTTTTTTTAAAAGACAGATGGATGTTATTATTTGAGACCACAACTAACACCCTTTCATATTTGCCACTAAGTGGAAAATACAAGAAAATGCATTAATGGTTGTTCCATTTGTCTTATTGTTCAACTCTTCGAGAAAGCACTCAAATCAAAATAATTGTGTTTCTGATCTTGTTCTGGTCTCCTGTGGAGGTAATCTGAGAAAGCTCCTTGGAGTTCATTAGAAGTGTTTCATTTTCAAGAAGTTTATCAAAATGCAGAAGAAATCAGTAATGGGAGAGGTAATTTTTAAAAAGGAAAAATGTTTTATTCATCCCAGCTCTCTTCTACAGTATTTTTCAGGGTTTTAAATGTACAAAGTCTTAGAGCTGCCGTACATCATAAGGTGGAAATTTTAGTGTACCCTGCAATTCCTCACGGAACTCTAAACACCTTACCGAATAACACCGGCTCGGAATTTTTCTAACAATAGTCTTAGAATTTAAGGATAAAAGATGTGGACTAGGGTTATTTCCATACTTTCTGCTTTCAAAAGCCCTTGACAGCCCTGAGGCTGTAGAGCTGGGTTTAAGTTGGACAGATAGCCTGGAACTGAGGTCTTGTGAGTGAGTACACACAGACCCCTTGATGAAGCTTAGGGAGTGCTGGAGCCCTCTTACCTCCACTGCAGTTCTGCTGTTAGGTCCTTGGGTGGAATGCAAAGTAAGAGGAATTACCCTTGAAGTCCTAGTGCAGCCCTCAAACCTGCATCTAATAACAAAAATGCTCCAGATCCCTCTGCCTCAGCTCAGACCACTTCTCTGCAAGCTCCATGCTCGTGGACCAGGTGGGAGGGTGCCCAAGTACTCCGCATAAGACCTTCCACAACTCAGTGGTCAGGTAGGTCTAGTAGGCTCAGCTCCAGCATCCTATGTGCTCACACCAGGCCAGCACCACTCCCTGCCCCAATTCTCAGGGCCTGGCCACCACCACCAAGTTGTTGAACCATCAATCTCATCCTGCCCTTCATTCCTAGATAAGTCGGAAAACACAAGAAACCCAGACTTTCCAGGTCACCTCACATTGTCTCAAATCTAACCCAAAGTAGTTCTTTATTTCCCCTTTTATTCCCTCCTCTCCTACTCCTCCTGACTTCTGAACTTCCTCTGCGCCTTCTGGTAGTTACCCCAACAAAATTTCCTCCATCCTCATCTTTGGAAGTTCCCTTCACTTTTTTTTTTTTCAATTGAAGTATAGTTGACACACAATATGACATTGGTTTCAGGTGTACAACCTAGTTATTCAACAAGTCTCTACATTATGCTATGCTCACCACAAGTGTAGCTACCATCTGTCACCATACAGTGATATCATGGGCTAGATTCCCTATTCCATACCTTTTATCCCCATGGTGTATTGATTTGATAACTGGAAGCCTGTATCTGCCACTCCCCTTCACCCATTTTGCCCAATGCCCTACCCCAGTCCCCTCCAGCCACCACTTATTTGTTCTTTATATTTACAGGAGTTTGTTTCTGCCTTTTGTTTCTTTGTTTATTCATTCATTTAATTTTTTAAATTTCACATACAAGTGAAATCATATAGCATTTGTCCTATGACTTATTTCACTTAAGATAATACTCTCTATCTCTAGGTCCACCCATGTTATCACAAATGGCAAGATCTCATTCCTTTTTGTGGCTGAGTAATATTCTACTGTATATAAATACCACATCTTCTTTATCCATTTGTCTAGTGATGGACACTTCAGTTGCTTCCCTCTCTTGGCTATTGTAAGTAATGCTACAATAAATATAGGGGTTCATGTATCTTTTTGAGTTATTGTTTTTATTTTCTTTGGGTAAATACCCAGTAGTGGAACTGTTGTCATAAGGTAATTCTATTTTTAATTTTTTGAGGACAGAAGACCTGGAACTGCGGTCTTGTGAGTTAGTATAGACAGACTCCTTGATAAATCTTAGGAGTGCGGGTCTATGTCACCCCAGTGAAAAATTCATTTTTGCTTTTGTTTCCCTTGCCGAGCAGGCATATCTAGAAAAATGTTGCTGTGACTGATGTCAAAGAAATTACTGCTTATGTTTTTTTCTAGGAGTTTTACGATTTCAGGTCTTAGATTTAGGTCTGTAATCCGTCTTGAGTTTATTTTTGTGTATGATGTAAGAAAGTGCTTTAGTTTCATTCTTTGGCATGTAGCTGTGCAGTTTTCCCAGTACCATTTATTGAAGAGACTGTCTTTTCCTAATTGTATGTTCTTTAAAAAAAAAAAAAAAAGATTTTATTTATTTATTTGAGACAGAGAGAGCATGAGCTGGGGGAGGGGCAACAGGAAAGGGACAAGAAGACTCCCTGCTGAGCATGGAGCCCAACATGGGGTTCAACCTCAGGACCCCAAGATCATGACCTAAGCTGAAGTCAGACACTCAACCCACTGAGCCATCCAGGGACCCCCCCCCCAATTGTATTTTCTTGCCTCCTTTGTCAAAGATTAATTGACCATATGATCATTGGGTCATTTCTGGGCTCTCTATTCTGTTCCATTAATCTGTGTGTCTACTTTTGTGCCAACACCACACCGTTTTAACTATTGCAGCTTTGTAGTCTACCTTGAAATCCAACATTGTGATACCTCCAAGCTTTGTTCTTTTTCAAGATTGTTTTAGCTATTCATGGTCTTTTGGTCAAAATAATTTTGCTATTATTTGTTCTAGTTCGTGAAAAGTGCTTTTGGAAAAAAAATGCTTTTGATATTTTGATAGGGATTACACTGAATCTGTGGGTTGCTTTGGGTAGTATAGGCATTTTAGCAATACTAATTCTTCCAATCTATGAGCATGGTACATATTTCCATTTATTTGTGTTGTCTTCAATTTCTTTTACCAATGTTTTATAGTTTTCAGAAAAACAGTCTTTCACCTCCTTGGTTAAGTTTATTCTTAGGTATTTCATCCCTTTTGGTGCAATTGTTAATTGAAGTATTTTCTTAATTTATCTGTTACTTCGTTATTTAGTGTGTAGAAACATAACCAATTCTGTGTATTAATCTTATGTCCTTCAACTTTGCTGAATTTATTTATGAGTTCTCATAGTTACTTTGTGGCATCTTGAGGACTTTCTATGTATACTATCATGTTATCTGCAAATAGTGACAGTTTAACTTCTTCCTTACCGATATGCCAATATGGATACCTTTTATTCCTTTTTTTTTTTTTTTTTTGGTCTGATTGCTGTGGCTAGGACCTCCAGTATCACGTTGATGAAAGGATGAAAGTACAGAGAGTGGAATCCTTGTCTTGTTCCCAATCTTAAAGGAAAAGCTCTCAGTTTCTCACCATTGATGTTTGCTGTGTGTTTCTTATATGGCCTTAATGTTGAGGCTCATTCCCTCTAAACCCAGTCTGTTGAGAGTTTTTATCATGAGTGGATGTTGAATTTTGTCAAATGCTTTCCTGCATCTATTGAGATAATATGATTTTTATCCTTCATTTTGATAATGTGTATCATGTGGATTAATTTGGGAATATTGAACTGTACTTGCATCTCCAGAATAAATCCCACTTGATGGTGGTGAGTGATCCTTTCAATATATTGTTAAATAAGGTTTGCTACTATTTTGAGGATTTTTGCATCTATGTTCATCAGAGATATTGGCTTATAGTTTTCTTTTCTGTTTTTAGTGTCTTTGTCTGGTTTGGGTATCAGGGTAATGCTGGCCTCACTAGAATGTATTTGGGAACTTTCCTTCCTCTTGTATTTTTTTGAGTAGTTTAGTATTTGGTTGAGTTCACCTGTGAATCCATCTGGTTGTGGACTTTTTTTTTTTTTTCTTCTTCTTCTTCTTTTTTTTTTTTTAAAGATTCTATTTATTTACCTGACAGAGAGGGAGAGATCACAAGCAGGCAGAGAGGCAGGCAGAGAGAGAAGGGGAAGCAGCCTCCTCACTGAGCAGAGAGCCCGATTCGGGGCTCGATCCCAGGACCCCGGGATCATGACCCGAGCCAAAGACAGAGGCTTCACCCCACTGAGCCACCCAGGTGCCCCTGGTTGTGGACTTTTGTTTGTTGGTCGCTTTTTGATTACTGATTCAATTTTGTTATTCCTGGTTAGTCTGTTCAGATTTTCTTTCTTCCTGATTCAGATTTGGAAGATTGTTTGTTCCTACTTTATCTGTTTCTTCTTGTCCGATTTGTTGGCATATACTTTCTTATAGTAACCTCTTCTAAACCTTTGTATTTTTGTGGTGTCAGTTGTTACTTCTGTTTCATTTCTGATTTTATGTATATGGGTCCTCTCTCTCCTTTTTTTTTCCTTGATGAATATGGCTGAAGTTTTACCTATTTTTGTTTATCTTTTCAAAGAACTAGCTCTTGGTTTCATCCATCACCTTCTTATTCTCACTGAAACCTGTCCTTCACTTGAAGACACTGCTTCTTCTACAGCCTTCCTGCTCCCTCATATTACTGAAGCTGGCAATGTGCAAGATACCTTCGTTTCTTTCGGTTGCTGCTTCCCTCCCAAAGAACACCCAGCTCTGACTCTCGGGTCATTAGGCCACCACTCACCAGTCTTCCCGTGGCCCCAGTCACTCTCCTTTGTTCTTTTAAGATGCTAGCCCACTCTTTGTCAGTTTGCCCATCACTTCCCTTTGGGTAATTCTTGGTGATTTTAATCTTCACAGTGATGATGCCTCTAGTACCCTCGTTTCTAAATACCCTGACCTCCTCTCCTCCAGAGATCTTATCTTTCTCTCCCTACCTTGGCCACTCACTCCAGTGATCATACCCTCAAGCAAAATTCCTCAGAAGAGGAGCTTATACTGGCTGCCTCCAATTTACCTCCTTCCATTCTCTACTGAACTGACTAATAAAGGTTTCATCATACCACACCATTGAAACTGCTCTTGCCCAGCTCCCCAGTGACCTCCGAATTGCTGAATCTTTTTGAGTTTCAATATTTTATTAAAATAGCACATTTAACCAGTTAACCAAGAATGCATTAACTATCTCACCCTGGCAACCGCCCCCCCCCCCCGAATATGCAGCACAACACAGCAGTGAATTCAAATATCCTTGATTATGGGAACCCACAGAACATTATAACCCATGTTATGTGGTTCAACACTCTGATGGCCTCCCCTTGTTCTTAGGACAGAGATCAAATCCTTAAAATGATGGTTTGATTCCTAGCTGTCCCTGCAGCCTCATTCATGACACTCCACTGGTCTTTGACATTGAATGGGCTGCTCCTGCTTCTGGAAATGCTCCTACCCTCCCTCCCTGTCCTTCAGAACAACACTCAGCACCCACTGACCTGGCTGGCCAATTCCCCTGTCTTGCCTGGTCATGGTATCACAGAATCCCTGCTGGATCACTTGACACACATGGAAAATCACACATTTAATTTGTCTTTTTCACCAGATGACAAGTTCCGTGAGAGCAGTGACCACATCTGCTTTGGCTCCCCACTGTGGCCAGAGCTCCAGCACAATGCCAAGCATGTGGTTGACCCAATAAAGACATGTCAGAGAGAAGAAGAAAGAAGGCAGGTGGCTGGGCTCTCATCCATCATTGCACCCGTAGGACCTGGTTGTACTCTCTGATACACAGTAGATGCTCACTCAGTGTCCTGGATGAATGAATACATGTGTGGGTGCTTTCAGATAGCCTTTGGTCAGGGGGAAGTAGTAACATACCCAGTTGTAAACAATTTTAGGATAAGCTAAACTGGATTGGGTAATAAAGAAACCCCTACATGTTGAGGCTTAACACATACAGGTTTGTTTCTGGGTAACAGATTATAGTAAAGAATATTGGTAGTTGTGTTAAGGGTGATAATGGCAAGATCATTATGCTGATCACTGGCCTATTTGCTCACAGATACTCTCTCTGACTTTGCCCTTCTCTGATCTGTAACCCGGGGCTCACCTCCCATCTTCCCTTGCTGTATTAGCCTGCTCCGGCTGCTGTAACAAACTACCACAGACGGGTGGCTTATAAACAACAGAAATTTATTGTTCACAGTTCTGGAGGCCGGAAGTCCAAGGTCAGAGGGGCAACATAGTTGAGTTCTGAAGAGAGCACTCTTCCTGGCTTGGAGGCTGCCTCTTTGCTGTGTCCTCACGTGGCAGGTGTGTGGCTAGTGGAGAGAGATCTTCCCATCTTACAAGGCCATCAGTTCTATAGGGCCCCACTCTTATGACCTCATTTGACCATAGTTACCTCATGACAGCCCGCCACCCCAAATACAGTGGCATTGAGGGTTAAGGTTTCAACATATGAGTTTGGAGGCACGCAGTTGGGCCCAGTAGTCCTTGCCTCCCGGCCAGATTCTGCCGAGGAGGACAGGATGCTGGGGCTTCTCTCCTGTCTCTCTCAGCTTCATGTGTCATCTCTGGCCGCATCTTCTCTGATGTCCCAGCTCCCACTGGACAACCTTTGCCTCCCTGGTTCCAGCTTCTACCAGACAGCGCCTGTAGTACGTTCTTATGATTGCTGTCATGAAGTACCACAAATTGGGTGCTTTACAACAAGTGAAATTTATTCTCCCACAGTTCTGGAGACCAGAAGTCTAAAATCAAGGTGTCAGCAAGGTTGACTCCTTCTGCAGGCTCTGAGGGAGAATCTGTTCTTGTCTCTCTCCTGGCTTCTGGTGGTTGTCGGTAATCGTTCCTTGGCTTGTAAATGCATCCCTCCAATCTCTGCTTCCATCCTCATATTGCCTTGTCTCTGCGCATCTCTTTACCCAAATTTCTCTTTTCTTATAAAGACACCAGTTATTTAGCCCCTCACCCCCAACCTAGTATAACTTGATCTTAAGTTGATTACATCTGCAAAGTCCCTTTCCCCAAATAAGGTCACATTCACAGGTACTGAGGTTTAGGACTTGAACATATCATTCAACCCATTACAACCCGCCATGGTCCTGTGGGTCATCAAGCGTTTGTGGCCCAAAGGCTCTAGTAACACACCTCCTCTCCCCTTTGTCCCTCCAGTCCTCAGGTTGGGAGCAGCTTTCTGCTAAAAGCTAATCTCCGAGCTCCTTCACCAACTCCTGCTTGTTATATTATATAAAATATAAATATATAGGGCGCCTGGGTGGCTCAGTTGGTTGAGCAACTGCCTTCGGCTCGGGTCATGATCCCGGAGTCCCGGGATCGAGTCCCATATTGGACTCCCGGCTCTGCGGGAAGTCTGCTTCTCCCTCTGACCTTCTCACCTCTCATTCTCAGTCTCTCTCTCTCTCTAATAAATAAATAAATAATCTTATAAATAAATAAATATATAATATGTATGTGTGTATATATATGTATGTATATATGGTATGTATAAATACCAAAGTATTTACAGATATAATGACATGGTATTTTCTTTAAAATAATCCAGCAGGAAAAAAAAGAAGTGGTGGGAAGACCCCACTGTAAAATATGAACTTTGGGTGATTATGATGTGCCAGCATAGATTCATTAATTGCAACAAATAAAATGTACCACTTGGGGACAGGGGGATGTCGATAGTGGGGGAGACTATGCATGTGTGGGGCAGGGAGTATATGGAAAATCTCTGTAGCTTCCTCTTAATTTTGCTGTGAATCAAAAACTGATCTAAAAAAATTAAATTGTTAAAAAAAAAAAAAAAGCAAGGGTGTCGGGGAAGCCTGGATGGCTCAGTCAGCTAAGCATCCAACTCTTGATTTCAGCTCAGGTCCTGATCTCAGGGATGTGGGATTGAGTCCCACATCGCCCTCTGGGCATGGAGCCTGCTTAAGATTCTCTCTTTCCTTCTCCCTCTGCCCCTCACCCACCCTCATGCTCTCTCTCTTAAAAAAAAAAAAAGAACAAACAAAACAAGAGGGTGTTAGATGAAAGTGAAAGAAAGTTGGCAAAGTGCTAATGATGCCAATAATAAAGTTGGGTGATGAGAATGGGAAAGTTCATTCTACTATTCTCTATACCTATATGTATGAGATATTCCATAGAAAACATATCGTAAAATGGTGATTTTTATCTCCTGATGATTTTTATACTTAGTCCTCTGAAAATACCTTATGTATTTTTCCTTTCCAATTTCACTAAGAAAACTTCAGGTGTCTCTAGAACTCTGTTGAAGAAAATCCAGCAGGATTACCCATTGATCTTACTATTCAGTATTTTAACAGAAAAGACAAAGTGCTTGAAAACTAATATTTTTGTGAGATAATTCTGTAACCACATTGAAACAGTAGGCTACAATTTACTAACTCCTTCTGTTCTCTGTTTAGTATTCAACAAATTTTAATCAATAAGATATCCTTGACTTCTTTAAATCATTAAAATATAAATTGTACTCAGCTCTTGTTGGAAGGATAAAGACCTTTTTGCTTTTCCTTCCAGGAGAGGGCTTCTACTAAAAGAAAAAAGCAAAATATTTACTATGGAAAGATTTAAGTCAGAAGTTGAAGAATAATCTGACTTCTTTGCGTATCTTAATGCTAACCTATTAGCTTCAGAACTTACATTCAGTGTACAAAGTATCTTGTTTCTGAGATCACATCATCTCAAGTTATATTATTTCATAATTCTCCATCCTCCAATACATGTGCTGTTGGACCATGCAGAGAACTGTGGATTATAAAAGAAGGTCATGCTCTTTCTAGAAACCTTGCTTCACTATTTTCCTGATCCTAAGATGTATTTTCAATGTTAAAAATCCTTAGAAAGAGAAACAAACCAAGCCTACCATATTACTAATTTAACCTAATTTTTTTTAATGTTCGAGTTTCAAACGTCATATGACATCAGAGCATTTTAAAATTTAAGAACATACATATTAGGAACACCTCCATGGCTCATATGGTTAAGCCTCTGCCTTCGGCTCAGGTCGTGATCCCAGGATCCCGGGATCCAGCCCCACATCGGGGTCTCTGCTCAGTGCAGAGCCTGCTTCCCCCTCTCCCTCTGCCATTCCCTCCACTTGTGCTCTCTGGCTCTGTCTATCTCTCTGTCAAATAAATAAATAAAATCTTAAAAAGAGAAAAAGAACACACATATCAGAAGTAATGCTTTAAACCACATGCTGCAAAATGTAATGGAAGATGTGGGTAAAGAGCATTGTTTTTTCTCTAGGTTACAAAGCTGGTCATAAAAGGTAGTAAAATATTTTCATTGTTTTCCCCATCATAAAAGTTTATTTTTCTTTCAAAATGAAATATCTCCTCCTTCCACATGACAGAGTTTGCTCTTCTGTTTTTACGGCAGAATGTCGTAAATCATGTTGTTGGAGTAGTTTGTTGTTAGAAGTTGTGCCGGTCACTTAACACGTCTATTCTCTATGTCTTCCAGCCGCACCAGACCCCACAGCTTTCCGAGGTCACACGAAACCCTGAGTTGGCTGCTCTGTGTGAGCATTGCACACAGAGGCCCAGCTGCTTCCACATTGCTTAGGTCCCTCCTACCTCCTCTCTGCATATCAGAAAAGCATAGTTTGAGATTAAGTTTGGTTGATAGATAGTCATCATTTAAAAGCTAGTGCTTTTTGGTCAGTTCACTGTACCAGGCACTATTTGGCATTTAATTCTCTAAAGAACCTACTCAAGAGTCAACACCGATTATTTCTCTTTTCAGATAATGAGACCGAAGCTCAGAAAAGTTAAGTAACTTGCTGAAGATCACACAGCTAGGCCTCCCTAGAGCTCAGATTCAGCTCTCCCAAGGGGTGCTGGAGTTAGTGCTTGTAACCGTTGGGTCACAGCTCCAATCCAAGTTTTCTGGTACTTTTCCCCGTTGGCACAGGGTATCCTGAATGTGCCCAGTCCTTGGCTCTGCTTCTCAAGCTAAGGATACAGTGCTGTTCTTTAATTGGATCTACAGTTACTATTTCATCAAGTTGGGAAAAGCCCTGGACCCTAATTGTTAGTAATCACACAGTGTTCCATTTTAAACAGACCTCTTTTTTTTTTTTTCCTTCAGGTGGGTAAAACTTAAAAATGATACTCTGTTTTAAATTACCAGTAGGCGACATGTAGTTATTGTATAACTTCTAAACTTGGTGTTCAAATATTATCTAAATTGTGTTCTCATTAGTCAGGTAATTTTTAGTGAATAAGAGAGTGAGGTTGTTTTTTGTTTTGTTTTGTTTTTTTTGGTACATAGATGGTCTGGGGGATTACCGATTAGAAAACAAACCAACCAACCTAAGAACAATTTCTCTTAATAACAAAACTAGGTAAGGAAGGGTTGATTTTGTGCTGTCCAATAAGGCAGGCCCTGGCCACATGTGTTTGCTGAGCATTTGAAATGTAGATGATTTGAATTGAGATGTGTATTAAGTATCAAACACAAACATATTTTGAAAACTCAGGACGTAAAAAAGGGATGTAAAATATCTCGTTAACAACTTTTATATCAATTACGTGTTGAAATGATAGTATTTGACACGTACTGGTCTAAACAAGAAATGTTATTAAAGTTAATCTCACTCGTTTTTTTTCTTTGCCGTTTTTATTGTGGCTACTAGAAGATCTTAAATTCCATGTGTGGTTTTGCATATTTCTATTGGACAGTGCAGGGTGAAGTGACGACCAGAGATAAGGGAAAGTTTTAGTCCAAGTGGAATCAAGCAGTTCATAGCATGCGTGTTCGTCAGAAAAAAGCATTCTTTTTTTTTTTTTTTTTTTGGTGATAAGGTTAAATATCCATGCAATGATATGCAATTCTATCATTTTCTCAAAGTTCTGCCCTGTTCAGTTGCCATTGTATTCATAAGAACCACAGGAAAAGGCATTTCCTCCTGAAGAGCGATTCTCGGACTGATTTTTCACTACTCAGAAATGTGGCCCCAGGATGACAGATCAAGAACAACAACAAAAAAGCACCAACATTTCTTGTGTGAGATTCAAAGCGGACGGTTGTGGCTCCTTCTGAGCAGTGGTCCCTGGTGTGGCTGCCCCATCTCTACCATAGGGGTGAGGGCTTACAGCGCAGCAGTGCGAAGCCAAAGGGCACCCACGAGTTCATTACATAATTCTTGGTAGCGTGAGGCCAAGCGCGTATCTGCTCTGGGGAATGGTGGGCAGGCTCTGACAGGCAGACGGAGGCCAGCATGACGACGTTTTGACAGTGTGTGCTAGAAGTTGTTTGTTTGGAAAAAGGCTGACCGGCTTTTTTTCCCCTCCTCCATTCTCTCTCTGTCTCTCTCTTTTTCCCTTTTAAACACTCTGGCATAATACTCAATGACTTTGTTTTTAAGCTGCCTTAGCCTTGCTTTGTGAAGAAAAAGCCTGAGTACTCTTTCCCTGTAGGACACGAGTGTTATTTTTGGAGCAGAGGTTCTTAGCCTGATCTCTGTCTAAACCAATTTCTGTTCTTTGTGAGGTCGTGGTCTGGGGCGGCTCTGAGTGATCTCCGTGGAGGGAAGCTTCCTGGCTTCGTGAGGGGGTGTTGGCAAAGATGTGGAGGGGCCGCGCCTGAGAGCGCACTGCCGGGGGTCTCAGCACGGGAGGCATTCAGATTCCGCTCAGTAGACTGTGCGCTCAGGTCGGCTGCAACCACAGGTGGTGAAGTGGTGCTCTCTTTCTCGTTAGGTCCCTTCATGGGATGTTTCGGGTCAAGATGACCGCTCCCCCCTCCGCCTTTCTTAGCCCTAGTACTTGAGGTCTCAGCTCCTGGGAATGAGGAAAGCCATAACTGGACAATCTCTGCAGGCTGTTCAGCATGCACCTGGCTGTGGGAAAGCCACCGCCCACGCTGAGGACCACAACGTGAGTCCCCAAGGACTCACTGGGGACTGGGAACACGTCTCGGGACTCAAAAGCCCAGAGCATCCCCCTCTGTAACCTGCTCTGAGTCCGGCTGCTAAACAAGGAAGAAAACCTCTCCTGCTTCTCACCATTCCTCTTCCTGACTTGGCACTCCTAGGCATTTACGTAGCTTGAGCCTGGCAGGAGACATGTCAAATTAGAAACAGTTTAACAAAACAATGCTGTGAGCG
Source organism: Nasua narica (assembly GCA_028533885.1). Taxonomy (NCBI): domain Eukaryota; kingdom Metazoa; phylum Chordata; class Mammalia; order Carnivora; family Procyonidae; genus Nasua; species Nasua narica. Next base: position 86,634,081 of record CM052799.1, read on the forward strand.
ACAAACAGCAGACCGCCTGGTGGGGACTCCTCTCCTTTGGAGAGTGGTAGCTGTGTATTCCGGGAGCACCCGCGGCTGGAAAAGGACCCCACGATGAACAAGTGGCCCCCGCGGGTGTGTCGGGCTGCTTTCCTCTGGGGGACGGGAGCGTGACCTGTGGTGTGCCCTTCCCGGGCCGGCTATACATAGCCGGCAAAGCTTCTTACCAGAGAGACCTCCTTCTGTACCCTCCACCAGTCCCACCCGCAGACTAGAGGACTTGCTGTAAATCCTCCGGAAGCTACTGAAGCCGACCACGAAACCGGCCAGCTGGCCCCCACACCTGACCCGGGTCCCCACCACCGCCTTTCGGCCTCCCTTTTCTTGTCCCCGGAGCGTACTGTGTGTTCAGCCATGGTCGACATGGGGGGCCTGGACAACCTGATCGCCAACACGGCCTACCTGCAGGCCCGGAAGACCGCGGATGGGGACAGCAGGGAGCTGCAGCGGCGGCGCCGGAGCCTGGCGCTGCCCGGGCCGCAGAGCTGCGCCCAGCTCCGCCACTCCCTGCCCCAGGACTTCAGCAGCCTGTGTGAGCAGCAACCCATCGGCCGCCGCCTCTTTCGGGACTTCCTAGCCACAATGCCCCCGTACCAAGGGGCCGCGGCCTTCCTGGAGGAGGTGCAGAGCTGGGAGCTGGCCGAGGAGGGCCCCGTCAAGGGCAGCATGCTGCAGGGGCTGCTGGCCACTTGTGGGGCTGCCCCTGCGCCAGGGCACCCGCACCCCTTCCTCAGCCCGGCGCTGGCCGCCAGGTGCCAAGCAGCCACCGCCGAGGAGAAGCAGATAGCCCTGGTAGCACAGGCCAAGGCCGAGGTCATGGCCTTCTTGCAGGACCAGCCCTTCCAGGATTTCCTGGCCAGCCCCTTCTATGACAAGTTTCTGCAGTGGAAAGTCTTTGAGATGCAGCCGGTGTCAGAAAAGTACTTCGAGGAGTTCCGAGTCCTGGGGAAAGGTGGTTTTGGGGAGGTAAGTGTCTCGGAATGGCCAGACTGGAAGGTGAAGTAGGCAGCATAAAAGGGGTTTGTTTTGCCTTTAAAAAAAAAAGTCTTAAGAGAACTTAGAACTAATTTCAGTGCCGCCTGTGGAGAATTCCTAGCTCGCTCTCACATCTTTTTTCTGGTCACCACGTGAAATAAAACGAGAATGGCATAGGAAAGACAAACAAAACGTGGAGTTGGCCAAGAATCTTTCTCATGGGGTCTACACCAGAAGCGCACTGAAGTGCCCCGGACGCTTTGGAGAATGATAGCAACACAGGACAGCGGGAGCTCTCCCTTTCCCTTTAATTGTGGCAATGGATGTAATTTGAGAAAAACTTTAGATATCTGAGAAAACACTTATCTTGAAGTAAAGTCTAGAGTCAGTTTTATACCACTGCTGTGATCAGCCCTTTCTTTTTCTCAGTAGAAAAACATTTTCTAGTATATGTGCTGCCAAGGCGAGCCCTAGAAAGACATGTTTTGAGGTAAAATTCACATAACATAAAAATTAACCGCTCACCATTTTAGAGTATACAATTCAGTGGCATTTAGCGCATTCGTACTAATGCCGTGTAACCATCACCTCTACGGAGTTCCAAGACATTTTCATCACTCCTGTTCCCGTTAACAGTTACTCCCCACAGCCGCTGGCAACCCCTGGTCTGCCTTCTGTCTCCATGGTTTTGCCGACTCCGATGTTTCGTGTAAATGGTGTCCCACCATACGTGACCTTCTGTTTCTGGCTGTTTTCACCCAGCGTAGTGTTTTGGAGGTTCATTCGCGACATAGGTGTATCAGTACTTCATTCCTTTTTATAGCTGAATATTGTGTTGTGTGGATATACCACGTTTCACTTATCCATTCTTCTGTTGGTGCGCCCTTGGGTTATTTCCACCTTTTGGCTATTGCTACGAACATTCATGTACGCGAATTTGGAGACCTGCTTTTCATTGCTCTTGTGTCTCTGCTCAGGAGTGGAATTGCTGGGTCACGTGGCAATTCCACGTTTAACTTTCAGAGGAACCACCAAAATCTTCCCCATTTTAGGTTCCCACCAGCGATGCATGAGGAGGGTTCCAGTTTTTCCACACCCTTGCTGGCACTTGCTGTTACCCCTTATTTTTCATTATGGCCCACCCAGTGGGAGGTGCAGTAGTACCTCATGGGGGTCTCAGCTCCTTCTTGAAGAACCCCTATTCCTTATGGCTTCTCTTTTCTCAGAAGCCTGCCATCTTTTCACCTCACCTGGTTTCTGCCCTTCCACACCCCAAATCAACCTCACTCCCTTTCCTCCCCAGTGCTTCCTACTTCTACCTCATCTGCTCCCTTTCCTTCTCCCCTTAAGGTATGTGCTGTCCAGGTGAAAAACACTGGGAAGATGTATGCCTGTAAGAAACTGGACAAGAAGCGGCTGAAGAAGAAAAACGGCGAGAAAATGGCTCTTTTAGAAAAGGAAATCTTGGAAAAAGTCAGCAGCCCTTTCATTGTCTCTCTGGCCTATGCCTTTGAGAGCAAGTCCCATCTCTGCCTGGTCATGAGCCTGATGAACGGGGGAGACCTCAAGTTCCACATCTACAATGTGGGCGTACGGGGCCTGGCCATGCGCAGGGTGATCTTCTACTCGGCCCAGATGACCTGTGGAATCCTACACCTCCACTCCCTTGGCATCGTCTACCGGGACATGAAGCCGGAGAACGTGCTTCTGGATGACCTTGGCAACTGCAGGCTGTCTGACCTGGGGCTGGCCGTGCAGATCCAGGATGACAAGCCGGTCACGCAGAGGGTGAGTGGCTCTCCTCCGTCCCAAGGGTGGGGCACAGAGTCCGAGAGGAGGGGAGAGGGCTGGTCCGTTCCTCGGGCAAATAGAGCGTTGGGCATAATTCTTCTAATTTCCTTCTTCCTAAAGCCCTTCTGTTGTCATCTTGCCTCAAGTGCAGTGATGTAAGAGGATTAGCTTAACTAGCTATTTGGGGGCTACTTTGCTGTCTTCTCCTGGCAGGTGCAGGGAGCCTTCTTTGTGAGTTGGAGATGGTCTGTGCTTTCATGGTGAGATGGATAAAGCTGAGTCCATATCGGGCATCTCATGTGTTCCCCCAATAATCGCCTCCCCGGTGCCGTGATCATGAGTCAACAGAACCTTGGTTTCTTCCTTGGGAAAATTTTAGGGGCTGGGTCCTAAAATTCTAGGATCCCGGCAGGTAAACTTTAATAGGATAAGAAAAAGAGGAAGAAAAAAGAAGAACCCCCCGACTTAGCACATTATAGTAAATGTCTCCTTTCCCATTGAGTGCAGAGGGATGGGATGTTTTACTTTGGATAAGGGTGAAATTTTGAATGAAAATGTATAGAAGAGGACAAAGGCAACTTACACTTATTTTGATCAATTTGGCTCAAAGTGGCGTGCAGAGAATTTTTTGATTAAAAGGGTATTATTTCTTTGATTAATTAAGTAATTATGTTACGTGAACAATACAAACTCTCTGGGATTCTGGCAGGTCTTTACCACCAAGTTTCTGTGCACAAAGGAGGGAGAAAGCTCAGGAAGACAAGGGCCCAAGTCGGGCTCTTAACTATTCACTTGACACTTTGTTTTTGTACAGTTTCCAAAACTTATAAGGCAGAGAGGATAACCAGGCAGGGAAATGAGAAAAATCATGACAAGTTTGGGAAAGTGAAGGTGATTTTATGTGGCCATAAAATCAGGGGTGCTGGTAAAATGTGTAGGGTTCAGATTACGCAAAGTCATTGGAGTGCTTTCTTGTGGAGGCCCAGGAGCCACGGAAGGCTTTTAAGAAGGGGAATAACATGAGTAGATTTGCATTTTTAAAAGACCAATTTGGGTTGTGGATGGGAGGCAGAGGCTAATGCAGTGGCCCGGGAAGAGATGGTGGGTGCCTGTAGAAAACAGTAGGATTGAAGATGTGGGAGGAGATTGGCGCCATTGGAAAGACACTGCTAGGACATCAAGACCAACTGGGTATGAAGGTGAGGAACAGAGAGGGAATCTTGCTCCAGTGACTGGAAGGAAGAGCAGAACTCTGGAAAAGCTAGCAAATTCAGTGAAGATTGTGTTGTATAGGAGACAAGCAGGTAGACATATTCCCTGGGCATTTAGACCTGTCGGTCTTGTGCTGTGGAGGAATATCTGGGCTCGATGTTGGGATTTGGAGTCACTGTGACTGGGGAAGCTTCAGGCACCACTGAGTCATGTGGGAAACAACGAGGGAAGAGGACTAGGAATGGAAGCTGGGGAATATCAATGTGCAGGGGGTGTGGAAGAAGAGCCTTAAAGAAGTTAAAGGAATAGGACGAGCGGTAGGAATGGCATAATCACAGGAGCTGTATCAGTCAAGGGTTGATTTCAGCAGCATATCGTAGAAAACCCAAAGAGCAGTGGATTAAACCGGACAGGGGTTTATTTTCCTTATGCAACAAGTTGTGTGGAGATTAGTGATGCTGGCATCAGTTCAGCAGCTGCAGGATGACAAGACCAATATCTCTGGCATTTTGGCCTTTTCCATGTGCCATAGCCATCTGAATTTGGAAGAGAATCCTGAGCTCCAGGTAAGAATGCAGCCCAGCAGGTATCTTGTCCTGGGTCTTGTAAGATCCTAACCAAAGAACCTTGGCATGCTGTGCCCAAACTTTTGACCTATAGAACTGTGAACTAATAAAGGAAGGTAGTTGGGGAAAGGATATTTTTCTGATAGCATCAAAATTAATCAAAAAGATAGCAAGGTGCTGGACATTGTGAGAGGGACAACGTTTACCTTTCCAACAGGGCTCAGAATGGACTTGATTCTTCCAAATGGGTAATTTTTCCCTAGGTAGGAGCTAGTCATCATTGGAGGGGCATGGGCCCTTTCAGGCTATTGGGGGACACTAGGCGAAGCACTTTGGACATTGCTCTATAGGCAATAGGGAGCCATTAAGGGTTTTTCAACAAGAAAGTGGCATGACCAGAGTGATTGTTTCGAAAGATGATTTGGACAGTATGTAAGATGAAGTAAAGGAGAGAGAGACTGAGGGTAGAGGGCCCACAAGCAGCTACTGGAAGGATCCACACATGCAGTGATAGGGGTTGAGGAAAGGTCTTGGGCTGTGAACAGTCCTATGTCCACAGTTCCATAGTTCAGCCCCCCTGGCCTTTCACCTAGGCTCCATCAAGATCCACACCTGGAAAAAAACAAAAAACAAAAAAACAAAACCCACACCTGGACTTCCTTCTCTTAAAACATGGCTTCCTCAGTGGAGGGGAGGAGGAAAGCACAGAACCACTCCTAGAATGTGGTAGCAGAAGGAGACGGCACCTCAGGGAAGAAAGACACAAGTGGCTCTGCTCAGGTGTGGGAAAGATAGAGGCAGACACACCAGGAGAGGCAGGGATGCTTAAGAGTGCTGGCTGGGGAGGCGGAAAACCTGGGTCCCTATCCCAGCTGTGTCCCAGACTTACTGTCTACCGTCCTAGATAGGCCTCAAGGCCTCCTTCATCTCTAACTTTTTTGCATCTACGAGATGCAAAATCAGATTCCATCAGAATCTGCTCTGCTGTTCTCAATTTTAGCCTCACTTTCAGTTGGGTGACCCCTGCATAAAGGCCACCAACGTCTCCACACACATCCTACCAACTGAGCAACCCCATGGAAAGAAAACACTTCCTCACAAACAGGTCTTTCACATTTCCCAGGGAAGACTCTTAATGGACAACTTGAGTCACATGCCCAACCACAGCCAATTCCACTGGCCAGGAGCCAGGGAGAAGGTCTATCCCATCTACATCTCAGGGACTGACAGCAGAAGAATGGGTTCTCCAAAGGAAAATCCGTATGGAAAAGAATGAGAAATGGTTGTCAGCTAGGCAAAAAGAGTGGATACCCCTAATAACTGCTCTTACCTCCATGGTTTGAAAAGTTTGAAAACTTTCTGACCCCTTATCAAGAGATGATGGGATCTAGATCCTTTATAAGAGGATTCCGTGAGGTAAGGAATATTATTAGCTCCATTTTACAGATGGAGAAGTTGAGACTCAGAGAGTTTAAGTTACCCACTCCAAGTCACAATGCTAATATGTGATATGAACCCAGGTACATCAGATTCAAGGGCACTTACAGTTTCGATTCTACCCTGTTAAATTCACACAGAAAGCAGGACACAGCCTATGGTTTTTAATGCTATAAAAGGCTTTTTTCTCAGGAGAACTCAGAATGAGTACATGTGATTAGCATATCTTCCTCAGGCTGGTGTGACATGGATACCAACCACAAGTCCAGTTGAACTTCTGACAGAGTGAAGTCTTCAAAAAGGAGCACCCCCACCTACACAGGGAGCGATGTGACTAATGTCTCAGAGCCAGCCTCCCACACATAGGCACAATATAAATAAACACGGTCCCAGCCACTGTCTGTGTTCACTTTTGATAAATGTAATAAGCACTCCTGCCTGTTCTCAGCTGACATCTACATGCGTACAATAAAACTAATTCACGTCACTTTTTAGAGACTCCAGGGAAATATAATAGGAACATTGGGCAGTGGGGTTCATGCTGGGACTTTCAAATTCCTCATTCTAAGTGGAGAACAGTGACCTTCAGATTTTATGCTACATGAATCTTTAAGACGTGCTCTTTTGTCAGGAATGGGAATGAAGTTTGAACCATGAGCCAAAAGCTCGTGACACGTTTGGTTACCTTGTCCTGCTCTGAAGCTTCCGACCAACTCCTCATATCCAGAGTGACAGAGGTTGGGCATCACATTTATTCTGAAGGTTCTCTTGTCCTGAACTCAACGCTAGAGACACACTGAGGAAGTGATTTTTAAAAGATGTCAGAATGTGTTTCATCAAAATTCACACCTACGTACCTCATGATCATGATCACCCTACTCCAAAATTCTTTCTCTTTGAGAATTCACTTCTGAGAAACAGTGGAAGAGCCTTATAGGAGTGGAATTCTGGTTCCTTCTTGGTCACACATTGGTCTTCACTATCATTAACTAAGTTTAGTTCCTAGTGATTTTTGACCACTACCAAAACTTCAAATCCATTCTCAAAGTGTTTATGAATATTAAGGGCATTCAAAAATATTCCTTAAAGCTTTAGGGTTGTTTTTAACGTCCCTTCATTCAAAAGGCAGTCATTTGTTCACTTACTCCTTCATTCACCATATATGTAGTGCACATTTCCCATATGCTGGGACTGCGCTAAACCTAGAGGATAGAACGATGAGCAAAAAATGGACATGATTTTCTGCCCTCATGGAACTTAGTCTAGTGGGGAAGACAGAACGTAATAATCACTCGCAGGAATAAAAGTTTCAATTTTGATGAATGCTGTGAAGATGTGGTACGGAGCTCTTCGAGGAGGATTTGATTTAATTTGTGAGGATCCGAGAGTTAACTATAAGGGAAATACAGCCTACCTTGGTATCCGAGGGATATCAGCAAAGTCCTTGGAGCAGCGTCTTAGGCTGGCTTCCCTGGAAACAGACTTGGAGACACATTTCCATGTGGAAGTCTTATTAGGGTGCATTCTCAGGAGATCTCTGCACGAGGAAGGCAGGACTGGGCAGGGGAGAAGCTGATCCACACTGAAGGGGAACCAAGACCTCTGTCAGCCTTTCCACAAGCTCTTGAGTCGGGATAGCCATTGGTTGTCCTAATGGGGGAAATGCTACCAGCATCCAGTGGGTCGAGGCCAGGGCTGCCGCCAGACATCTTACAGTGCCCAGCACAGCCCCACCTCAAGGAGCGACCGGTTCACAATGTCCGTCCTGCCACAGCTCAAACATCCTGCCCAGCCAAAAGCCTGGGACGAGAGACCTGGGGCTCAGGCACAGAATGTTGGGACTCTGCTGCTGCGTAGAATGCAGAGTCACAGGGTGCGACGGGGGTGACAAAGGGGGCAGCCAGAGAGCACAGCAGACGTCAGTCCCTAGGAGGCTGGAGGAGTCCGGCAAGGGCATTTGAACTCAGTGCCGGGGTGCTGGGGAGCCACCGAAGGCTTTCAGGCGGGAAAATGACAAAACAGCCTTGGACGGACACTCAGGAGGAGGGAGTTGGGATGACAGTGAACAGCAGAGGGCCTGGGACCTGGGGGACCCGGGCGGCACACTGTCCAGTGGATTGTGGCAGTGGCGAGAGAGAGCCAGGAGGTCTCCAGGGCCGGCAGCAGGGGCCTGTCCAGCAGGACGATATGATCAGGGACCAAAGTTGCATCATTGTCGTTGACATGGACACATGTCGGTAGCTCAGAGCGTCCATCCAGATCAAGTGCATCTGATGAAATACGGTCGGCGGGCCCAAGCAGAGGGAAGAAATGTGTGTACCAGTCCTGGTTCTGGCACTTCCTCAGGCTGCTGGGCGCAGATGCGCAGGCTGACCCCTCCTGCGGGACGCTGAGGACTGAGGGCCAACCCACGCTCGACACACCGAGCCAGGCACTGTGGCTTCCTTTAATTGGCACAGACATGCCTCTTAGTCTGGCCTTGCCCTGCACTTGACCCCAGGCAAGTCACGCCTCTTCCGTGAGCCTGGTTCATACCGCCTGCCCCTTAGGTTTGATGAGAAGATTAAGAAAGAAGGCAGATCAATGCCTCCAGAGGGTCAGCCCTTGGTAGGCACTCAAGGAATGATTGCTCTGGTTATTCCAGGAAGCCAAGGACCAGACCCCTCAGTCACAAGGCCTTCTGCTACCCCCGTCTCTCCCTCACCTGTCAGCGCTGTAGCAGCTCAGGTGGCCTTCGCACCTGTGCTTTGTTCTCTGCGAGGCCCAGGGAGCCAGCCGGGGCCCAGGGAGCCAGCCGGAGCCCAGGGCTGCAGTGTGGACAGGGGTGGGAGCGGGCCTCTCCCCTCTAGACTGAGCCAAGCAGGCACACGCGGTTGCCCTGCTTCCTCACGTCTTAGGGACACCATGGAAACTGTGCCTCAGCCCGCTGCTGGAGTGATCCAGGGAACGTGAAACCACCAACGAACACACTCCAGTGGAAGAGTCACAGCTATTGATCTCTGCCCATGTGCCAGGCCCTGCCTTTCAGTCTGATGGGATTTTAGAGGCTTTGGAGGTTTTCTTTTTGTGTAGCTGTCCTGCCTGGGATGACCGGAGCCCAGGCTTGGTGACCACATCTCTAATGCCTGTTGAGGGCCGGCTGTGTGCCAGGCTCCTGGGAGGTACTCAAGTGTGTTTCATTGCTTTAATCCTTATCATGGCCCTATGGAGTCAGAGCCGTGAGGCTCAGAGAGGGTTGCGGAACTGGCTGGGGTGACCAGCTAGTAACTGGTAGAGCTGGAGTCTGAGCCACAGCAGAATGACGCCAGGCTGTGTGGCTCTGGACAGCAGGATGATCGGAATCTCTCTTTGGGATCCCCTGCAGGTTCTCTCCGAAGTGGGTGTCCTCCCAGGGGTGTCAGAAAGGGCAGGAAGCTACCTGTGGCGAGGCTCCCGCTGCACCTAGGAAGTGGCTAGCAGAAAGAAAGCAGAGGAGCAGCAAAGCAGGCACTCTGGAGGCTGGAGGCTGCAGCCGGGGGCTGAGCACGCTGGCGGAGCCTCGGAGCTAAATCCCCTGGGGTCTCAGGCCGCATTCCTCTGAGGTCTGCAAAGGCCACCGCTTAAAGGCGCAGAGGAGCAGCTGGGAACAAGAACAAAGCGGCCAGGCCCCCCTCGGAGGAAGGAAGGAGCGAGCCCCAGGAAACAGCTGATAGCGCTAAGCTCAGCTTGTTTTTTCCCTCTGCTCAACAGTTCTCCTGCCACGGCAAACAAAAGATGTACATTCTGATTCCCTCTTCTGTTTGGATTGTGCTGCCGAGTGGATCTGGTTTGTGATGAGCTGGGGGGAAGAGGCATCCGCGGGCAGTCTCTTGCTCCGCTGGCCCGTTTGCTGGGCCGCACCGACAAACGCAGAGAGCTTCCTTTCTGCATCTTTCTCCCCAGCAGGTCATCAAACCCAGCTCAACCTGGACGCACCAGGGGCACGATGCTGGCATCACGTCTAATGATGAAGCGTGCCATCGTTTCAGATTCGCTGGGAGCTGGAGGCTTACTGGTGACCTTGACCTTGAAGGACCTGCAACACACACACACGCATGCATTCACCCACACTTTTCCACGGGTATAGAAAACTATTAAGATGTGAACTGTGCCCTCCCTGTCCCGCCTTAAGTCCCCTCCCTGTTCTCGGCACTGCCAAGGTCACAGTCCACTGCTGTCCAGAGTCACACTGGGACGGCTCGGAGGGCAGAATCTGCCAGCCTGGCCTTGCCACTTGGCTCCCGTAGGCCCGGTGGTAAGAGTGCTGCAGGGTCAGTAGAAGCCAGCATCCAACAGCAAGAGCAATGTAAGGGGTGACTGCACGGGTCCGGGCAGCCTGACTCCGATCCTGATCCCACCCGATGGTGTTCACCCTCTTCAAAGTTTCGACACCTATAGGTGTCCGGGGGTCCTGATGGGCCCCAGCAATACACATGTGTGACTGTAGTAGCTGGGCCGCCTGCTGCCCCCTGGGGGGCAGTATGGAAGGAGCCGCTGTTACTGACTTCCTAAACCCTGTGAGGTCTGACGCTTGGTGCCCTGCAAGGCCGTGTGTACCTTGTTTTGCTTGACCAGGCGTTGAGTATGTGGGTCCATCAACAAGCACTATAAAACAAAAGCAAAACAAAAAAACACGTACAGAAACGTCCCCCAAGAGTTTTGTTGCTGCTGACACGTGGCTGATCCCTCCAGCTCCGGCAATGGCAGTTCTGGCCACATGGACTGGAAGTGACTATTTCGGTGACACAGAGACGGATGTGTGGAGGCCCTTTGTAACTGCAGGAGTTAAACTGAGCTGTGAGAAGTCAGCAGGGTTGGACCCTGCCCCATGCTGCTTGGCCCGTTCTCTCCTCCCACCCCACTCTGAGGAGGCAGTTCACATGCAGAAGACAAATGGCATAAAGGGCAGGCAATTAATTTTTTCAGCTGGAGGCTGTGATGGAATTTGGGTGCTTAGAATCTGGCGTGCGCCTCTAATTCCATTCTTTGTGAAATACCTCCACTCCGCAAGGAGGTGGTGCCCTTCAAAATTCCATCACTGACATTTTCTGTCTTTAGGGCCAAGAGGTCAGTTTCGTCCTGAAAATTATTTGGAATGGATCTAAAGCTACCCTGTGTGCTGTTGTGCTCTTCCCATTTCACCAAGAGGCTATCGTGCTCTACAGATGGCGGGCCGATTCCTCATTTATTTCCCTGGGGAGGGAGCAGGGTGGTCCTGGAGCATGGCTCCGGATCTGGTTCCCTCCTCCTAGCAACCTCTGCAATGCAGAGTAGCCCAACCAGCCTGATTAGCAGAGATCCAAGCAAAGGATGTTGGAAGGGAAGGGGAAGGGGAGCCGCTCAAACAGGAATAGACCAAGATGAGGTCTTGGTCCTTTGTAGATCCAGGAGTTGGAGGGAGAGGACTCTAAGGAGAGAAAAGAAATCCTGGAGGGAACTTGGAAGGGTAAGAAAAAGCCATATCACCTACTTCTGTAGAGGCAGTGTAATGTAGTGGTTTAAAGTGCAGAGCTGTGTGTGAATCTTGGGTTGGTGACCTTGGAGAAGATTTAAACCCTCTGTAGTTCAGTTTTCTAATCTGTGAAATGGGAGATAAAATAGTTTCTATCTCATAGAGTTATCATAAAGATGAAACAAGAAATTCACATAAAGCCACTGAGAAAATATTTAGCATGTATAAGCACTTAATAAGTATTTCACATTATTATTTCCAATTTTTCCCCTAGCCTGTGTCTCACGTCCTTTGTTTAGGACAAGACATGTTCTCCACTTTCACCCTATATCTTCTACTGAGCAACTGATGTTTATCTGGTGTCCCAGTTAACTATTTTAACCACTAAAGTCACTCGCCTCTGAAATCTGTTCATTGGAAGGGTGCCACACACAAAGCAAGCTCACAGTCACTGTTGCTAAGTAGGATTTACCAATCACCACCGTCTGAACTGCAGTTGGATGTTGTTTGTAGTCTTTCTTCCTGCTTCTCCCACCCTAGCAGAAGAGATTAAACCACAGAGAAGCTGGACCCAGGAACATAGAGTCCAACTGAGAGTTGTAGAGCATGAAATACTATGTGAGGTGGGGAGACTTCAGTCCCGTCCCCATCTTAGCTCCCAGGATGAGAGCAAGGAGGCCAACCCCTCTCAAGTGGGGTACCAGAGCATTTCTCTCCCTACGAAAATGGAGTAGCCTAACAGGAAAGGTCTGTGGATACTCACAGGTGGGGTCCCTACTGAAATGCTTGGCAAGATCACCCTACAGTGAAGCCCATTAGTTGACAAGCTTCTTGTCAGCTTCTTGGTGTTCCATTCTTAAATATGAGTCATGAAAGATTATTTATTTGAAGGAACACTCCAAAATGAAAGACTATGCAAAAACAAACAGAAGAAAGAAGCTTATAGAAAGTAGGAACAATGCGGGAGTAGAAGGGAACATTTTTTTTTTAAAGATTTTATTTATTTATTTTACTAGAGAAAGAGAGTGAGAGAGAGCATGAGAACGGAGAGGGTCAGAGTGAGAAGCGGACTCCCTGTGAAGCTGGGAGCCCGATGTGGGACTCGATTTCGGGTCTCCGGGATCATGACCTGAGCCAAAGGCAGTTGCTCCACCAACTGAGCCACCCAGGCGCCCTAGAAGGGAACATTTTAAAAAATGTATAATTAGCATCTTATGAGATTTAAGAGAAGATATTGCATCCATGAAGCAAAAACAACAGATACTAGAAAACAAGGAACATTCAGAGAAGAAAAAGGACATTTAGAAATAAAAAAAATTCACAAATAAATTTGCAGAACAACATGAATAAATCTCAAAAGCATTATGTAAAAAAAAGAAATCAAACACAAAAGAGAGGGTGCCTGGGTGGCTCAGTGGGTTAAAGCCTCTGTCTTCAGCTCAGATTGTGATCTCAGGGTCCTGGGATTGAGCCCCTCATCAGGCTCTCTGCTTAGCAGGGAGCCTGCTTCCCCCCTCTCTCTCTGCCTGCCTCTCTGCCTACTTGTGATCTCTTTCTCTCTCTCTGTCAAATAAATAAATAAAATCTTGAAAAAAAAATAAGAATATCTACCATACAATTCCATTTACATGAAGTCCAAGAACAGACAAAACTAATCTATGGTGACAGAAATGAGAAAGTGGTTGCTTAGGAAGTGGAGAGGAGAATGGACTACAAAGAGTCACAAGGGAACTTTCTGGTTGGACAAAATATTCTATATCCTGTTTAGGTGGTATTTATGTGGATGTATTCAATTATCAAAATTTATTGAACTGAACATCTACAACCTGTGCACATTATTTTATATTAATATTTTTTAATATTTTATTTATTTATTTGACAGAGAGAGATCACAAGTAGGCAGAGAGGTAGGCAGAGAGAGAGGGGGAAGCAGGCTCCCTGCTGAGCAGAGAGCCCAATGCAGGGCTCTATCCCAGGACCCTGAGATCATGACCTGAGCTGAAGGCAGAGGCTTTAACCCACTGAGCCACCCAGGTACGCCTATATTAATGATATTTTAATAAAAAACATTTGCAGAAATGAAATTTCAGTAGAAAGATTAAGCCTTTAGATCTAGCTATTAATTCACAGGAAATATAAAGAATAGAGGAACATGTTAAATGACACCACAGGGATGCAGTCAGCAAAATCTGACCTGGAGCACTCTAGAATTTAGCCAGCTTTTCCAACAAAATCTTCCAGAGGACTGGGGAGGCAGACAGATAAGGAACCTATATATTTGCAGAGATTTAAGAGACATACTAACCAATGACACTGTGTAAACTTTATTTAGGTCCAAATTTAACCCAACTACTTAGAGGACAATTTTATAGGACAACTGGAGAAGTGTAAACATGTCCAGATATTTGATAACATTAAAGAATTATTGTTATTTTTAAAGTGAGATAATAGTATTATAGTGCTTTGGTTTTGTTTGTTTGTTTTTAAGTGGGCTTATCTTTTAGTGACTCATAGTGAAATACAAATGATATGATGTCTAAGAGAGTCTGGACCCGTGGGAGTGGGTAGGGGACACAGATGAAACAAGACTGACCATTTATTAATAGTTGTTGAAGCTGAGTATAGCATAAACTGGGTTTATCATTCTGGTCTCTTTTTTGTATATGTTTGAAATTTCCCATAATAAAACACTTTTTTAAAAAAATAGAAGAATTGGCAAAAAAATAGTGTAAGTCGGGGGAGGCGGGGAATCCTAGAAAAAGACAAAGAGATGGAAAATTAGAGCAAAAGATAAGAAGCATAGGAGATAAATAAGTTCAGGATTTCCAAAAACAAAAAGAAAGAAAATGGAAGGGAGAAAATGATCAAAGAAACAATATGGGAAAGTTTCTCCATTCTGACAGCCATTAGATCCTGAACTGAGTGACCAGCCAGTAGCCGGCATCAGAAATGAAAAAAAAGCCCCACACCAAAGTACATCATTGAGAAATTTCAAGTTGGTGTACTGGGCCGAAAACCTCACACACCTTCTGACAGTCCTCTCTGCCTCTTCTCTCTCTCCTGGACAGCACCCTGTTGGCTCCTCTTATAGGCTGAGTTACGCCTCCTGTTTTAGAGTTAGAGGAAATATCATACTGTGCAATGTGAATCCTGGTTTCTAGAAAGCTGCTGAGGGTCTGGATGATATTTGGAAATACAGACAAGATAGCTTGTCTATCCTGTCTAATCCTTGACATTATTTTTTATTAATGGAAATAGGAGATGCGAGGGAGCTGGGTAGATGGATTTCCCCCTTCTTCACTCTCCTCTGCAGTTCCTCTTTATGACCCTTCTAGAAGATGCTATTGTACCTGATGGACCAGCAGCTACCTGGTAACGCCTAGCACTACATCCCCTTCCCTCACTCCTCTTTCCCTCTGCATTCTTTTTTTTTTTTTAAAGAGTTTATTTATTTATTTGAGAGAGAGCACGTGAGAGCACGAGTGAGGCGAGGGGCATAGGGAGAGGGAAAAGCAGACCCCCACTGAGTAGGGAGCCCACAAGGCAAGGCTGGATCCCAGGACCCCAGGATCATGACCTGAGCTAAAGGCCGATGTTAACTGACTGAGCCACCCAGGTGCTCCCTTCCCTCTGCATTCTATTATAGAAACTCCCAGTCCCCCTGTCCCAGCGCTAAGCAAGCACTAACCCACTTTCTGGCTCTATGGAATTGCCTATTTGGGGAATTATATATAAATGGAAACATGATATGTGACCTTTTGTGTTTGGCTTGTTTCACTTAGCATAAGGTTTTCAGGGTTCATCCATGTTGTAGCTAGCACACATCAGGACTTCATTCCTTTTTATGGCCAAACAGTATTCCATTGTAAATCATTTATTTTATTAGACTCACTTTATCACATGTCTCTCTATCTATCCATCCCTCCATTGATCCATTAATCTGTCTTATATCTTTTATGCAGTTCTAAGTAGGCTTACTCCCCTTCACCCCCAACCCTCAGCACCTTTGCACGGCACACCTCTCAAATAAGGCTCATATCACATGGTCACCTTAGATACAAAGGAAGCTAAGAGATGGCAGGCTCAGCCTTCTGACCTCTCTGGTAGAGGGAGGCAAGGGAAAAGGGAGACTGGGAATGAATTTTTGCTATTTGGGCATACTGTGTTTCTCAGTCACATCCACATCTCTTCCTCTAGTCTCCCCTCCTCCCACCATTCATTGTAAATGGTCATATTTCACTGCCCCCCAGTCCTCCCCCCGCCCCTTCCACGTCACGCAACCTTCCACGTTTTATTAAAGGGGATGCTGGTGGTGAGCCACGTGTGTGCGTGTCCCTGCTGTGCTGCTGCCTGCCTGGCCACCGTGGGTCTGGCCGTCCCTTGGCCGTCCCCCTGTCCACACCCGAGCCTCCCTACCAGGAGCAGTTTTGAGGGGGCGAGGCCTCTTGGGGACCCCTCCTGGTCACCTGCTTCCTCCCCTCCAGGCACCCATCCCTCCCTTCCTCCCCTTAGCTGGCCCAGGGGCTTCCGCAAGAATCTGGGAGGTTCCTTGGGGCCCTGCCCAGGGACCTAGGACTGCCCAGGCTTCGGGCTGCTCCCTCCCAGGCCCTGACTCCACCCTGCTGTCCCGGGTCAGGGCCCCGAACCTGAGCTGCCCGCCCTCCCCTCCGGTCTGCCTGGCCCAGTCCTAGGTGGAGAGGACTGATGCTGTAGGGCCTGGCTCAGGGCAGGTGCTGGAGCTGGGGCACTCCGGGGGAGCCCCAGGTGGTACCTGGCTGGGGAGGGGCAGCCTTCAAGCTGGCACTTGGTCCGTGGTCCCGAGGTAGAGGCAGGGCTTGGCCAGGCCGCCCTTCCTCCCCCACCCACTGCCTGTGCCTGCTTTGCACCCCCTCTGCTTGGGCCACGGTATCTCTACATTGTCTTCCTTCTTAAAAAAAAACAAAAACAAAACCCAAAAAACCCTATTGCATCCCACAGAGCTTGTGTTCCAGAAATGCCAAGTTCCTTAGAGCTCCCTGAACACCCCCATCATTTCTGGCTCCATCTCTTGCAGGGGCGCATTAGCTGGCCCGCCTTCTCCGGGGGACAGATTCTTCCCTCGTGTTTCAGCTCAGCTATCACTCCAGTGAAGCATCCCCAGCCCAGACACACACACGCGCACACACACACACACACACACACACTCACACCCTCTGGCCTCCCTGTGCTTGTGTTATAGCCCCATTATGGCATTTACCATACTCGATTGAATTAACCTTCTGACCCGTCTCCACCAGCCTCTAAATCCTGATGGGCAACAGCCAGGTACCCTATGTCTTGGTACCCTAGACACCAAGGGTATCCCTCCCCCACCCCTCACTGTAGGGCAGGGCTCAATAAATATTGGCTGGGTAGTGAATGGAAAACAACCAGTTACCGTCTTCACTGTTGTTTATTTGGCGAACATTTTGTTGGCCATGCACCACGTGAGGCCCTATAGTAATTTTCTCGTTTGGATACAAAGTTGAGTAAGACTACATCCTGGGCCTTGGGAGCCTACAGCCTACACCCTTCTGTCTGGACAAGTGCAAAACTAGACAAGATGCCAGGACAACAGATGTAAACCGGGACTGTCCCAGGCAAACCGGAACATATGGTCACCCAAATTATATATCAGCTTCTATGAAAACAGCAGTGCCGTGCTGACTCATGCCTGGCCTGTCGGACCCAGGCACTTCCAGAGCAGGCCGATGACTTCTCATTAGTGCTTGGGTCCTATGTGCTTTTCATTGTCGTTGCCCACGTAGAAATTATCCACGGAATTTAATATTCCTAGGTCATTATACATGTAGTGCATATAAAAACATATACATAAGCAATTAGAAAAAAAATCACCTAATAACCAACTGAAAACACTTTCCAACCTTTTTTTGATATCCTGGAATGGTCACTGTGAGATCCATTATATACATAAACTCCGTATTAACAATAGACTCTAGTCTGTCGTTTTTGTTGATGGGCATTTGGAGGTTTCCAGCTTGTGACCATTATAAATAATGGAGCTATGAACATCTCAATGTAGATTCCTTTTTCTTTCTTCTGAGTCATTTCTTGGAGGTATATACTCCCAAGATGAAGTCACCTGGTTGAAGCAGAGGAACAGTTGGTACATATTATTTTCTATGACTCTGTATCTTACTGCTCTCCTAAAAGTCTTGGTCAATTTACAGAGCACATCTGTTTCTCACAGCTCTGCCAATAATTTATATGATCCTTTTTTATGTACTAATAGAAGCTTATTGTCATTTTAGGGTGTTCTTTGAATTTTTCTTTTTTTTTTTTCTTTAAAGATTTTTATTTATTTGAGAGAGAAAGCCCGAGTGGGGTGAGGGACCGAGGGAGAGGGAGCCTGCCATGGGTCTCAATCCCAGGACCCTACGCCAAAGGCAGACCCTCAACCAACTGAGCCACCCAGGGGCCCCAGGTGTTATTTGAATTTTTAATTGCTGAAGAGGCTATATATTATACTTTAACCAAAAACAAGTGAGTTTTTGGAAAACGTGTGCATGTGTGTGTATTTTATAATTACAAGGTATGTTATAGATATTGATTAAATATTTATTGGGGGTGCCCGGTGGTTCAGTCAGTTAAGTGTCCAGCTCTTGGTTTTGGCTCAGGTCGTGATCTCAGGGTTGTGGGATCGAGCCCTGTGTGGGGCTCCGTGCTGGGCCTGGAGTCTGCTTGAGACTCTTTCCTTCTCCCCCACCCTCTCCTTCTCCTCCCCTTGTGCACGCACATACTCTCGTTCTCTCTCAAATAAATAAACAAGATCTTTTTAAAAGTTTGTTGAATTAATGAATGTATTAAAATAATACATTCACGAAGAGATAATGACTCCATGATTCCACATACATGAGGTACCTGGAGTAGTCAGATTAGTAAAGACAGAAACTAGAATGGTGGTTGCCAGGGCCTAGAAAGTGGGGACATGGGGAATTGTTTAATGAGTATAGACTTTCAGTTTTGCAAAGATGAAAAGAGTTCTGGAGATGGAAAGTGATTATGGTTGCACAGCAATGTGAATATACTTAAGACTCTTGAACTGTGCATTTAAAAATTATTAAGACGGTAAATTTTAAGTTAAAGTATAAAAATGTATTTTTTAGCTCCGTGGCCATTTGGCATGTATTGTCAGTAGAAATGTGCTTACAAAATGTAGTCATGCGTGTTAAGTGAAATTTCATGTGTGGAATTTTTTATATTAAAATGACTGTGCTAATTTTTCAAATGCAGGGACTGGCAGAGATGTGTGATATTAATATCATTATATAGCAAATAGAGTAAGAATCACAGACCAGATGATATATGAATATTCAATATTAGCAAGAAAGTGTCCAACCTTTAAAAAACTATGTGTCTAATTTTCTATTGTTTGTGGATAAAATATAGAGGCAGAGCTTAGGGGAATGATAGGGACATCCACTTGGACTTTTCATCTTAATGATGAAATGAGGGGCTAAGTGACTTCCTCGTTTCAAGGGCAACCTCATCGGTCCCTTTTATTTACTTACTTGTTTATTTAGTAGGCTCCACGCCCAGCGTGGACTCATGACCCTGAGAAGACCTCCACTGAGATCAAGAGTCAATTGTCTGAACCACCAGGCACCCCTTATCTGTCCCTTTTATAATGTCCAGCTAAATCCTCTTTACGTCTCTCTGGGCAGAATGGATGACACGGCCTGCCCCAGCTGCCCCAGAGGATGCTAGGAAAGCAGAGATTAGAACAGGTTAGACACATTGCCACCCCAAACACTTAGGATTCCCTCAACAAAGAAAGAAAAGGAGAATGGGTATTGGATAGACAGTCAGCACTCTCTGTTACACTCACATCAGTGTTTTTGTTTTGTTTTTTTTTGTTTGGGGTGTTACAGGCTGGAACCAACGGTTATATGGCTCCTGAAATTCTAATGGAAAAAGTGAGTTATTCCTATCCTGTGGACTGGTTTGCAATGGGATGCAGTATTTATGAAATGGTTGCTGGACGAACACCATTCAAAGATTACAAGGAAAAAGTCAGTAAAGAGGATTTAAAGCAAAGAACCCTGAAAGAAGAGGTCAGATTCCAACACGATAACTTCACAGAAGAAGCAAAAGATGTTTGCAGGCTCTTCTTGGCTAAGAAACCAGAGCAACGTTTAGGAAGCAGGTAAACTATCATGTAATAGAGGTGATTAGCAATGTCAGCACTGTCCGTGGGGATTTGGAAAATACTTGGGATTAATGACGAGGTCTTGGGGTTAAGTATTATTATTTTCCTATTCTTATTTGCATATTATATGATTAAGTATTTCTGATACTTTCAAACACTGTGAGCACTTGATGTGGAACAATCTCTAAGATATATTTTGAAGTAAAAAAGTAGGGGCACCTGGGTGGCTCAGTGGGTTAAAGCCTCTGCCTTCCACTCAGGTCATGATCTCAGGGTCCTGGAATCGAGCCCCGCATCGGGCTCTCTGCTCAGCAGGGAGCCTGCTTCCCCCCCCACCCCGCCTCTCTGCCTACTTGTGATCTCTCTCTCTCTGTGTCAAATAAATAAATAAAATCTTAAAAAATATAGAGTAAAAAAGTAAGGTGCAAAACAGCATACATTAAAAAAACAAGAAAGAAAGAAGGGAAGGAAAGGAAAAGGGTGAAGAGAAGAGAAAAGAAATCTATAATTAAAATAGTTGCATAGAATATTTTGGGCAGAGTATACGAAGAATGTACATGATTGGTTGTCTCTAACAAAAAGAAATTAGGGGCGGGTGACAGGGATGAAAATGATTTTCACTCTGTAACCCTATTAACTCTTTAATTTTGAATCATGAATAAATGATTCAAAAATGATTAAAATTAAAGCTTAAAATAAAGCCATCAGTCCTGGGGCGCTGGGGTGGTTCATTTGGTTAAGTGTTTGCCTTTGGCTCAGGTCGTGATCCCAGGGTCCTGGGATAGAGCTTCACACCCCACATCTGGCTCCCTGCTCGGTGGGGAGTCTGCTTCTCCCTTCGCCCCTCACCCATCTTGTGGTCTCTCTGACTCTCTCCCTCTCTCAAATAAATAAATAAAATATTTCAAACAAACAAACAAACAAACAGAACCCATCAGTACTGACAGTTAGAGCTCTGGAAAGTTCTGCCCCTTTTAAATGTTTCTCTAAGCAATTAATTGGTCAGCAGCTATTTAGTGAGTACATGTAATATTGCCAGGTATGTTAAGTACAGTTGATGTTAGTTTTGAAGAAAGTGGAGTTTCATTGCTTACAGGGAGTAATCAGATCAAGATATTTTAGAAGAAACAAAAGAAGTGAAAGCTGACTTGTAAAAAGGCCCTTGGCAGTGGGTGACTGTTCTATAGAGGAAAAAACCAAGGCCTTTAGATTCACAGATATGGACTCACATCCCAGCTCTGCAGGTCATTTTACCTGAAACAAATGAATTATTTTCTCAGAGTCGCAATATCCTCATGTATTAAAATGGGGTATTTATGGGTGTAATGATTAATTTTATGACAACTTGAGTAGGCCACCATACTCAGATATTTGATCGATTATTCTAGATGTTTCTGTGCAAATATTTTTAGATAAGCTTAAAATGTAAACGAGTAGGCTTTGAGTAAAGGAGATTTTTCTTCGTAATATGGATGAGTCTCAGTTGAAGGTCAGTTGAAGGTCTTCACAGAAAAAGACTGACTTCCTGGGAGAAGAGGGAATTCTGTTAGCAAACCACCTTTGGAGTTGAACTGCAGCTCTTCTCCGGGTCTCCATCTTGATAGCCTATATTGCAGGATTTGGACTTGCCAAACCTCCACAATTGTGCGAGCCAATTCCTTAAAATAAACCTCTCTCTCAATGTCTATTTCTCTCTCTTTCTGTGTCTCATATAAATGCACACATATTGTCAGGGAGAAAAAAACTTCTCCTCGACCATCTTAAATTTGGAGGCCTGCAAGCTAAACTGACAAAACACAGATTAGTATGAGAAAGGACAGTTTTACTTATGCACATATACAGTCGTTCACAGAAAAATGTGACTGGGGTCAGTTAGAATTATAGGCCACCTTAATAGGGGAAGGGGAGGACTGAAGGGTACTTGCCGAAAACAAATAATTTCTTAGACTTGCTGGGGGGAAGGGCACTTGTGGGAGAACAAATGACTTTAAGGAGAGATAAATGGGCCCTTAGGAGAATAGATGGGAGATATGATAGTTTTGTGACAATGTCTGTGTAGGTGTGGTGCAGACTTCTGTCACTGGTGATAAGAGTCAATCTTTCCTGGTTCTAAAACTCCTAGAGAGAAGATTTATGAGTTGAATTTTTGGGGGAGTCTCTGCTTCTAGGCAGATAAGGGGAGTTCAAACCCTGTACCTGTTGAGTCACAAATGCCTTCAGCTCAAAATAATTTTTATGCTACCGTGGTACATTCTGGACCCTTTCAACATCCTGTTGGTTCTGTTTCCCTAGAGAACCCTGACTAGTACAGTGGGATACTTTCAGGTTTGGATATAACATATATAAAGTTAGATACAGTGTATATTAGGACTCATTCAATAAGTGGTAACAATTATTACTAATTTGTTCTAAGAGAGATACCAGATCATATTTTGACTGAACTTTGAGCTTGAACGTCTTAAATTCTTAGATTGAATTTTCAAAATTTTAAAAATATATACAAATATGAAAACTACAATGTGAAATAATACGACTGATTTTTACTATTACCCCAGAACGGAGGCAGTAAGATTACCCTCAATCTTCCAAGCAGCTGTTAGTGAAGGCTCTAGAACAAGGCTGCTTTAATTCAAAATATTTGAGTATGGAGGTTAGCTTTTAATTTTCAACCTCATTTTTTTTAAAGAGCGAAACAAAATCCATTTGTAATTCCTTCCAAAGCATGACAGTTACCAAACTAACAAATGAGTATTTTGAAATTTGATGGAAACATTTATGTGAAGGAAAAGGTGGAAATGATTTTCTTGTGTAGATGCCCACGTTGTTGCATCAGTGTGGTCAGAATAGGCCCTGTCACGATCACAGGCAAATTCCAAAGTCTCCGAGGCTTGAAACGAAGGGGATTTTTTCTCTCTCACACAAAGTGCGTTATGGCTGCAGCAGCACTCCCGTCCGGTGCAGAGAGCCAGGCTGCGTCCATCTCAGAGCCCAGCTGGAGTGGAGAGGAGAGCGGAGACAACCTAGGGGAGCTTTCTACTGCCTCAGCCTGGGAGTGACCCACACGCGCATCACTTATACTCACTTGTGTTTGCCCTCCATGAGGTTGAAGGGTCTGGCCAGTGCTGTCTTCCTGGTGCCCAGGGAGGAGGGGAGAGCCAGAGTTGGTGACCCCAGACCGTCTCTACCGCCCCGCGTTCTCTACTCCCTGCGGAGTCTAAGAGGGCACACCAACAGTGGCGGAGGCAGCAAAGAAAGCCAACAGTCTCTTCACATGACCTCCACGAAGGGAACACGATCCGCTTGGTATGTTTTATCGAAAACTCTTTCTCGATACCCTATAAACACACGTTGGGTATATAAAATGAAGTATTGACAAACTTCTACAGGAAAATGCCACCTTAAAGCACTGGATCATTGCCTGAGGCCGCTCCATCCAGCAAAACCTTTTTATAAAGCATCTGTTGTTGTGGCTGTTTTGAATAAAACTGTTTACAACACTAGAGAAAAGGCATATAAAAACCAGCTGTTCGGTGAAAGAGAAAACCTTCCAACGTTTTCATTTCAACTCTCTGTATTTTTTCTCAATTCAAATGAGATGATATTTAATTAATTTAGTGCTGTTCTTCGAAGCCCAGCGAATGCCTACACGACACGTTACACAGCAGAGAGGTCAAGTGCCCCCTCCCTCTTGAATTCACAAACATTTGAAATAGGTTTTAAAGACCCTTTTACTTCTTTAGACATCACTCAAAGGAGCTCCTCCTTTGTCTTTGAAGCTCTGTGAATTAATTTTGTTCTGCATAGAAGTTGAAAGCTTTAAAAAAAAAAAGAAGAAGTTGAAAGCTTTTCTGAGCATCTCACAAGGGCTCCAGATAGGGTTTATGATATTTTCTGATAAAATAAAGGCTGAAGACCACTTAAGCGTTTTGCAGGTTTTCTTCTGATCAGTCACTGCAGTAGAACAAGATCAACTAGTCATGCAAGTCTCTGACTTAAGTGCTTCTCCAACACACAATCTTATACGGATACAAACCATTCTTGGCAGACCAAGCCCCACAGAGTGGTCTTCATGGGTGGTCAGGTGGTATGTTTTCTTCACTGTTCTAAGAAAATCCACTGTAATCTCAGTGTAGGGTTCAGTAACACAAGACCGCCTATAAATGCTCCAAAATAGAACCTCCTTCAGTCAGTGGGCGAAGTCTTCCCGCGGCTGCTGGGTCAGCTAGTGCAAAAGACGTCGCCTCCGTCAGTAGCCTCTGCCGTTTGTCCAAAGTGCGCTGCCTAAGGGTGGGCCAAAGACCCCTGCATGAAGCTGCCCGAGCAAGATCCGAGAAATAACACCCGTGCTCTCGCCAAGTACAGAACCGAGGTAAGGGTCATGAGTGCAAAAGATAAAGTGATCAGATGTGCAGTGGTCCGGACCCGGAGTAAAAGGAATAGGGGTTGGAAAGCCTAGTCTTTTGTTGTTAGTGTCAGCGACAACAGACACGTGAGAAAGGCCTAAAGCATGGGCCCTGCCCCCCCCAGGGTCATCTAGTCAGGGTGCCGAAGAAACATAAAGAAAACTTTTAGGGGCACCTGGGTGGCTCAGTGGGTTAAGGCAGAGGCCTTGATCGGGTCATGATCTCAGGGTCCTGGGATCGAGCCCCGCATCGGGCTCTCTGTTCAGCGGGCAGCCTGCTTCCCCCTCTCTCTCTGCCTGCATCTCTGCCTACTTGTGATCTCTCTCTGTCAAATAAATAAATAAAATCCTTAAAAAAAAAAAAGAAAAGAAAACGTTTAGTGGCCTATTATTCCCTTATCCTTCGTGATTAGTTGCAAAAGGGCTGAAGTGGCCATCCATGAGGGCCAAACCGAGGCCATTTGGGCCTGTTGCTTGAGGTGTTCCTTGAGAACTGGTCAAGACTGGCTTGGCAAGTTTTCAAAGTTACTGAGCCCCCGGGCACTCTTTGTTTATGCAAGTTAAAGCTGCCCAGAGTGGGTTTAAGGTGTTCTCTAGGCCTGTGGGATGGTGAGTTCCTGCCTGCTGGTGGCCGTCAAGGTGGGACGAGCTCCTTCCTCATGGCACCTGGTCCCATTCCAGCTCCTTTGATTTCTTTTTTTTACAAGTGGATCCGTTTATTAAGCAGGAAGTGAAGAGTGGGGCACAAATAGAAGTCTGCAACGACTCTGAGATTCCTGAAAAAACATGTCAGTTACACGATTGGCCACTTCCTCCCCCGCGCTGATACAGTGCCTTGTCAGGGGAGACGAAGGTGTAAGTCAGGGAGTGGGGCCGGTGGTTGCTTCTGGGGCTGGGAATGATCTCTGTGTAACTTTGAAGGCCAGGTCTCGGACTCGGGATCTAGCCTTCATAGCAGATAGCGCCAGCCCCGGCAAGATGGCTGCGACCGTGAAGCCCTGGGCAGTGATCCGGGTGCGCATCCTGAGCTGAGCGCGCTGGCTCTGACCCCGGTGGAAGCAGTGCAGGCCGTAGGTTAGGGCGGCCGCGGTGCCCAGGCAGCCTATGGGTACCATTGGGTTCTCGCAGGACTTACGAAGAAATTTTTCCTTGAAGCTTTCTTTTTTTTTTTTAAGATTTTATTTATTCATTTAACAGAGAGAGAACACAAGCAGGCAGGGAGGCAGGCAGAGGCAGAGAGAGGAGCAGGCTCCCTGCTGAGCAAGGAGCCCGATGCAGGACTCGATCCCAAGACGCCGGGATGACGACCCGAGCCGAAGGCAACTGCTCAACCAACTGAGCCACCCAGGTGTCCCTCCTTGAAGCTTTCTTGAGTGCTGTAGATAGTGGGGCTAAAGCCCTCAATGACTGGCGGCTGTGATGTTTCGAAGGGTGCCCCCGGAGTCACAGGACGTGGAGCCGCCATGTCCCCGGCAACTGCTTTGGGAGAAAATACCGACGCTAAACTCCGCCTCCTGCTCCTTTGGTTTCTTTGAGACACAGAGTCTTGGGGTTCATTCCTGATTTACATAGATGGAATTCTAGCTCGGTCCTTGTTCTGTCACATTTAAATTCTTTTTTTAAAGATTTATTTATTTATTGGAGAGAGAGACTGAAATAGTGAGAGAGCGCAGGAGCAGAGAGAGAGGGAGAAGCAGGCTCCCCACTGAGCAGGGAGCCCAACATGGGGCTTGATCCCAGGACCCTGAGATCATGACCTGAGCCAAGTCAAACACTTAACCCACTGAGCCACCCAGGTGCCCCTCTATCCTTGTTCTGCCACATTTAAATTTTATCTGCTACCCTCCCCACTACCAAAATCTGATACCTTAAAATGGTGAACGTTGCTGTGTAAATTATACCTCAAGAAACCTAATTTAAGGGGCGCCTGGGTGGCTCAGTGGGTTAAAGCCTCTGCCTTCAGCTCAGGTCATGATCTCAGGGTCCTGGGATCGAGCCCCGCCCCGCATCAGGCTCTCTGCTCAGCAGGAAGCCTGCTTCCCCCTCTCTCTCTGCCTGCCTCTCTGCCTACTTGTGATATCTCTCTCTCTGTCAAATAAATAAATAAAATCTTAAAAAAAAGAAACCTAATTTAAGGGAAAAATCTGTCTTTGAAGCTTTGGAGCTATCTTAGTAACCCTCCCCCAAGGCTCTGACTCTAGAGGATGTAAACCACACAGACACTGGTCAGTAGGTTCGAGGAGATGGCAAGACTGCATTTTCCTTCCTTTCAATTGAGGAAGCTTGGTGGCTTTGGGAAAAAAGAGACCTCTTGTATCTCATGATACAGTTCTCCATACCTATTTTTCACTTGGGTCATAATGAGATAAGACCAAGGAGTCCTGCGTCGGGCTTTCTGGAAGGGGCTAGGCCTGAACCACAGAACAACCCAGGGAATGGCTGGACATCAGATGCCTACAGCTGGATTTCTCTTTTCCATAATAATATTTGATTACAATTTTCCTTTGAAAAAATCACCGATGTTCGACTTTTTCAGATGCACAGCTATTTATGGATGCAGAACCGAATGAAGAGGTTAAAAAAGCTTAAAAATACAATGAGAAGACAGGCAGGCATTATTGTGATGGTTAAATGTGATAACATAAGTGCAGAACTTAACTTTGTGTTAGCTGAGTAGGTTCTGGATAAATGCCAGTTATTCTCACTATTGTTATTAGTAATGTCATTATTGTGTTTAGAACCTGTTAGAGTCCACTGCAGTAATTATCTGACATAGTAGGGAATCTGTAAGGGGGTATATGGGAGAAATCCTCAATCCTTTTCCTAAAAGCTTTTTGATAACTGGAATAAAAGTAAAAGGAAACCTACGAATGTGATAAACTTTTATGAAGGTTGATTTCTGACAGAAATTGATTTTTCCCTAAGGGAAGACATTTCTTTCCTTTTTTTTTTTTTAAGATTTATTTATTTATTTTAGAGAGATAGTATACAGGGGGAAGGGCAGAGAGAGAGAGGGAGAGAGAGAAAATCTCAAGCAAACTCCCTGCTGAGTGCAGAGCTCAACGTGGGTGGGGTTCAATCCCACAACACTGAGATCATGACCCATGCCAAAATTAAGAGTCAGACACTTAACCAAATGAAAGCCAGGTGTAAAGTTATAAGGTAGCTTTGTGGAGAGGCTTACGTGGTGAGGGATGGAGACCTGCCAATAACCATGTGAGTGAGCTTGGAAGCCGATTTCCTCCCCTAGTCCCAGTTGAACCTTCAGAGAAGACCACAGCACTGATGAACCTTGAAAGACCTTGAGCCAGAGCACCCAGTTAAGCCTTTTCTAGATTCTTGACCCACAGAAACTGAGATAATAAATGTTTATTGTTTTAAGCCTCTGAGTGTTGGGACAGTTTGTTACACAGCATAGTTAACTAATAGATAAGCAATAGATAACTAATCCAAGAGGTTACACATTGGGAACATACACTTTCTCCCCTTATTCTAAGGCAAATACTGGCATAATTTCTAGCACAAGGAAGGAGGAATTGATAACAAATAATTATAGTCTTGAGCATTGAATGTATGTTCATTCATGCTACTAAAAATTACTAATTGATTTATTTAAGTCTTTAAAAATATTGTGGCAGTTGGAGGAGGTAGGTAAAAATCATGTCATACGAAGACTGAGGTGGTATGGATGCTGTTTTTTAGGATGTGAGTGGGGTTGTGTGGGAATAGACATGCTTGCCTTGTTCTATGAGACCGTGAAGGGTAGAGCAAAATGCAATGACTGGAAGTTGCAGGCAAGTGGGTCCTGGCCCCACTGAATTTTGCTTGTATTTCTACAAAACACTAAGAATAAAAGTCATGTCAACTGCTTGACTCCAAAAATTAGATCTACATGTGAAGGTTATCTGCAAACTGAAAATGCTACTGTTTGTGTAAGATGGAATTGTGGGTGATTTTTTAAAATTGTGGGTGATTTTTCAAGTTACTATTTTTCCAAATTGTTCTTTAAAAAAAAAAGATTTTATTTATTTATTTGACAGAGAGATCACAAGTAGGCAGAGAGGCAGGCAGAGGAAGAGGAGGAAGCAGGCTCCCCACCGAGCAGAGAGCCTGATGTGGGGCTCCATCCCAGGACCCTGGGATCATGACCTGAGCCAAAGGCAGAGACTTTAACCCATTGAGCCACCCAGGCGCCGCTCAAAATTGTTCTTTAAGTCATTATATTGTCTTTGCAATTAAAATGAAATGTATTACAGGAAAAGAATGCTAGACACTTTGTATTGTTAGAACATTTCCTGTTTTGGTTTGTTACTGTGTCTCAGGCTGACCTCTCCTTTCTTCACAGAGAAAAGTCTGATGATCCCAGGCAACACCCTTTCTTCAAAACCATCAATTTTGCTCGCCTGGAAGCTGGCCTGGTTGAGCCCCCATTTGTGCCAGACCCTTCAGTGGTTTATGCCAAAGACATTGATGAAATTGAAGATTTTTCTGAGGTTCGGGGAATTGAATTTGATGATAAAGATAAGAAGTTCTTCCAAAGATTTGCAACAGGTGCTGTCCCTATAGCATGGCAGGAAGAAATTATAGAAACGGGACTGTTTGAAGAATTGAACGACCCCAACAGGCCTGCAGGTTGTGGGGATGGTAATTCATCCAAGTCTGGTGTGTGTTTGTTATTATAAGTTGTTCTCTCCACCAGATGGGCAGCAGGAATCTCAGCTGACATAATCCTCGAATGTTCTTAACACATGAAAATCTGTTGAATGAGGACTGATCAATCAGGAGGGGCATTTCAACCATAGAACAGTTCAAAGGACAGGTGAGCTCACCACTAGGACACATTTTTCTCCCCTCCCCTCCCCCCTTCCCTCCCCTTCTCTCCTCTGCCCTCCCCCCTCTCCTTCCCTTCCTCTTCTCTCCTTTCTTCTCTCCTCTCCTTCTTTCCTTCCTTCTTTTTCTCCCTCTCTTCCCCCCCCCCACTCCTTTCTTCTTTCTCTTTTTTCATAAAGATGAGTAAAGTCTCAGTTTTCCCTGAGGCCTGGGAAAAGGAATACTCGGGTTTATTTTGAT
>CM052799.1:86663330-86675842 GCA_028533885.1 Nasua narica
GGTAAATAATCATTTTAGTTTTTCTTTGTTTATATCCTTTCTTCCCTTCATCTTTCAGTATTTCTTCTGCTACTGTTCTAAAGAGGATTTGGAAGCTGTAAATAAATATTCCTCACATTCTCCCCCTAAAAAGGAGTAGATTGTAATATTTTGGCAATATTTTAAATTACAGAATAATTTTTAATTTACCAAGAGTCTCTTTTTTGTATTTTTGAAATATCTTACTATTATAATGTTGAAGTATTTGAAATGGAAACACTCATGAGATCTGTGAATTAAGGTGTTCTGTAAGTTCAGTCTGCTTACATGTATTTTTCCACATGCCATTGGTTCCCAAACTTTGCTGAACTTTAGAATCACCTAGGGATCTTTTAAAAATACCAGTGTCTGACTCTCACTCCCGTATTTTAATTGATCTGGGACGCAACCTGGGCATCTAGATTTTCAAAAGCTCCCCAGATCCTTCGGATGTGCGGCACGTTTGAGAACAGGAGCCATGTAAGCAGAAATGCTGTTGTGTATGGGTTCTTGTTTTGGTTGCTCGAAGTTTCAGTTATACATTTGACAGCAACTTTTCAAATACCCCAAAAAGCATGTAATTTTGGCAGTTGCAGTATATATGAAACTGAACCTCATCTGCATTCATCTTGTAGACTTTCCTGTCCTTGTACCCTTTAGTTCTTCACGCATACCTTGTGAAGTAGACACTTGGCTATTTTAAGACCTGAAGGAGAAATACAGCCTGCGGCAGCTGATCTGAACATATGGTAGCCCTCAGTTCAAGTGGCTGCCCAGCCAGCATCTTACTGTAGAATTAGCAGTTCTCGAGAGCACAACCAAAGTGAAAATTCTCAGGGTGCAAAAAAATATTTTGGACACAATTATAAATCTAAGGAGATTATACTTTAAAAGCGGGCGGGCGGGGAAATGTGGCTGGCTCAGCTGGTAGAGCATGTGACCCTTGATCTCAGGGTCATGAGTTCAAGCCGCATGTTGGGCATAGAGCTTACTAAAAAAATAAAATAAAATAATATAATAATAATAATAAAATGAAATTTTAAGAAAGGATAAAAAAAGATCTATGTGTGCATAAGGAAATCTCACTTGTGCCATTGGTGACAAACCTGGCTGAAATCATTTTAAAAGTTTTATCTCTTTGCGTTCGGGAGCCAAGGGTTGCAAAAACACTGATCAAAAAGTAGTTGGCTAACCGGAACCCAGCCAACAGTAATCCTCAACTACAATGCGGCATTAGCCCTATCCTGCACAGTAAATAAGAAGCGAGAAATCCTCTCGGACTTGAGTCCTGGGTTCGTGCATCTACTGCTCACTCTCCTGCTCATTCTCTGTCCTCAGCAAGCTCTTCACGCTCCAGAATCCTGCCCTGGAGATCCTGCAGAGTCCCGGGTCATCAAAGCAGATACAGGTGTGTCCTGCACATTCTTTTTCCTAAGGCAAGAAAGTAGATTAAAATTTGATAAAATTTGTAACAAGTCTATTTTAACAAAAAACAAATTCACCGTTAACAGAGATCCAACTAACCAGAGCATTTCAAGAGTAGAGGTCTTAGTATTTAGCTTTGTAATTAGACATTTAGAAGCAATGTCTTATTGCATTGGTTCCTCAATGTGAATGTTGACTGCTTTTGATAAGCTTTAGTACAAATCTGTGTTTCATTTCTTGGAACTAACTCAGGAAAGTAAATTGAGTAAGATAGCTATATTCAAACAATCACCAAGTAAAGATGTGTTGAGCTAAGTTACACATCAAACCGTCTCCTGAGCATTTAGGGTACACCATAGAGAAATAAGACAACTGTCTAAGAGAGGCCATATGGAATAGAGTAGAATGCAGACTCCTGTCATTGTTACTATTCACATTTTAAATGAGAAACTGGGAGACCTTGGCGGCTCAGTCAGTTGAGCCTCTGACTTTTGATTTTAGCTCAGGTCATGATCTCAGGGTCGTGGGATCAAGCCCTGCATAAGGCTCTGCAGTCAGTGGGGAGTCTGCTTGGGGTTCTCTCTCTTCCTCTCCCTCTGCCCTCCTCCTGCTTCCTCTCTCTCTGAAATAAATAAATCTTCTTAAACAAATGAGAAACTGAAGCTCAGAGATGTTCTGTAGCTTGACCAAGGTCACACAGCTTCTCAGGGGTGTAGCAAAGACTAGAAATAATGTATACGAAGCACATAGCACATGACTTGTATATGGTAGGGGCATAATAAATTGAAGACTGTGATCAGTAGGTAGCAGCAGGTCAAATGAGTCTAGGTCAGGGAACAAACTGGTAAGAGCTAAACTTGGCCACCTTAATTAAAAGTTCCAAAGGAGGTGAGAGAAGGAAGAGAGCTGGGTCCCAGGGAGCAGTTTAAAAGGAAAGTATTTATGCACAATGGAAGAAAAATCTAACTAGAATAAATGGAGACACCGTTATCACATGCCAGGTACAGGACCCACCTGGGGCACGTCAGAGGGAAGGAGGCTTCTGGCTACAAGGGCGGGGTGTGTGAGGGACAGACCTGATCAGGGAGACTAAATATCAGAGATGGAGAGAAATAAGTGAACACAGAGCCATCGGCGCAGCTCGTGGGTGGGATTCAAGTAAAGAATTAAATGAGACAAAACCAGGTGTCTCACCAAAGGAAGAAAGTGATTTTTGAAAAAAAATGAAAGTGATTTTTGATTTGAAAGTGATTTTTTCCAAAAGTGAAAATGAGCTTGTGTTTTTATAGAAAAGTTTCATAAACATAATGAAACATCAGGGGAAACAAGCACATACATGAGTGAGGTATTCAAAGAAGAACCGGAGTAGAGCCGTTTTTATTCTTCCAGTTTGTCAGGGGTGATGTGGAATGTTTGTTTTCTACAGGAGGAGATGGGTTTAAAGGAGACGGATAAGCTGCGGGAAGGGACATAGAGGTGCCCTCATAGCAGAAGGTATGCATGAGGTTTTCATAAAAAACAGTGATGAATTATTGAGTTTAAGATTGTGCACCACAAAGAGTTGAAAAATATTCTCAGTTGTTTATTTTCAATATCAGATTTAAGATGTTTCTCATTTAGGTGACCAGGCATGGAGGTGAAAGTTCAATTAATTGGGCTTCTTAGGAATTGCATATCTTGAAATCATGAGAGTCTACCAGATTAATTTTCTTTTTAAAAAGTAGATCTTTTTTTTTTTTAAGATTTTATTTATTTTATTTTAACAGAGAGAGAACATAAGCAGGCAGAGAGGCAGGCAGAGGCAGAGAGAGAAGAGCAGGCTCCCCGCTGAGCAAGGAGCCCGATGTGGGACTTGATCCCAAGACGCTGGGACCATGACCTGAGCCGAAGGCAGCTGCTCAACCAACTGAGCCACCCAGGTGTCCCTACCAGATTAATTTTTAAAGGTTATTATATTGTATGTCTCATTAAGGCAGTTTAATAATAAGACTTGATTTATGTAAATTGTTTGGCCATGAAAACTAGTGAAAATTCATAATCCTTGCTTCTTAAAGAGTTGTCCTGGGCAGTTTTAAATCATAAGAATTTTTTTTTTTTAATGATACAGGGAAAAAAAAAACAAATGCAAGAATGGGGGGGGGGGCACCAGGAAGACTTATCATATTAGCCATTTGGATTATCAAAAAATTTTTCAAAGACTTACTAATCATCTAGACTAGTCATCAAGATTTTCTTGGATCATCTAGGAAAAATAATTGCAGTTATTTAGGTTTAGTTATTCGTTCAATACATATTGTTACCTGTGTGTGCCAGGCCCCATTTTGGTTTGGGGAGAGATGCTTGGTTTTTTCCCTTTAGGAGTTTTAGATTGGAAGTGCTTTTGTTGCGCCTGTGTGTCAGTAAACCTTTATATCTCTCTGGGTAGAGATGAGTTTCGTTCTTTTCACTTTTTCTCAAGTTTTCTGTACTGACTACATTTTTATTTTAAAAATCAGGAAAAAGTATATTGTTAAAAGCAAGGCAGAGCCAATCATAGCTGGACCTGGGTGTGCGGGGCATGCTCAGGCTGGCTCTGGCAATAATCAATCCCTGAGGACCCCTTTCTGGCTGACGGGTACCAGCCTGGATCCTGGGACTAAAGACCTGATTCCTGGTGTAAGCCAGCAGGCTCCTTGGACAGAGCCAGCAATTGGTGCCTAAGGTTAGGCCAGATTATTGGTTTCACAATCTAGACCATGAACTGTGGTGACTCACGGTGAGGTTTTACCAAACCTCAGAGAAATGAAAGCAAGTACAATGCAGCAACGTTTCTCATGCACTATTCACTTCAAAATATCTTTTTATGCAGCAGCTTTTTCTGCCACAGGTCCTATCCCCATGCTCTAATAAAATAACCTTTTTGCACACACACACACACACACACACACACACTCACACATCTTTTTTTTTTTTTTTAAAGATTTTATTTATTTATTAGAGAGAGAGAGACTGAGAATGAGAGGGGAGAAGGTCAGAGGGAGAAGCAGACTTCCCGCAGAGCCGGGAGTCCGATATGGGACTCGATCCCGGGACTCCGGGATCATGACCTGAGCCGAAGGCAGTTGCTCAACCAACTGAGCCACCCAGGCGCCCCACACACATCTTTTTATGTAGAAGCTGATATTTGATAAAAGTAGAATTGGAGACCCTCTGACCATCCTTCAAATTTTTTTTTTAAATTTTACGGACCTATGAGATCTCAAAATCTGGGAACCCTGGACCAAATGACCTTGAACGCTCTGATTGTAAGGAAACATTTGTGCTTCCCTGGAAAACGGATGCATTGCCTGGAGGAGGATACACAAACTTTTTCTGTAAAAGACCAGAGTGTAAATGTTTAAGACTTTGCAAATGGCAACTACTTATCTCTTCCTTTGTAATAGGAAAGCAGCCATAGATAATGCATGAAGGAATAAGTATGGTGGTGTGCCATAAAGTTTTATTTATAAAAAAACAGGTAGTAGGATGAGATTTGGCCCACAAGCAGTAATTTACTGATCCTAGTTATAAATTATCTTACTACTAAACTGAAGAGGTTATTTGACTCTAAAGGAGCTATTTTACCACTCTGTAAACTACATAACTAATCAGAATGCAAAATAATTCTTATCTATAGACATGCAAATAAAAATAACCCCTCTCCCCATACTAATTAGTTGGTCAAGTCTAAGATAACAAAGTATTGCAGATGAGGTGGCTTGAAAACCAGAAATTTATTATCTCACAGTTCTGGAAGCTCCAAGTGCAAGATCAAGGTGTCAGTGGGGTTGATTTCTTTTGAGGCCTCCCTCCTTGACTTCTACAACACTACCTTCTCCTGTCTGCCCATGTTCTTCCTGCTGTGGGTCTGTGTCCTAATTTCTTCTTCTAAGGACACCAGTCATGTTGGATGAAGGCCCATCTTAGTGACCTCGTTTTAACTTAATCACCTCTTTTAAAGACCCTGTATTTAAAGACCAAATACAGTCGCCGTCTGAGGTACCCGGGGTTAGGACTTTAACATAGGAGTTTTGAAATATTCGACTCAGCCCCACACCAGGTTTATGGATTTGCTCATTCATTTCAACATTCCTTTATTGCATAGAGAGGTATGGTTTTTATTACTTTTTTCCAACTGGCTGTAACACCAGTTTCCTCCTGAATGAGTTAAATAAAAATCTTTAACATGTATTCATTTTTATTTCTATATGACAGTCATTCATGATTTTACCTTTTTTTTTTTTTTTTGGAGGATTATCCATTGACACAGCCCAGAATGTCATAGTGCCATTAAAGAACCTGAGGCATATTTTTGAAATTCTGCTTCCATTAACAGAAGTTCTCACCAGGAGCCCTTTCTCTTTTTGTTCTCTTATGAAACCCAGAGCAGAAAGAAGAGCCCCTAAACAGGGGGCTGGTGGGAGTGGTGGCAAGCCCAGAAAGCAGCTAGCGTTTCCTCAGCAGTCTGGTTGAGGTGCGTGGGGCCAGCTGACTAGTATATATTTTTAAACCAAATCTCCTCGCCCTGCCTCTCCCATCTGCACCGCCAGTTGTCAAGTACATTCCTGCCGTGCCCATACTTCCCGCGTGCCGCGGGAGACGCTGCTGGGGAAGGAGAGGCAGGGAGGAGAAAGCCGGGAGCCCCGAGAACCAAGAACAGCTTCAGAGGTTCACCTGCTAGGACAGTGTGCCCGGCCCCTGAGCTCCCCCACCCAGGCCATCGCGGCAAACAGGCATTCCAGAGACACACTGAGCGGCAAGCACCGTTTTCAAGTCCCTATACCAACAACTCCCCTGGAGGGTTTGCTGGGGCAAATGCACGCTGTCCAGTTACGTTTGAATTACCGAGAGCAAATTAATTTTTCTTCTAGTGTCATCAGGTCCCCATTGTTGCACCGGACATGCTTACACTAAAAAATTGTCTGTTGTCCATGAGTGTAGATAATCAAATAAGAAGAGTCTGTGACGAGGATGAGAGAAAATACAGGAAAACTAGCCCGGCTCCTGGCTCACAGTCTGAGCTCCACCTGGGTTAGCCCGAATCTATCAATTCTGCCCTCCAATACAGCTTCTGCAAATTTTTTTTGGCCAGTCCACATGTGTGCTCGCTCCCACTCAAGGAGTTGGCCAGGTGGTGTTGCCAGCATCACCAATGCTGCTGCCAATAATAATAATGCAATAAGAGTTTCCATTTACTGAGCATCTACTATGTGCCCACTCTGTACTTGGCACTTTTTGGGTATTAACTCCCAAAGCTCACAGTCATCCTGTGAAGTAGGTATTATTTTCTGAATTTTACTGATGAAGAAAAGAAAGCTCCAGAGGTTAATAGGCTTCTCCAAGTGCACAGCTAAATGCTGAGTAAACCCAGGGCCACCTGACAGCTCTTGGCTCTGGGGTCACTGGTTTCCGGGGCAGGAACTGCCTCTGTCCCCTATTCCTTCAAATGTCTCCTGTGGGGCTCAGAGCACACTTAGTGGACCAAACCCAAGGAAGAAATCATTCCTTTCTTTCTTTTTTCTTTTTTTTTCTTAACGGTTTTATTTATTTATTTGACAGAGAGGCAGAGAGAGGGAACACAAGCAGGGGGAATGGGAAAGGGAGAAGCAGGCTCCCCGCTGAGCAGAGAGCCTGATGTGGGGCTCGATCCCAGGACCCTGGGATCATGACCTGAGCCGAAGGCAAATGCTTAACCTACTGAGCCATGCAAGCGCCCCATGGAAGAAATAATTTCTAAGAAATATTCTGTAGGCTCTAGATGGAGTAGCAGGACTGGGACTAGGGCGCGATGAGCGAGGCACCCAGGGCGCAAGATTGAAGGCTGCGCTCAGTCTCCAGAGCACACAAGTGCAACATGGAACGTGCACAAAAACCAAAAGTAAACGCTCCAGTCGTGCACCTTGGACCTTGCATTTCACTCACCCACCTGCTGGTCCTGTGGGCTAATGGCTCGGGTGTAGATACTTAGAAAAATCCTTTTGAAACTACGCTTCTTTATTTCTTTGTCTCCTCAGAAATAATCATACACATTCATTCATTCAACAAATATTAATTCAGGGTTTACCTTGTACTACGCCTTGTGGTAGGAGACACGGATTGAGCCCAAGACAGACCATGCCCATCCTGAATTTTTCCCCTTTGGCTGGATATCTCTATGAGCCAATGTAGATCAATAATTTTTCCTGCTTCCCTTTAGTGGATGCCAAGGACCAAGAAGCATAATGCCTAGGGGGAATTTAAGAACCAGAATCCAGTTTTCCCTCTTACTTTCCTCTTTATAAGAATTTTCCCCAGGTTTATGCTTTAAAATCCTTGTTCTTAAAAAGCTGTGCAATTAGGACTTGTAAACTCTTTATTACATCTCCCTTAAAGTGGAAAGTTACAAGCAGGCTAAAAGACACAGCCAGTCTGGATCTCGGTGAATGTTTTTTTAACAAATGCCAGTGGAATGAAGGGGAGAAGGCTGCTTGGGCACATGTCATAACTGGTAACAAGGCAGACAATGGTGAAATAGCAACTCAATCAAACAAACATTCGGATGCCCTTGTCCGCGCCCCACTTCCTGGGGAGTGGTGTGCCCTCTGGCCCTCGCCTTTGCTTGGTTATGTTCTGGGCTCAGCCCGTAAATCAGAAGAGCATATACTGCAAGGCAGAACTTTGCCCAGGCATGTGGAATTTTCACTGTTTTTATTACTTTATGTGTCTTCACTGGCAACATTTCATAGTCCAGCGTTTGATCAATTCCTTTACTTGGTTCTGACATGCAGTGTGTGGACTGGCCAGTCATCTTGCCTCTCCCTCCCACAGTCCACTCTGGTCACTTTGTCACTCGCCCTGCCCTACCCCACCATCTGTGGGGATGCAGAGAGGAAATGAAATAAATCCCTCCATTTGATTTTAGAAGAGGAGTTAAGAAGATGGTAGAAACCATTAACCAACATCTGGATTCTCTGAGAGTTTATTTTTTTTTAAAAGATGTTATTTATTTATTTGACAGAGAGAGAAATCACAAGTAGGCAGAGAGGCAGGCAGAGGGAGAGGGGAAGCAGGCTCCCTGCTGAGCGGAGAGCCTGATGCAGGGCTGGATCCCAAGACCCTGAGATCATGACCTGAGCTGAAGGCAGAGGCTTTAACCCACTGAGCCACCGAGGCGCCCCTGAATTCTCTGAGAGTTTAAATGATCTCCTGTATCCCCTCACCTTCTCCCACCCGCCATCCCCTCCCCCCTTTTTTCCTGTAGTGGAGAAACTCCGCTAATTCATCGCAGATGTTACATTAAGTTGGGAATTTTCTCATGTATAACACTGCACACACACAGAAGGAGCCAATTGCTTTTCACCTCCACTGCATGGCGACCGTCTTGCTGGTAAAAGGGACTATAAGCCAGCATTACTCCACACAAGGAACAAGGAACAATGAAGAAGACAATGAGCAAAATGCAGTTCTAACTCAAAGTTTACTTTCAGTTATACTCCCATGCCAAAGACTAACTTGGGGAGAATGTGCGTGAAAAGTTTCCTTTGAAAACAATTCCAGAGGGAATGTTGGACTAGTTCTTCCCTGTTTAAAGGTAGCAATATTGTGTCATGAGGACGGACGGACCTGCCCTTGGCCCCGCGGTGTCCTGGAACGGATGGTGCGCACCTCTTCTCAACGCCACTCTCGGGGGGACCTCACCTCGGTAGCTTGAATTAGGCCATGGTGGGGAGATCTGCAACCCCCAAAACAGTAAATCCTACAATTCAGGGTGTGTTTAACTGGAGAGTGGGTTGTTAAGCATTTACCAGCACTTCACTGACTTGCCCCTAAAATAAACTGTGGTTGGTTTAGTTGTGACTCTGTCCAGAATCTGGCAAGGTCTATCCCAAGCTTGGTTCCATTTTTAGGAGGCAGACAAGGTTGTAGGGGTGAAACCAACTAGAGTCACAAGTCACAGCCCATGGAAGATATTCACCAGACAGAAAGGCTAAGAAATGCCCGGGAAAGCTGGATACAAAGCTACGAATGTCTAAAAGATGAGAGTAAGAGAACATGAAAGCCGGGGCAAGGACCAGAACCAGAATAACAACTAAAAAAGAAAGAAATACGGAGATAGGAAAACAGACTGAGTTTTCTCTAAACTCACTACAGAAATTTTACCTAATGTCCTGATAGCTTGAATCATCACTCCACAGTGGGGGTTCACTAAAAACGTGATGAAGTTCATGCTGGCATGTGATTCATTTGATTAAAGTTACTTCACATTAATGAGATCTGCCACCTTTCTCACATGCGCTGACTGAAAGCAAATATGATTCATTTACCTGCGAAAGTATAAAGCAGAGAGAGTTACAAGTGTCCCCCGTAGGCTCCTGGGAAAGACTTCCTTCTCATGAGAATGCTGTCCTTCAGGCACAAATACCACCCCAGGCGTCTGCCACACACCTAAGCCATAAGCCCCAAACCTGCGATTGTGGGCTTTGCTGGGCTGCTGAACATCCCTGAGAAGACATTGGGACTCCCTCCTGCCCTGAAGTTTTCCCTTCTAAAGATCCCAAGATTGGAGGATGAGGTATTGGAACGTGTGGTAGGCTGAATAACGGCCCCGAAAGATATTCGTGTCCTAATTCTCTATAAATGCTATATGGCAAAAGGGGCTTTGTAGATATGATTAATTTAAGGACCTTGAGATAAGGAGAGGATCCTTCATGAATAACCACAACTCTCCTTCTAAGAGGGATACAGGAGGAGTTGGTCAGAGAAAGCTGAGCGATACAGAGAAGCCGAGGTCTTTGGTGGAGTCATGCACACTGAAGAAAAAGGGCTACAAGCTGAGGAATAAAGGAAGTCACTAGAGACTAAATTAAGCAAGGAAATGGATTCTCCCCAGATCCTTGAGAAGGAACCAGCTTACAGTCAGTACCTTGACTTTTACCCTGGTGAAACACTTGGATTTGGGATTTCTGGCCTCCAGAACTGAAAGAGAATAAATTTGTGTTATTAATTTTGTGGTAATTTATGACAGCAGCCATAGGAAACTAATACAGAGTGTAACATATTTTTCCCAGCCTTGGAATTAAAGAATTCTCTGGGGCCTTAGCAGAGTTAGGAAAACACAAGGTGAAATTATTCAGTAAAAGGATAACTATGTATTTTACTAATGAGCAGACCATGTCCCCTGTTCCCCAACCCTGACCTTGACACTGCCCCAGGCCTTCTACTTTTTAGGCTTTTTAGGGGAAAGACATGAGAGGAAGAAGAAAGGGGTTATATATCAGCCTTCTCCAGAACTCTCTCTCCTGCTCCCTTGCACAAAGATGCCAAATATTTCTGAGGGAACCTAGAGGATGGATTGTGATTGGTCTTTCTGCCAGTAATTGGTCTGGCATGGTCATGTGACCTCACCCGACCAATGAGAGTAAACAGCTGCTTGTTGGGCAGTTTTCAGATGGATATTTTGGCCGAAGTAAGAGAGAGCAGTGTGGGGGGGGAAAGCCATTTTTGACCCCTTTCTTTTTTAATGTTTGTCAAGTGATAAAAGGCTGATGATGCCTCACCGTGGGGCAGCCATCTGCAACCACAGGGATTGGGCTTGAAAACAAGAGCTACCACACGAGGAGGCAGAGTGGCAAAATGGAAGGACCTGGGTTCTTGATAACATCACTGAGCTGTCACACCTACTGAGCGGCCCTCCTTTCAGACGCCTTAGGAAGATCGTAGCCTCTGTAGTGTTTAGATTTGCACTGACCACCGAGTTTCTGACTCCTTGCTGCCAAACACGTTTAAATAAAAGAGGGAAGGAAAGAGGAAAGGAAAGAGGAAATGCATATCAGCCTTTGCAGAAGTGAGCTGTCAGTTCTCCAGCTGCTGCCAGAGCCCCAAAAGTGACTCCCCAAAGTGGACTGGAGGACTTCCTGTGGGGGCAGGGGACACCCAACACACCTGTGGCTGGCAAAACATTTGGGCACCGCCAGCTCGCCACAGATCCCTTCTCAAA
The DNA here is from genome assembly GCA_028533885.1 of Nasua narica. NCBI lineage: Eukaryota > Metazoa > Chordata > Mammalia > Carnivora > Procyonidae > Nasua > Nasua narica. The sequence goes on from CM052799.1 coordinate 86,674,768, forward strand.
CTCTGGGGCCAGTTATCCAAGTGACTGACAGTGTTACTTAGGGCACCAGCACCAAAAACATGAGAAAAAAGCAAATATCACAGGAGTCATGAGAGAAATTCTTTCTTTCTTTCTTTCTTTCTTTTAACTTTCTTACTCGAATCCAGAATTTGATGTGATTTGGATTTGGATTACATATGGTAAGAGGCACAATATTTTTGGTGCTCCAACTCTCAAGCAGTGAAATCAGGGAGTCGTTAATTGTACCAGCCCGAGGGCCAGGCTGCTTAGGTTTGAATCCTGCTTAGGTTACTCACTGGTTGTATGACAATGGGCAAGTTGCTTGGGTGCTTTTGGTCTCAATTTCCCCCATCTCTAAAAAGGTAATGATGCTGGTAAGAGCACCAACCTCTTAGGGTCGTTCGGAGGCTTAAATTCGTGTTTCTATATAACATTTAGACAGTGCCTAGCACAGAGCAGATGCTATATGTTTATAAGTTGCTGCCGTTATGATTATTGTTAGTGTTAGAACCTCTCAATATCTCAGCATGGTCCTCTTGGTCATAGGGAAATGACTAGAGCCCGGGTCAATCAGACAGAGACCTCCCCTGGTTGTATGACTGAGAGCTGTGGGACCTGTCCTTCCCTTGCTGAGAGGCTGTGAGTTGACATGCCTGGGACTCAGGTCCGCGGCATGAGAGTGATAAGCCCAAAGCCGTAGGGACACTGCATCCGTCAGCCACCTTTACCTCTGTATGCACTCCAGGGGGATCACAAGAGCCAACGGTTCCCCACATTCACTTGTCAGAGGTGGGTTGCTGACACTTGCACTAGAAGCTAGTCTTGACTGAGATGTTTTCCTGATGAAGATCTGGTCTAGGACTGTGCAGAAGTGCTCTTAATGGGACACCTGGGTGGCTCAGTCGGTTAAGTGGCTGCCTTTGGCTTGGGTTGTGATCCCAGGGTCCTGGGATCGAGTCCCGAGTCGAGCTTGCTCAGCGGGGAGCCTGCTTCTCTCTCTGCTTCTGCCTGCCACTCGGCCTACTGGTGCTCTCTCTCTGACAAATAAATAAATGAACACCTTTAAAAAAAAAAA
>CM052799.1:86676342-86719358 GCA_028533885.1 Nasua narica
CTTAATGGGACACCTGGGTGGCTCAGTCGGTTAAGTGGCTGCCTTTGGCTTGGGTTGTGATCCCAGGGTCCTGGGATCGAGTCCCGAGTCGAGCTTGCTCAGCGGGGAGCCTGCTTCTCTCTCTGCTTCTGCCTGCCACTCGGCCTACTGGTGCTCTCTCTCTGACAAATAAATAAATGAACACCTTTAAAAAAAAAAAAGAATTGCTCTTGCTCCTGATATGATTGAAAATGGCAATGCTCTGGACCACTATCAATATTGAACTAATTTTCTTATTATTTGGCCTGTAGTTGGAGTGCAATGAAAAGTAATTCCTCTTATACAGTCTTGAAAAAGATTTTAAGTCATTTTTCTCCTATTAAAAATACAAAGTAAAACAAAATTGGTCATAAGCTAATAATTGCTGAGGTTGATGGGCACGTGGCTACAGTGAGAATGGGGGTGGGGTAGCCATCACAATTCTTTCTCTTTTTATGTTTTAATTTCTCCAAAACAAACAGTTTGGAAAAAAGCACAAGTTCATTGTATAAAATTGATTTAAGAAGAAAAGGAAAATACCAATCACTATCTTGAGATTAGCACTGTTTATATTTTGGTGGATATATTTAGTGGACTGGTAATAGATTTGGTTCATTTGGTGGACTTTTGGGGGGTCAATCTATCTATCTAACTACTATCTATATCTATATACATTTTTAACCCTTCTGGGATCATAATATATATATATTGTTTGGTAATCTGTTTTTTTCATTTAACAATATGTTGTAAGCATCTTGCCATGTCAAAAAAAATTCCTTGTGAATCATATTTAGAACTGCATTTCATTACATGGATGCATCATAATTCGTCTACCCAATCCTGTTTTTATCATCAATATTTTCCAGTTTTCCCTTATTACGAATAATCCTGTAATGGACATCCTTGTGGCTATTTTGCAACATCCTTTATTACTTATCAGTGTCCTATTATAAACTCCTAGAAGTGGAATGTTGAGGTATAAATACTTTTAAAGCTTTTGATAAATATTGCCAGATGATCTCCAGAAAGGTTCTACTGGGTTGTACTCCCAGGAGCCCCGGGTTGTGGTCTTCCCATAAGATAATAGAAGACCAGCAGCACCAGAGACTGGTGGCCCGCTCCCTCCTCAGCCTGTCTTTGCTGGGTTTCCTTGTGTCGAGGACAGGTACTACTTGTAGGCCTCAATACTTCCACTAGGAAAATGCGAAGAATGTAATTCTAGGCTTTTAAAGTCAGTTTGGACCTTATCTGGACAACGCCCTCATTTTACAGATAGGAGAATTCTGCCCCAAGATTGCACAGCTAATTAAACACTTTCTGGAATTTCTGTGCTACAGGTGAGCTATTGTGATGTTGTAGCCTTGGGGACGGTACTAGCTAACATCTGCGGAGCCCTTGCTCCGCTTCCCATGAATTAATCATTTGATCCCTCCCCAGCCCCATGGTGTTGGTACCGCTATATGCCCGTTTTACATTTAAGTTAAGGGGGCACTAAGAGAGGACGTAACTAGACAAAGGGCGCACAACAAATACCTTGAGAATCCCAGGTTCAAATCCAGGTAAACAATGTCCCAAACCCAAATGTAACCATAGATTGTCAGCACATCTGTTAGTTTTGATCATGGAAGGGAAATTGAATCTATAGTCCCTTTCAAGCCAGGCTGATCTGCACCCAGTTTTCCAAGTGCACCTGTGTGACCAGCATCTTGTCCCTATTATACGCCTCACCTACCCTCATGCCTGTCACTGCTCACCTCCTCACAATGGAAGGATTTTTTTTTTTTTGGTATCAAACTTCATTTTTGTAAACTTCTTTTCTGATCAATGAGAGAAACTACTATTTTTTTTTTTAAGATTTATTTATTTGAGAGAGAGTGAGAGAGAAAGAGCATAAGCAGGAGGGGCAGAAGGAGAGGGAGAGAGAATGAGAGAATCTCAAGCAGATGGCGCACAGCTCGGAGCTTGACATGGGGCTCGATCCCACGACCCTGAGATCATGACCTGAGCCAAAACCAAGAGTCGGAAACTTAACTGAATGAGCCACCCGGGTGCCCCGAGAGACTACTACTATCCTCATGCCACCCCTTTCCGGGTACAATGTTTGCGATTTCCTTCTCCTTAATCCGGTCAGAGTTGGATGTCCAAATTTTAGCTCCTCAGTAGCAGTGGACATGTTAAACACCCACCAATTGTACGTTGTGAACAGTTACTAATTGACAGCTCTTCCTGGGGTCTTCCTGTCAGGAGAAAAGAGTCCTGGCCACACCTGGACTATTATTTGCTTAAAACAATGAAAGTACTCACAATAGCAATGAGGGAAAAGTTACCGGGCTGGAAAATATGTAACCAGCAAGTAATCCCCAGGTCTCTTTGGAGCAAACCAAGGCAGAATTTTAAAAGCTCTTTCCCTCTCACGTCTTTCAAGGCGGCCAACATAACGAATTGTACTGCCTGGGCAGGAGCAACCATGACTCAGTTGCAGAGCCCATCTGCAGCCCTCACGGGGGAAAAGGACCCACTTGTAATAAGAGTCCTTCCTTGCGACTTTTTCCCCCTTTCTAGCCTATGCTTAGAATTCTGAAAGAGAACGCGGTTGTTAAAGAACAGGACAGCTGCTAGCGGATTGCAATTCTCTAATACTGTTTTTTTTTTTTTGCCAGAAAGGAGGACCCCACCTCATGAATCATCCAACCACTATTCTTTGTTTGGCTTTTTCTCAGCTCATTTCCTTAGTTCTATCAATTGCCTTTTTTTTTTTTCTTCCTGCTTGCGGAAAAAGCTCACTTCGGGTTAATCCCCTGTCCCTGGTGCCAAAGCCTGCCAGCCCCACAACCCACTCGAGGTAGGGTACGTCTTAATTGTCTGTGGCAGGAAGGAGCAATGGCGGGCCGGTTCTGTGGTGTCTCGGGGCTGTGAGCTGGGGGACAGAGAGCCTGGACACCCGTCCTTTGCTCCAGGGTGTCGGCAGAGCCGGCCACACGCTCACTCGCCACAGGGCAGTCGAACCAGCGACACTGGCTTGACCTCGCTGTGTGCTCTGCTGGGGCTGTTAATGGTTATTAGTGACTTGTGGTGCCGTCTGCAGTGCTGTGTGCGGCACCCCCCGCGTCGCGGCACCCCCCCCCCCCGTGTCGCTGCACCCCTCGCGTCGCTGCACCCCCCGCGTCGCAGCACCTTGCGCCTGGCCCAGGATGACAGCTCCTCCATCCTTCTGCCGGGTCAGCCCGGCAGGGCGAAGGCTCCGAATCCTTCCCTGGTTCTCTTCACTTTTCCCCAATCTTTACCCCATTGCAGCGCTTTGTTTCCACCCCTGCCCATTGTCTCGCTCTTCCGTGGCTTCGTTAGGATTTCTCAAAGTTCCTAAGCCTGGGTCAGCCAATTTTTGCACTTTTTAAAACTCTCAAAACTTTGAGCAAGTAAATAAACATTCAGAAACACCTTTCAGAGATACTGGCAACCCTAAGGAACATTCCATAGGCTGCACCGAATTAATTCAGAGCAGATGAGGAGAGTTTGGCTTTGAGAAGGGTGGATTCTAGGCTGAATTTCAAAGAGATAAAGTAAATAATCAAGAGTCTCTTCTTGTAAATAGTCACCACCATGAATAAATTAACCTGGCTGAAACATAGTAGAGGGAAATGAGGAAACATGTGGACTCCCGAATCAGACCTGCCTGAATTTAAATCCCACTTCTTACTAGCCCTGTGATTGTGGTTGTATTACCTAAGTTCTCCCCATCTGTAAAATGGAGGTGAGCAAAGTAGCGTATCTCATAGGATTGTTGTGACAATTAACAATGTTTTTATAGGGGTGGCTCAGTGGGTTAAGGCCTCTGCCTTCAGCTCGGGCCCTGATCTCAGGGTCCTGGGATCAAGCACTGCCTTGGGCTCAGGGAGCCTGCTTTAAAATGAAAAACAAAAAACAAAAAACAATGTTTTTATAGTTAATTTTTTAAAAAAGATTTATTTTATCTTAGCAAGGAGGGGAAGAGGGAGAGAGAGAATCCCAAGCAAACTCCCCACACAGCGTGGAGCCCAAGGTGGGGCTCGATCCCACGACCTGGTCCTAAGACCCAGAGATCACCACCTGATCTGAAACCAAGAGCAGACACTCAACTACTGAGCCACCTAGGTGCCCCTATAATTAATTATTTACTTAACAGTAAGAAATCATATAAAGTACTTATAAAAGTGTCTGACACATGGTAAGCACAGAGGAAATGTTAATCACTAATATTTTCAGAGGATCACAAAGTGCCAGGAGCATGTGAGTGATTTTGCTAAAGAAACTTAGTCTTTTGTTCATAGAGTTTTCCCAGAAGATGGGTTGATCTTTGCCTCTTTAAATTTATATTTGCTCCAAGCCGATTTTGGGCCTCCTAGAGTTTGTGGCAACAATTCCGTACTTATTAGCAATAAACTGTAATTACCAAAGTTTGGCCTAACATTCTATATATATATCCTAGGTTTAACTGGATGTGCTAAATATCTTCTAGGTTAGTATTCCCAGGAATTTCCCTTTATTCTCCTATGTCCCACGCTTGGGAGCAGTCTCTATAGGTCAAAAGGTAAGGTCATGATTTCCTCTTTTACCCACAGACATAAGACAAGTGTTAAATTTTCCTGGGGGACACACACACACACACACACACACACACACACACACACTTACATTTGCATAATGCTGAACAGTTTGTAAAAAAACTTTCAAATACACTCACCTTCTATCCCTAGAATAACACTTTAAATGAAGTGGGGCAGCTCTTCTTGCCTTCATTGCTGGAACCTGACACTTAGAGAAGATCCATGACTCAGCTGTTCACCCACCATTCCTCTGTGATTCTATGAATTTTCATGCCTCCTCGGGTGGTCTGTGCTCCCTTTTCTGCCTACCATACCACTTCTAGAAGGGTCGATGCTCTGCGAAATGCCTTCTCTCTTAGCCCATGTAACTGCTCCCTCCCCTTGATCTCCCAGGGAATACTTATATCATAAGGGGGCTGGTGGGAGTTTCATGGGCTCAAGAGAGAACCAGCCAGGTTTGAATCTCTGATTCTTCCCTTGCTAGCAGGGTAACTTTGGGCAAGTCCAACCCAACCCGGGCTCTGTGTCTTCTTCAGTTAAATGAGAAAAATATTTCTACCACTTATTATGTACATGTGTCAGGCACTTTACAAATTAGCTCATTTATTTCTCCCCAAAGTTTGGGCAGATTTTGACCCCACGCTATCTGACTCCCACCAATTTCTTTCTAATAGATCATCCTCTACCTTTTATTTTATTTTTTTAAAATTTTTAAAAAGATTTTATTTATTTATTTGACAGAGAGAGAGAGAGAGAACATAAGCAGGGGGAGTGGGAGAGGGAAAAGCAGGCTTCCCAGGGAGCAGGGAGCCCGATGCAGGGGTCGATCCCAGGACCCTGAGATCATGACCTGAGCCGAAGGCAGAGGCTTTAACCCACTGAGCCACCCAGGTGCCCCTACCCCTATCCTCTACCTTTTAAACCGAAATGATTCTTTTGTGATTCCTGCTCTCCCAGTCTTTGAGAAGGTTAAATAGACACGTATGTAAACAGCTTTGAGACTCAGTAGATGGGTTGGTCTCCTGCTTTCTCTGCCCAAGTCACACAGTCTCACTTGTCCTCCACCAGTCTGGCCTGGCAAGGTGCAGGCTCAGAAGGGTCCTCAATATACATCACAGACATTCATCACACACTTCAGATATGTAATATTTGCAGCAACTAGTGACTGACTCCAGAAAATACTGAACCTCAATCTTTGTAAACACACAGGCACAGTTTTTAAACTGTGAAAAACAACACATTGTTAAAAAGAAAACCACAGGCAAGATGGAGTCACTTATGCTAGGCCAAGTCACCAAACCTGGACTTAATATTCACCCAAACTGCACTTTCAACCTCCCCCAGAAATGTAGGCTTAACCAGTCAGAAATTTTCTGGTCAGCACCAGTGAGGTACTCTGTCACATGGGCTCTCCCTCTGCCCTCGGAGATGAGGTAATCTGCAGGATAAGACCCTCTGTCCTCCACCAAGGGAAATTGACCTTTCCAGAAACAATTCTTTCTTTTCTTTTGCTAATAACATCCTTGCCCCACCCTCGTGCCTATAAAAACCTTCCATTTTGTACAACTCTTTGAAGCTCCCCTCTGTTTGCTAGCTGGGGTGCTGCCTGATTCATGAATCACTTAATAAAGCCAATTAGAGCTTCAAATACACCCAGTTGAATTTTGTTCTTTAATAAGACATACCTAACAATTCACAAAACATAAGAATGCAAGCTTAAAGAATTATCATAAGGTAAAAGCGCATGTAAATAACCCCCAAGTCAAGAAATAGCTTATCGCCAGCACCCAGAAGCCCCCCTCATGCTCTTTTCTAAACACAGCTCCTACTCTCTCTTGCAGAGTTAACCACCGCTCTTTCATAGAAATCACTTCTTTACTTTTCTTAATGCACCACCCAGTAGGCATCCCTAAACAGTATAGTTACATCTTACCTCTTATAGAAATTTATGTAAATAGGGTCGGACAATAGATATTCTTCTGTGTCAGGCTTCTTTCACTCAACGTTATGTTTTTGAGAGCCACCCGTGGTCTATGTGAAAGAGCTTGTCCTTTTTCATTGCTGTATGATATTCTATGGCATGAAAAACCATATATACCATCCAGCTGCTGTGGTTTATTTTAGATTTCCATTGTTTCATATATATGTATGTATATATGTGTCTAAGTATATAGTACATGTATATATGTATGTGTCTAAGTATATAGTACATGCGTGTATATGTGTGTGTGTTTATATATATATTACCATTTACTTATCACTTCTACTACAGATAGGTATGGGGATCCCTCCAGTTTGGGGCTCTGATGAATAATGGTGCCGTGAAGACCCCTAGTATATTGAGTCTACTGGTCTTTTTTCTCTAATCCACAGGTGTGTTCCATCTCTCCACTGCCCAGAAGTGACAATTTCTCCCCGACACACACTACCCCACCCCTACCACTTTGCCTGCTGTTTAGCTTGGAAATGTTAACGCATAACAGTGCAAGCTGGAAACTAAAAGCTATTAAAGAAACGGGAGGTCAGAGACTTTCCGGAGGCCTCCCTTCCTTTCGTCTTTAGATGTGACTTCTGATAACAGTAGCAACAACAACAACAAAACGTTTAAAAGCATGAAAAGAATTCTTATTCATTTCCTCCAGGTCTTGGGGGGAAGTAGAGGAGAAAGTGCTGATCTCGTTGGTATTGCTGGTAAGGCTGGGCCAGGTTCCTAAAGAGCTCAAGCAGAGAGGCGATTCCACTTCTGCACAAGGACGGGGCAAGGGGGCAGTGGCCGGGCTTCCTGCTCTCCGGGCATCTGCTCCCGTGCAGGGCAAGCTCTACAGCCAGTTTTCAGATAATTTGGGGGGAAGGACCGTGAGACCAGCAGCAAAGGGGCTCATTCCTAGCTGCAGACCATGCGAGAGGCTGGTTGCGCTCTCTGGGCCATCAGCTTGATCCGTCAGCCTGGCTCAGAGAAGGTGGGCCTCCGTAACTGGAGGGAGGGCCTCCTCTCCTGCTTATGCCCGGAGGTGCCCGCGTGAGCTCCACCAGAGTGGACAAGGTGTATCTGACCACATGGGCTTCTTGCTGTGTGGATCAAACATGGAGGGCTTGATGTAGTTTACAGAGGACAAGGCCGGAGTAGGGTAAGACTTTTTCCAGGCCATGAATGAGCCTGTGAATCTCTCTCCCTAACTCGCAGATTCCTGGGTCATCAGAGACACCATCCAGCTGCTGTGATTTATTTTGGATTTCCATTGTTTTAATGGGCTGAACTTAAGTTTTTTTGACAATACAATGCTGGCAGAAACGTAATTGGTCCCATCTTTCTGAAGGACTATTTGGTAATAAGAATCAGAAGCTGGAAAATGTGCTTTCCCTCTCACCTAGCAATTCTACCTCTAGGAAGCCGTCCTAAGGGAATAATCAGAAAGAGACACAAGGATATTCATCCCAGTATTGTGTATAATATGGAAGCACTTCAGACAACCCCCATGGCCACAATAAGGTATCAGTTATATAGATCTTTCTCATCCTTATAGAAAGGTTATTAAAGAATGATTACTAGCACGGGATGATGTTAACTCAGGATAACATGATAGTTAAGTGTCCTCCCAAAGGGAAAAAGACTGAAAAGATACACATCTTCATTGAAATATATCCATGGATTCATATGTAATTACAGAATCAGTGTATACTGTATGTAATATTTTTAAATCTTTATTTTTTTGAACCTCAAAAGTAATGCATAGTCATTGAAAAAATTTAGAGTGAAAGCACCACTCTCACACCATTAGTCAAGCTCACTCCTTGGAGGTAGCCACTGTCCACAGTTCACACAGACAGTTTCAAGTGCTTTACCGTTCACAAAACAAACATCTCTTCATCCTTACAACAATCCCTGCGGTAGAGTAGTTTTATTTTCCTGAAGAAACAGGCTCAAAATGGTTAAATCTGGAACACCATCACTATTTTCTAAAATACAAAAGGTACATCAAACATAAGGAGTCGTATCCTTGGCTGGTCCTCGACCACTTTGTAGCATCAGTTCTGTGGCCCTTTGGAGATTTTGAGGTGATGGCCTTCGACCCCCTCATGGCACAGGAGTTCCCTCTGCTCCACTCTGAGAGGTGGCCCTTCAGCCACTTCTTGCACAGGCCCAGGGACAGGGCCCGGGCTTTCCAAGGGAGCCTCTCTCACTTCAGGGAGCTGCACCCTACCTGCCTGCAACTTGAATTCTCTGGCCTCAGTTTCTCTTCTGAGTCCAGGTCCAGTTGGTGAGTCCTGGCAAACCTGGCAGGGTGTTTACCCAGAGGGCTAGAGGCAGAATTCCAAGAGGGGAAATACAGTCATGATAAAGAAAAAAGGTGCTAGACCACAAGTTGGACCGAGGGTCAGGTTTAAGAACCAGCTTCTAGACCCCAAGTAGAAAATGAGTTAAGTGGACTGGGAGCTGAAGAAATAAAAAACCAGTTTGGAAGTTGCCTGTGAGGGAAGGCATGCTGGTATTGGACTGCTTCCAACAACTAGCCCCGAGTAGAGCTGGGCTGGACCCTGGAACGGTGCAGAAATCCACTCGCTCTTCCATGTAACAGCACTCCAAATATGCACCCCTGCCATCACGATTCTCCTTACTCTTCTCTTCTAAACACCCCTGAAAGGTTCTGATGTCCTTTCCCACCCAGTTGATATTTATGGAGACATGGTATGTTGAATACTTTCCTTGCTAATTTGGTCTTAATTAGCCACATTCACTGATCAATGGAAGAATGTCCTATCCCACACTCTGTTCAGCGGGAGTGGGACACAAGGGGCTTCACTACTAAGGGATGCATGAATAAGGGATGGTAGATATATGAGCATTTGCTGTGTTATTCTTTCTGTCTTTGTGTTGTATTAAATATCTCACTGAGAATATCCCAAGTCTCCTTAGATGATGTGGGAGCACGGCTGCTTCCGTCCACGTACAAACTACCATGGCAGCTAAATGGGAGCCTGGTAAGCTTCCCCCTTCTCTGGAGCTGCAGAGGGGTCCCCTTCACCCTGGGCGACCTCCACTTCTAAGGAAAGCAAAGACTTTTTAATGAAACGGCTAGTTGATCTTTAGCTCTTGCTCTTTCCTTCCGCTTCCTCCTAATTTAGTGGAATTATAAGGAAGTTTGTGGACTACATCAAGCCATAGAGTGAAATACATGATACTGAGCCCCGAGTGGTCCTTTCTACACACACACACACACACACACACACACACACACACACACATGCATCTGCCTGATGGGCAATATCCAAAAAAGATTGAATATGTTAACTTGATAATTTGGGAAGACTAGTAGAAAATTCCAAGTTACATACCTTTTATAAATAAAATAGAGAATATGAGATCTAGTAATACTCAGATTAAATATTCTAGTCCCTATACTATTGATTTAAAGCAAACCTCCTTAGGGGCACTTTACTGGCTTAGTTCATGAAGCATGTGACTTTTGATCTCCAGGTTGTGAGTTTGAGCTCCACACTGGGCATAGAGTTTATTTTTAAAAAATTTTCTTTAATTAAAAAAAAAAAAAAGTAAACTACCCTGAAGTGGAAAATGGTCATCAACATAGCTATTTGGGATCTTAAAGACCAAAAATCCCTGAAGGAGTTACTTGATCGAAGCCACCCTTTTCATTGTTATTTTCAAGATAGAGGCTAGTAAGAAAAAGATATATGGCAATAATATAAAACTATCACATTTATAAAAATGTAGAACTTTCAAATAATTTATTCATTCACTTATTCACTCATTTGGTTCTGAATGATAACAAGCTGGCCACGCACAGATCTAGGAAATAACATTCCAGAGAGAGGAAACAGCAAGGCCAAAGGCTCTAAGTGCAGTTGAGCTTTGGAGTTGCTGAGAAAGCAAGAGACCAGTAAAGCTAGAGTATAGTAAGGTGACAAGAAGAAAGGTAAGGTATGAAGCCTTAGGAGTGAGCAACTTCATATAGGTCAAGGGAGAGGTCCAGACTGGAGATAGAAATTTGGAAGTCAGCAGCCAGTAGAAGGTTTGTAAAGCCTTGAGATTGGAAGTGAACGTCTACTGAGTATGTTCAAAGCATTAGCTATGTCAAGCGTTAGAGATTCAGAACAATGAGACTGAGGAGGAAAGGCCAGTAAATTAGAATGAGAACTGAGTCAAATTACAGTAGTCCCCCTTATCTTACCTCAGTCTGGTAAGAATGAGGACTGAGAAACGCCCAGTGGCTCTGGAAGTACAAGAGCCGTGGAGACATTGGCGGCACCATTTCTGCAGAGTAGGGGAGATAAAAGCTTGGCGGGGCGGACTCAAGAGAGGAGGAGAGGAAGTGAAGACAAAATGTAGATAATTCAAGAAGTTCTGCTATGAATGGGGAGCAAAGAGATGGGACTAGGGTCAAGGAAAAAAAAGGTTTTTTTCGGATGAAAGGCATGGCAACGTGCTAGCATATTGATGGAAACAATGCACAAGAGGGAAAAACTGATAATGGTGCATATACTCTAGAGAAACAGGAACTGACTTACATCTGCCAAAAGACAAGAATGTTCACAGCCACTTTATTCACAACAGCCAAATCCTGGAAACACCCCGCATATCGACCAGTAATTTTCTGGCTATCGATTGTTGTATTACACACAATTCCAAAACTTAGAGGCTTAAAACGAGAATGTATCAGTATGATTGTATCTTACGGTTCTGTGGGTCAGGAAATCAGAGCGTGCGCAGCAGAGACAGCTCATCACTGCTCTGTGGTCTCTGGGGAACTCACTGGGATGACTTGAATGTGGAGGGGCAGGCAGAGCACCTCTCTTTTCCCACCCCCAGCCTCCTGGCACGGCCTGCTGAGGCTTCCTTGCAGCATGGCACCTTCCGAATAGTCAGTCTTCTTACGTGGTGGTGCCAGGCTCCAAGAGGAAGGAAGCAGAAAGCACCCAACCTCCTAAAAGCGAGGCCTGGAATTAGCATAGGCTCATCTCCATCAGGTTCTGTTGGTCAGGGCAGGTACAGGACAGCCCTCCCAAGGAGGCAGAGAACTCCCCCTCGGCGGGAGAAATAGCAGAGAAGTTGCAGCCACCTTCCATCTGCCATAACCAGTAAAATAGGAAAATAAATTGCTGTGTGCTCATACAGTGCCGACTGCCCAGCAATAGATGAGAGTGAACTACTGCTACTTACAGTGAGTAAATCTCACAGACATAATGCTAAATGAAATGTCAGACACAAAAGAATACATTCTGTTATGTTTCATTTATATGAAGTTTTCTTTGCATCACTGATACAGAGTGGCAATGGTGAGTAGAAGTGGGAATGGTGGGTACCCTTGAGGGGGTACGTACTTGGATGAGGCCTGGTGGAGATGTCAAGAGTGCTGGAAGTGTTCTAGATCATAGTAACACGGGTAGATACATATGCAAAAAGTTGCCAAATAACACAATTAAGATCAGGGTTCTCTACTGTATTATTAAGGAGACATACATTTAAAAACAACAACAACAACTTTACAAAAAGAAACAAATAGGCGCAGGTTAGAGGAGACCATTGCTGGAAGACTGTATCAGAAGTCAGAGGGGATGGGATCCCAGTGCCTAGGGTGGTTGAAGTGGCGGAAGTGCGTGGAACACTGCTCTTTTGATCGCTGCTATTTTCTCACTGGAAACAGGAAGCGGGTTAGAAGCTGACAGAGAGAGAGGCAGGAGAAGTGGAGGGCTAAAGAGAAGAAAAATTGGGAACGAGCAGTCTAAGAAGGAAATGTTGGAGGACTCTCAGCATTCTTAAACACCCAATTGAAGTATTTGGTCATGAATTCAAAGAGAGGCGAGGGGGATGAGAGAAATAAGTGAAGGGGATTAAGAGTACACGTATTGTGATGAGCACTGAGTCATGTACAGAATCGTTAAATCACTATACTGTACACGGGAAACTAATATAACACAATGTGTTCATTATACTTCAATTAAAAATATTTTTAACCGGGTAGCTCAGTTGGTTAAGCATCCGACTCTTGGTTTCAGCTCAGGTCATGATATCGGGGGCATGGGATCAAGCCCTGCGTTGGGTTCCACTGTGTGTGGAGCCTGCTTGGGATTCTCCCTCCCCCTCTGTCTGCTCCCACCCATGCTCTGTTTCTCTCTCTTTCTCTAAAATAATTTTTTTTTAGTGAAAATAAATAAGCGCAGCAAGTCAGCGTGGTTCCGTGTGTCCACATTCACTGAATGCAGGCCGGGAGGTGGACTCCATCCCCGCAGGAGTTTTACTAGGAAGGTTTGGTGGAAGGAAGCAGGGACAAGGGAGGTGAGCATATACATAAGGGAATAAACATCAGAGGATGAGATTCCCTGGGTGAGGAGGAAAGGGAGGCTGACAAATTGATAGTGTTTCAGTATTAGAAGAAAGTAGATGAAAATACAGCAAGTGAGGAGAGGAGGAAAACTGAAATGGAGGTTATGGAAAACTACTGGTAGTAACAACGGCCAAGCAGGGGGGTTGACTGAGGTCGGTGTATTGGTCAGGCTAGCTGCTGTACTAACGAACAACCCCTAAATCTTAGTGACTCAGCACATAAGGTTTACTGCTCGCTCTCACCCACAGTCTCATGCTTGTTGGTGGGGCAGGCGTGAGAGCCGGCCCCCTGTAGTCTCTCCCCAAGGCAGCTCGAACTCTCGGGCCACAGTTCCCAATACTGAGCATTTGAAATGGGGATTTGCAGAACTAAGAAACTAAATTTAAGATATTATTGATGTTTAATTAATTTAAAATTGTGAAAGAATTTTACAATTTTAGAATTGTAAATTCTAAATTTTAGAATTTACAATTTGAAAATTGTAGAATTTTAGAATTTTACTGAAGAACAACTTCAGTATGTGCATCTACTTTATGAAATTACAGTAGTCCCCCTTATCTGGGGAGGGGGTGCATTCCAAGATCCCAGTAGATGCCCGAAACTGCGGTTAGTATTAAACCCTATATACACCGTGATTTGTCTTCTACATACATACCTATGATAAAGCTTAATTTATAAATTAGGCACAATAAGAGATTAAAAACAAGAACTAACAATAACATAGAAGAATTATAACAATATACTGTAATAAGAGTAATGTGAATGTGGTCTCTCGCTGTCTCCCAAAATATCTTATTGTATTTGCCCTTCCTGTGTTCAAGTGAGATGATAAAATGCCTATCGATGAGGTGAAGCGAGGCAAGTGATGTGGGCATTGGGGTGTAGCATGCATCTACTACAGAAGGAGGATCCTCTGCTTCCCAGCCTCATTGACTTCCCAGCCACGATTGACTGCAATCGTGGAAGGTAAAATCGTAGATAAGGGGGGGAGCTGTTGTACATAGAGATCAAGTAATTTTTTTTTTAACTAACCGATAATGAATGATTTGTTTCAGGGGTACAGGTGTGTGAATCATCAGTCTTACACAATTCAGAGCACTCACCATAGCACATCCCCTCCCCAATGCCCATCACCCCGCCACCCCATCCCACCCCCCCACTCCAGCAATCCTCAGTTTGTTTCCTGAGCTTAAGAGTCTCTTGTGGTTTGTCAAGATCAAGTGTTTTCAATGAAAACTTAGCATCCAAATTGATATGTGCTAAAATATAAATTATACATTAGATTTCAGGGCCTCAGTATAAAGAAAGACTATAAAATACAGTCGACCCTCGAGCAACACTGGTGTGAACTCTGTGGATTTCCTCATAGACGAATTTTTCACAGTGGAGTACTGCAACTGTAGTTTCTCTTCCTTCTGATTTTCTTCGTAACATTCTTACACTAGTTTACTTTATTGAAAGACTATATAACACATAGAACATACAAATGTTTGCTAATTGGCTATGTCATCAGTAAAGCTTCTAGTCAACAGTAGGCTCTTAGTTAAGTTTTGGGGGAGTCAAAAGTTAGGCATGGATTTTCAATTGGGTGGGGGTCAGCGCTCCTAACTTCCGTGTTGCAACTTCATTATAATTTTTAGATTATTACCTGTTGAAATGATAATATTTTTGATATATTGGGTTAAATAAAATGTATTATTCAAATGAATTTCACGGGTTTCTTACCGATTTTTTCAAGCAGCTACCAGGAAGTTAAAAATTACATATGTGGCCCACGTTACATTTCTGCTGGAGAGTGCTATTCTAAGGACCTTGGATCCTCTCCATCCAGCTAGCAGATAATGAGTGGGAGAGAGCAGAGGCCTGCAGGGGCGGTTTCCCTATGGCTTTGTGCAGAACTTAGTTATGATGCCACCCCTAACTATGAAGGAAGAGGGCGAACGTAGTCTGCTCACAAAGGGCAGGAAGCCGATTTGGGAAGCAGCAAGCTGGCCTCTGGTGCAGGCAGGGTGGAAGGATGAGATTACTGAAGAGAGGCTGCTGAGGTGCTGGCAGGCTATCAGCAAGATTGTCTACATGGGTTTTGAGATTACCATGAATTTGGAAAAGAGTGACCAGGGACAAAACTCTTCAAGACCCCCAGGGACTACAGTTGAATCTACAAAGGGGAATCTTGAATAGACTCTGATGACATGTGCATCAAAGCTCAAGGCTTTTGAGGAAAGAGGATCAATGATCTTGAAGAAGCAGCTGGGGGACACGAGGGCACCTCTCCCACCCTCAGGCCCAGTGTCGCAGGTGTGCAGCGAAGGGAAAAGGAAGGCCCTCCGGAAGCGGGTTCTGGTGACACAGTGTCTTTACCAGTGTGTGACCTTAAGCAAGTTATTTAACATTCTGTTTGAGGCTTCCTTATCTTAAAATAGGGATAACAATAACACTTATCTTGGGGCGCCTGGGTGGCTTAGTCGGTTGAGTTGCTGACTCTTGGTTTTGCTCAGGTCATGGTCTCA
This sequence comes from Nasua narica, assembly GCA_028533885.1. Lineage (NCBI taxonomy): Eukaryota > Metazoa > Chordata > Mammalia > Carnivora > Procyonidae > Nasua > Nasua narica. The sequence goes on from CM052799.1 coordinate 86,691,796, forward strand.
GGGTTACGGGATCGAGCCGCACAATGGGCTCTGCACCCCACTGGGAGTCTGCTTGAGATTCTCCCTCTCCCCTCCCCTCTGCCACTCCCCCTGCTCACGTGTCCATGCACTCTCTCTAAAATAAAATCTTTAAAAATGATAACAATGCTTATCTTACAGGGTTGTTGTGTTAAATACTGACACCTGTAAAGTATTTATCATGTAGAAATGACTATATGAAATAATTTCTGAACATTGTACTTAAAGCACACTGGTTTCTCCTCTCCTTATACTTTCTTCCTTTGTGGACTTACTTTCCTTTGTGTGAGCATTCATCTGGCCGTGCCCTCAGATAAACGAAAGCAATCTGTGAGTTCTGCCCTTGTTCTAGGACATGATTCACTAGCAAAAATCACCAGTTTCATGTAAATTTATGTTGCTATTCAGAAGAAGGGGTCAGCTTTGATGCGAGGTGAAATGGATTTGATCTTAGACTCTAGTTTGGGAAAGGAGCGCACATTTTTTCTATAAATAGAACGAAAATCTCATTTTGGAAATGAAAAAGCTTTGTGTGTGAAGAGGGAAGTCCTGAGAGGAGGGTGTGGCTCTTTTCCAAATCACAGTAGATGAAATTACACAGAGACTTTTTTCTTATTGCCTAATATGGACTTGTATATAAATGGCAAAAGGGGGAGAGATGCTGAGCAGTCCTTCCAAAGTTCCATTTTTGCCACGCCATTTCCAGAGCCGTGCCCAAAGGGTCAAAGGCTTCCATTAATGTTGTCCCAAATAAGATACTTCAGCAGTGGACATAAGAATTAAATTAGTGCTCTGGATTACTCTTTGCTTTAGGGGACATCCTACAAATCGCCCTTCAAGTCTCACTCCAGAAACTAAAGAGCTCCTTAGACCTTCTTCTGAAATGTGATGGTGCTGGGGGACAGGTGCCAGTCAGAGGCGCGGGCTAGGAAAGAAGGTAAGTGATTCTTCTGTTCCCTGCGGCTAGATGAGAACGGTGAAGTCCAGCCTCTCCTTTAGAAAGTTTCATCCTGAGCATAATTAAAAAAAAAAAACTCTCTTCTCAGTGACTTGGCCTAGGAGACGGGGAGTCTGACTGTTTGCAATGGTTTTGCGAGTTTCTGTCCACCAAGTCTGACGTGTAGGCACTCTGCTGAACACTGAGTGGGTCTGGGGAGCCTACCCCACCCAACCTCATCCCTGAGCAGGTCCCAATTTTTGACATCAGAACTGGATCCAAAAGCTTGAGTCATTTCCAGGATGTGAAACATGAACTTTTCAGAAGTTTCATCCCCATGGTGTTTCATACTACCAGCAGATAAGTTCTCATCAAATCCTGTAAAGAAAGTGCTTCTGTCCTGGTTTTACTCATGAGGGAGAGGACTCTTGGAGGTTATGTCTTTTCTAAGGTCCCTCAGTGATAAGAAGGGAGCAGAGGTTGGGTCAGACTGGCCCTCTGAGGTCAAGTGTGGGGCTCTCACGCAATGCCCACTCTCTCTGGTGATTAAAAACTAAACTAAGCCAAAATAAATACTGCTTCCTGATCTAGCTGATTTTGTCACAGAATCGCTGTGACCAATGATTCCGAGTACATGGCACCCACTTTCCTAGGTGGCAGCCACAGTCACCCGCAGTCCCTGGGCCCTCGCAGACATATTCTCAGTGTGTGAATTGCCTTAGGCAATACAGGTCAAAAGCAAGTGGAAGGAAACTGCACATGCTGCTTTGCCTGCCCCTGAGGTTTTTTTTTTTTTAAAGATTTTATTTATTTATTTGACAGAGAGAGAGAGAGATCACAAGTAGGCAGAGAGTCAGGCAGAGAGAGGAGGAAAGCAGGCTCCCTGCTGAACAGAGAGCCCGATGCAGGGCTCGATCCCAGGACCCTGAGACCACGACCCGAGCTAAAGGCAGAGGCTTTAACCCACTGAGCCACCCAGGTGCCCCTGAGTTTCTTACTTAGTATTTTCTCTATGGTTCCTCTATATTAGTGATTAGTAATTTATTAAGTGTGTGTGGGGAGGCTTACTGAGCCTGATCGTCAGTCACTTAAATTAAAAAACCTGGCCATTAATTCCTCCCCCTCATGCTGTAAACCTCCCGAGAGATCCCCAGGGCTTACAAAATCCCCTGTAAATTTGTAGCCGGGAATCCAGGGGCCTGCATAACCTGACCCCCACTGGCCATTCCAGGTTTCCTTCCCTGGAATCTTGTGTGGAACTGTTTTCCCTGTCCAGCAGGCGCTCCCGGCCCTTCCAACCCACAGCTTTATACGGTTAAACGACTGCCCAGACTCTAGGGTCTCATTCCAACCTCATCTCTTTAGATGAAACTCCCCTGACCTCCACAGCTGGAAGGGATTCCTCCTTCTCCTGAAACTCACTAGTAATGCCGGCTTGACAGCTGACCACTATCTTATCCAATAAATATTTGTTAACTGAGTGAGTGTTCCCAAATGAACTGTAAATCACCAGGAAGATGTAACCAGTTCTTTAGATCACCGACCCAATGCGTCTGTTTGAAGGGGATTTCATTGACTGATTGGCTGATGGACTGATTTTCCTTCCAGTGTTTGCTGTTTGTATTCCTGAAATTAATCGATTGCCCTGGCTCGGCAGTTAGAGCTGGTGAAAACACTTTGGCCATTTTGGTTTATCTGACAAGCAATGATGATTCTTTCTGAGCATTAATGGTGCGAATGGTGCCTGTGGCCCTCCGTTCTTTGGGTGGTTATACAAAGGGACAAATCAGATCCCTCTTGCTCGCAGAATTGCCGTGTGCACCTCTCTGAGAATGGAGACCTGTGACTGTTGTCTCTCTCTCTGTCCACGTTTCCCCCTTTCTATCTATTTATTTATTAATATTCCCAATGGCCATGTTAAAATCTCTGATTCTCATCCTTTGTGTCTTGGCCTTTTAATTCCTTATCATTCAGCTATTTGATGATTGTTGAAAGATGATTTTTATATGTCATTCATTTTTTTAGTTATGTTCAAAGGAAGAGTCTTTCTAAAACATTTACTCCACTGATCTCAAAAATAAAAGTCATGATATTTTTCCTTTTAAAATGTCAGTAAAGGGGGCACCTGGGTGGCTCAGTCAGTTAAGTGTCTGCCTTTGGCTCAGGTCATGATCCCAGGGTCCTGGGATTGAGCCCCTCATCAGGCTCCCTGCTCAGTGGGGAGCCTACTTCTCCCCCTCCTGTTACCCCTGCTTGTGCTTTCTTGCTCTCTGTCAAATAAATGAATAAAATCTTATTTTATTTTATTTTATTTGAAAGAGAGAGACAGAGAATGAGAGGGGAGAAGGTCAGAGGGAGAAGCAGACTTCCCGCAGAGCTGGGAATCTGATATGGGACTTGATCCCAGGACTCCGGCATCATGACCTGAGCTGAAGGCAGTCGCTTAACCAACTGAGTCGCCCAGGCGCCCCCTAAATGAATAAAATCTTAAAAAAAAAAAAAAGTCAGTAAAGGGACGCCTGGGTGGCTCAGTCAATTAACTATTGGACTCTTGATTTTGGCTCAGGTCATGATATCAAGGTCCTGGGACCAAGTCCCACATTGGGCTCCCTGCTCAGCAGGTTGCTTGTCTCCCTCTCCCTCTGCCACTCCCCCTGCTCATGTTCAATCTCTCTCTCTCTCTCTCTCTCTCTCTCTCTATATATATATATATAATATATATATCTTAAAGAAATAAATCTTATAAAATAAATAAAAAATAAAATGTCTGTAAGTAGCGTGTTGCAGGTGCTATAATGTGACTTTCTTAAATGTTAATTGTAGTGTTACTTTAAATCTTTAAAATTATTACAAAATTAAATACAACATTAAAGAAATTATGACAACTAAAAATATCTCCAGATATTACCAAAATGTCCCCTAGGGAGTAAAATCGCTCTTCATTGAGAGTCACTTTTTTTTTTTAAGATTTTATTTTTCTATTTATCTGAGACAGAATGTGTTTGCATGCACAGTGCAGGGGAAAGGCGGGGAGAGAGGGAGAGGGAGAGAGAGAATCCCAATAGGTTCCATACCCAGTACGGAGCCCAATGAGGAGCTTGATCCCAAGACCCTGAGATCATGACCTGAGCTGAAACCAAGAGTCAGATGTTTCACCAACTGAGCCACCCAGGTACCCTGAGAGCCACTTTTCTATTGATTTACTGAGTCCAAAGACTTGGGTTTCTTTGTTTCTGTTTCCCCATGTGAAGGATTCCACTAGAATCAATAATTTCATAAGGAATTGCATTAGAAAAAATGTGCATACAGAAAAGAGAAATACACTGGTAGATGAAATACATCAAATCTTAGAAAGTCCATAATGACGAGAGAAATCCAGGAAAAAACCGATTTGTCCCCATTTGAACCACCTCTTCGCTTTGAAAGTCAATAACTAAAGAGAAATGATTAAGCATCTAAACTGCCCTTCAGGTAGCATCTATATTGCAGAAACTAAATGGCTCTAGTTAAGAAGGGAAAGAGCTACTCTATGGAAGAATCATTTTTAGCTCCTAATGAAATTATTGATTCAAGCAAAACTTATCAACTGATGCTAAAACCTCTGTGAATGGGGTACTGGTTATTCATATGATACAAAAGTAATGGCACTTGGGTTACTTGCTGGCCATAAGAGATTAAAATATAACTATATAATGGGGGGAGAGGCTGTTCTTATTTAATCTAGTGATCCTCTATCCCATTACCATCGCTCATGGTGAGATAATCAGCCACTATGTGTCTTCTGATTTGATGTGGTATGAAGTATACAATATCACATGTATTGCATTCTAGCCAAAAATGTTCAACTTGAATCTAACCAATGGTTTATATCTAACTTATTTGCATGAATTATAGGGGATAGAGGAATAAGTTGAACAACAATATAGGAAAGCAAACAAGCTAAAAACGTGGTATATTCTTTAGGACAACTGGCCTGGGCTCTTCAACAAATTGATGTAATAAAAAAAGCAACTGTTCTAGGGTAAAAGAGAGATTAAAAACCTAACAATTAAATAGAACATACGGTTCTGGATTGGATTGTGGTTTGTACAAACCAACTAGAAAGGACATCCGGGGGCCAAATGCGGAAGTTTGAATGTGTAGTAAGTATCAGATGATATTATGAAAATATCATTAATTGTTTTAAATATGAAGATTTAATTTTTGTCTCTACAGGAAGATGCTTTTATTCTTTAGACATGCATAGTGAAGTATTTAAGGCTGGGTCAAGAGTTTAGAACAACAAAGATTTATTTCTAACTGTAACTCACACTAACTACATCAGTGTCCCAGGTCAGCTGCCACTCTCCGTGTCATCTTCAGTCTGTTGTGCAGGCTGAAAGCAGGCCTGTCTTAGCACATTGTTCCAGAAGTAAAGATGATGAGTCAGATCATGACGCAAAATGTCGGTTTCACTTCCACTCGTATTTATTAGCCAGTGCAAGTCAAGTGGCTGAGTTTAGGACCAATGGGGTAGGGTATAATTCTCCCACAGGGGGGGACAGTAGAATTATTAAGAAAACAATGACAATGAGAACAAAATATCTAAAACTCTAAATCATAACAAAATTGTTTCTCAGGGAGCCAATTATAATGTTAAATCCAGATGTTAGAAAGCAGGAGAGATTGAAAATAAATGAACTTAACTTTCAACTGTAGAAACTAGAAAAGAAATAACATACAAACCAAAGAAGGGAGAAGGAAGGAATTAATAAAGATAAGATAGATAATATGAAATAGAAAACCAAAAACAATAGACTTAAAATTCTATGCTTTGACGAGATCAAAACAAAGAAAGCCTTTGGCAAGTATTATCTAGTAAAGAAAGAAAGAAAAAAGACACAAGAACATTAGAAATGAAAACAGGAGGCAGAGATTTAAAAAAAAACTTTGAGATAAAAAAATTTTTACATGCTATCTGCAACTTTATTCCCATGACTTTAAAAATCTAGACTATGAAGAGTGACTTTCTAGAAAAATGCAGATTCCAAAAACAACTCAAGAAATGAATTTACCAATAATAGCATAAAAAATAGGTAGTCAAAGATCTACCTTCCAAAAAAGAAGTCCACACAGCCCATTAGGGTGAGTGCTACCAAGACTTTAAACAGCAGATAAACTCCACAGAATACACAATGTCTCATGGCTTAGTAAAGGTAGAAAGCTTACCAAGAGCAGATTATCACTTTTTGGTTAAAGATACCATATGACAAAGTTCTGGTCAATGAGATGGCAGAAAAGGGAGAGGGGGTGCTTTTGGGAAAGGTTTTCTTTTCCAACAATAAGAAAGGGATGTCTGTGAGGAGCCCCTGCTCCTCCCTCCCTGCCTGGGGACACGTCCCTATAGACCTGCTGGGACCTGAGGGACACATGGCTGACCCAGTGAGAATCAGATGGGATGTCTTGGATTCTCTATGAGGTTATTGAGTGTTGAACCAACTCTGCTACCTCCTACATGAGAAAAACATATTCTTGTTGTAGAAACCACTTTTTAAAAAATTGGTTTTTGTTACAGGCAGCTGAAAACGCCCTAAGTAAAAAATATGGACTCTATCAGCATAAATACCATAAGTGCTATCAATGGTTTCAGAGCCCAGAAAAAGTGCAAGAGCTTTGCAGTTCATTTTGTATGTATTGGTCATATATAATGGTCATACAACAACTAAATATTTTCGTATACCATTTCTAAAGGGATTTTTTTAATCCTATGCTGTCATTGGCTTATTGGGCCTTTTCAATGATAAAATAGAGACAGAAAGACCCCTGTCTTTAAGAAAAGATGCTCCAAACAAATTCTTATCTATGAAGTTGAAGCACATTTTTTTTCTGCCGACATAACTTAGAGACAAAACAGAATATATCCATTTCTATATCAGTTTTTCCCTCCTGTTTTAAACAGCAAGATGATTATGGCAATTGTTATGGCTATGATTCTTAATTCTTAGGCTTTTCATTTCTTGTGAAAACTAAAATGGGATCCTTGACCGAATGGTTATTACAGTAGGTTCACATTTTATTGAAATGTTCATCCATATTTTTATTGACTTTCAGCTTCTTCCTGCTTATATTATGAGGTGTTAGGTCATTGCTTAGTTTATGGGGCCCATCTTGTTTGTGTTCCTGTCAGCTGATACAATTCAATGTAAGGCAAGATAACGAGTTGTTTTCAGTGAGACTCAGTGCATTCAATAAGTTTAATAGCTCAAGTGTAAAATTTTCTGTTTGTTAAAAATAAAAGATGATGCCCCACATGAGAATACTAACACTCTCATACCTGTGTGAGGTAAGTGATTGCATGCCAAGGAGAGTGAGATGACTCAAGCAGAGTTTAGGACTCAGGGTCCTCCAGTCACTGGAGGAAATAGAGGGCAATGATCTTACGAAGGAACTGGGAGGGAAATGCAATTACTGAAGACTCAGGAACAGAGCAAGGGTCAGCCATGAAGAAGAAAGGAGGCAAATAACTTGGTTACTAGAAACCCGGAAACCAAGGTCAAAGCAGTGGCAGGAAAGAGCAAGACCGACTGGATCCTGAGCCAGTGAGTTTACCACCAGGGCTCTGGAGACCTCCTGCCCATAAGCATTGCCCCTAGAGCCGGAGGCAGTGCTGAGTCTGGGATGGGAGGTGGAGGGAGTCAGGAGCCAAGCAAAAGCTCTCAGCCAAGTTCCTCACACCAGACAAATGAACTACTTCTTCAGAATCTCAAGTGCAGTCAGAAATGGCTAACAAACTACTGCTAGAAAAAGACCCACTTAAGTCTAAAAGGAGCTGAATCTGGAAGAAATTATGAAGACAACAAGTCTTGTGTTTAGTGTGTGTAAACCCCCTTCCGCCCCCCAAGTTAATTCCAGTGACTAAAACACATTCATCGGAGAAGACTGGCTCATCTGAGAAGTCCAAAGTGCTGGAAAGACATCACCTGAGTAAGCCCCTCTTACAAAGACTGGCAGATAAACACCTCGTCCTAACTTCCAGAGGAACTATTTGAGGATCGGCTCTATTTGTAAATCTGGGCAACACAAAAGGAAGTTAATCTCTGCTGGTATCAGCCTGTGTGAGAGACTCCATCCCTAAAGGCCACAGGTAGCAGGTAGCAATGTCAGATCAAAAGCCAAACTCGTGAATGTCCTGCAAAGGAAGAGCATGGAGACAAGATAGGGACTAAAGCTTGGATTTCACTTTCCTCCCGGCCAATGTGTGTCTGTCTTAGAGATAAGAGCCCACCATTCTACTGCACTGCCAGTGTCTCCCTCAAGGACACCTAAAGGACTTCCACTAAAACGTTTACTGTGGGCATGAGGTCCAACCTTGGTAAAAATTAAGGTACATCTTTTTCCCTACCATTTGGCCAGGTTGGGTCAAAGGCCTGCTGTTTGCCTTTCTCTACTTTTCTATTTGTCTTCTCTTGTCCATTTCCTCTCCCACCTTCCACGTTTATGTTCAGTGTGCCTGCCGTCGAGCGAGGGCACTGGAACCAGTCCCATAGTTTACACTAGCACGGCAAGAGCATCCCTGTTAAACGCCAAAGCATTTATCCCCCCCCCCCACCGAAAAGGAATTAGAGAGTATCCTCAAGGTCCACAGCTCTAGTGAGATTAATTAAAAAAGGGGGGGGGGAGGGGGAGCAGCTGTGCTTAACATATGGTATAATCACCAGAATCCCCCTCTTCATGATACACTAGATGTGTCGCAACTTCATCTGGTTATTTCAGAATGTGTTGTAAACAGGCAGGCAAAATCCAGGAATGGTTAAAAACATTTCAGTTGTATTTGTCTCTCATTTTCTGCATGTGTTTTCCCAAAGGCTTCTTTCTCAAAGGGAGCCTGGAGAGGGGCCTTAATCATCTGTTATCTCTCTTGCTGCTTCCTGCTCAGTCAGTGGGAACATTGAAATACATGAACATTCCCTGTCTTTTCCTATTTTGTATAACCCTCATGCTCAAGAGAGTAAGTTTTCTGAGAGCACCGAATCCTAACCACTAGACCACCAGGGAAGTTAGAGAGAGTAAGTTTTCTGATCTAACTCCATCCAGGACTTGGGTGACATTTGGGAACCCAAGTCCTCCCACTATATGCTGTAACTACTTCTCTCTTCAACTTAGCTAAAGGGTAATCTCTCCTAAGAAGTAGAATGTGCTTTTCTTTCTTTAGCCATTCGGAAAAGCAAGACTCTTTCAAACGTCACTGTCAAAACATACTAGCATTGTAAATCTTGTATACAGACATGGATCACCTATATATCTTCGTGATCACATTAGCCTAAGGGTTCTTAACCCAGGCCTGTGAGTGGGCTTTAAGGAGTCTATTAACCTCCCAATTGTGAATGGTACAGCTGGAGGACGTACCTGGACAGGGTGTGCCAATGGTGGGATGCTGTTTCTTTTCCTTTCCCAGAAAGCTGGAAATGTAAGGAATGAGTCCTAAAAATATGGATGTTGTAGGAAACTGGTTTTCCTAATCTCTCTCATAATTCTGCCCCCACTCTGAGGTCCATATCTTAGACTTTGCTCTTGCTCTTAAGGGGGAACCTGGAAATGGAGTGAAAAAGAATAGAGTCAAAACCTCACATATAGTGAGCCCTGAAAAAAATGTTGGTTGAATGAATCAGTGAATGCAAGCATGACTTGAGGTTGAGATGCTAGTTTTTGAGGACATTTAAATAGGAGGTTGTAAGATTTATCTCCCCTTCCCTCTCCCTAACACTCTTTGAAATTTCTGGATCATGTTTTTGAGAGGAATTGACCCCACACCCGGGACATAAGTGGACTCTCTGGGCTTGATCCTATCAGCATATCCCATTTCTCTGGCCTTCAGAGTTGGTTTAGGACAAATATAGTCTTAAGTCAGGGCAGTAGGGGGCTGATGAGACTACATTGGGGACTTTTATTTAAGTTATCGAGGATTCTGACTCTCTTTTCTGGTGGATCTGAATCTGGAAGTATGTAGGCCCAGAAGCTTCTGCAAACTAACCCTCAGATAATGGAACCAATAAGTGGAAAGCAAGAATCCAGGATTTATTTACTTCATTTGGGCCCTGGGTCAAACCTTTCCTAAAGTCAGTAAACCCCTGGACTTCAAGCTATATTCACCTGTAAATTCTCCTTACAGTTTAAGTCAATCTGAGTTTGCTTTCTCTGTCTTGATATGTAAATATCATTAACTAACATAAACTTTTGTGCTTTGCAGGAAGTTGAAACACAATATGCATTTATGGGGATTTCTGAATTCCCAAACCATCGTTTAACCAAAAGACCACTTTCCTCATAATATTGCCAGTAAGGCAGTTATATACTTGTACACAATGCTTTAGAGATAATGAATTTGTGTAAAAGTAATTAAGTTATGGTCATAGAGTAAGTCAGTTGCAACAATTAGAATCAAAGAACTTGAATTCCCACGCCCCTGGAGACATTATCAAGTCTCTTAGGAAATAAGGTTGAGAGATTGCCTAATGTGACATTTAAATTTTCCTTCATGTTCCTCTTAGTCGGATTGTGACAGATAGTTCCTGCTTAAAAGAACATAGTCACTTCTCTGACACAATTATTTTCCACTAAAAACAAAACATCAAACTGAAAGGAAAAGAGATTGTTGAAATAATGTCAGTTATTTATTAATACTATCAGATAACACAATCCTGGAACTAGAAAATTGGATTCAAGTTCTGAATTGCTCCAACTTTGCCCTCAGAGTTGTCTGGCAACCACATCAGAAACCCACGGCTTATTTGAATAGAGGGAAATGAGTCTTGATCACGATTTGTGAGATACCTTTGTTCAGATAAAGACGGAATATGGATAGATAGAACCTACTATTCTTTCAGCCCACATTTCCCTATTCATAGAAGGATGTCCTAGACTTCAGGATATGGAAAGAATTTTGTTTACCATCATTACTTCTGACCTCTGAGGGACAACATTTTTTTATTTATAGAATTTCTGGAGAATCATGATTTCCAGGTTTACAAAAGCCCATGTTAAACGAGTTTCTTGTTTCCTAAACACTGATATTTTTGGTGGTGAGTGTCTGAGTTGAGGAAACAACACTGTGTAACAGAAAGAAGGTCTCACCAGGAGCTGAATGCTCTCTGGTTACTTCATCTATCTCATGAACTTCCTGTGTAGAATAAATTTCTGTCTCTGAGACTCAGTTTTCTCCTCTATTAACAGTGGGGCTTAGACCAGCTAATCTCAAGGGTCTCTCTCCCAGAGATGTAGGAATCCATGAGCAATCTGATGATCCCACTAGAACATCAAGAACTATCATCTGAAACTACATATCCTCTATAGCGTTTAGTCCTCTGTGGTAACAATCAGAAATAAACTGTCACATATAGATAACAATGCTCATGAAAGATTCTTGATTAAGGAATCAGATACCTCAAATTTGGCAGGAACATTTGAGTTTTATAAGCAACAACAAAAATCCTAAGGACTGGGGCACCTGGGTGGCTCAGTGGGTTAAAGCTTCTGCCTTCGCCTCAGGTCATGATCCCAGAGTCCTGTGATCGAGCCCCGCATCGGGCTCTCTGCTCAGCGGGGAGCCTGCTTCCCCCTCTCTCTCTGCCTCTCTGCCTACTTTTGATCTCTTTCTCTCTGTCGAATAAATAAATAAAATCTTTAAAAAAAATCCTAAGGGCTAACTTTTGAGATTTAGATACTATCAAGTTATGCTGTAAACAATGATTAAGTATGAGACATTCTTCTTTTTTTTAAAAATTTTTTTTTTTTAAGATTTTACTTATTTATTTGACAGAGAGAGAGAGAGACCACAAGTAGGCAGAGAGACAGGCGGGGGGCGGGGGGAAGCAGGCTCCCCTCCAAGCAGAGAGCCCGATGCGGGGCTCGATCCCAGAACCCTGGGATCATGACCCGAGCTGAAGGCAGTCGCCTAACCCACTGAGCCACCCAGGCGCCCCTATGAGACATTATTCTTAAATCTGTTTTGCCCTTATACAAGGAAATTCTTCCTGACCCCTCTTTAGTTAGCACTCTTCATGAAAGAAGGAAATTGAAATTTTTTCAGTGTATGTATTACTTGAGCATACCATATGTGCAAGGGGGCCTGACTGTTCAATAGATGCCTTCATGCGACATGCTTTTAGTTTCAAATTTGAGTTAAATTAGCACGCTGCTTTGCAACGGACATATGAAATAACAGTACACCAAAACTCACTGGAAACCGATGGCTTAGCTTTTCCTTTCTTTTTTTTTTTTTTTTTTAAAGATTTTTTAAATTTATTTGAGATAGAGACAGTGAGAGAGAGCATGAGAGGGGAGAAGGTCAGAGGGAGAAGTAGACTCCCCATGGAGCTGGGAGCCTGATGTGGGACTCAATCCCAGAACTCCGCGATCATGACCTGAGCCGAAGGCAGTTGCCTAACCAACTGAGCCACCCAGGCGCCCAGCTTTTCCTTTCTTTGGCTGAAAGTAGTTTTGTGTTTTTGACAGAATCCTGTGGGTTTAAAACAATGTTTTAGTTAAATTAAGTAGAAAAATCAATATAAAAAACTAAATGAATGGTATAAGAGGCCATAATTATGGTTCACTTCCACTCCTTTAGTGAAATGAGCATATATTAAGTTGAACCATATGACATTGCTATCTTTGTAGGTCAAAATTTAATTTGGGGGACACCTGGGTGGCTCAGTTGGTTGAGCAACTGCCTTTGGCTCAGGTCATGATCCTGGCGTCTTGGGATCGAGTCCCGCATCGGGCTCCTTGCTCCGCGGGGAGCCTGCTCCTCTCTCTGCCTCTGCCTGCCTCTCTGCCTGCTTGTGTTCTCTCTCTGTTAAATGAATAAATAAAATCTTTAAAAAAAAATTTAATTTGGTTTCACCTAATACTTTATAACTCATTTAAGTATTGGTTCTTACCCTATAACTGAAGAACTTACAACTTCCTCTAGAGAGGAAAAAAAAAATTTGCAGTTAGGAATTATGGGTCTCAGAGTTTGTAATGGGAGAAGCCAGGAAAAAGAACTAAAGTGCTTTTTCCCAACCATTTGATTTATTTTATTAATTTATTTGGGGGGAGGGGCAAAGGGAGAAGGAGAGAGAGAATCTTAAATAGCGTGGAGCCTAAGGCAGGGCTGGATCTCACAACCCTGAGATCATGACTTAAGCCCAAATCAAGAGTTGGATGCTTAACTGACAGCCACCCAGCTGCCCCCACCCCAGCAACCCTTTATTTTAAACTATCAAAGTAGTACAACATGTACATTGGTAAAAAGTAAAAAAAAAAATAGTACAAAGGGACTAAAAAAGAAAAGTACATGTCTCCTGTCCTCTATCCCACTAGAAAAACGATATATTCATTGAACTCCCTAGCAATCACTTAAAATCCTTTCTAACTTTATTTCATTTGGCCACTGCTATGGTGTCCCCCATTTCCCCCCAAATCCTTACCTATCCCCTAGGGTGATGGTATTAGGAGGTGTGGCCTTTGGAAAGTGATTAGATCATGAGGATGGAGCCTAGGAATGTGACTAACGCCCTCATAAACGAGGCTCCAAGAGGGAGCCCTCCCTGCTTGGTCATGTGAGGTTAAAACTGGAAGTTTACAACCTGGAAGAGGACTTTCCCTCCATGCTGGCCCCTGATCTTGGACTTCCAGCCCAAAACTGTGAGAAATAAATTTCTGTTGTTTATAAACCACCCAGTCTATGGTTTCTGGCTGTAGTAGCCCAAATGGATTAGGACAATCACTCTCTCCTTAGCTTTAAATAACATGCTTATATACCTTTTCTTTTCTTTCTTTTTTTTTTTTTGTAATCACATAAGCCCTTTTTTGTTTATTTTTCCCCAAATATGTTTATTTTATTTTTTCAGTGTTACAAGATTGAAAAAAATTTTTTAAAGATTTTTTTTTTTATTTGACAGAGAGAGATCACAAGTAGGCAGAGAGACAGGCAGAGAGAGAGGGGGAAGCAGGCTCCCTGCTGAGCAGAGAGCCTGATGCGGGGCTCGATCCTAGGACCCTGAGATCATGACCTGAGCCTTAGGCAGAGGCTTTAACCCACTGAGCCACCCAGGCGCGCCTATACCTTTTCTTTTTGGTCAGTTTTTTTACTTTTAAGATTTTTTTTTTTTTTTTTTTTTTTTGAGAGAGAGAGAGTGAGAGAGAGCATGAGAGGCAAGAAGGTCAGAGGAAGAAGCAGACTCCTCATGGAGCTGGGAGCCCGATGCAGGACTCAATCCGGGGACTCTGGGATCATGACCTGAGCCAAAGGCAGTCGCTTAACCAACTGAGCCACCCAGGTGCCCTTTTTGGTCAGTTTTAAACACTACTAACTCCTTGGCAAAGAAGATGATAAATGAGCTATTTATGTATTATGTCCTATTTCATCCTTCATTTCATGTTTTGTTATTTGTAGTATTATTTTAGTATTAAAAATACACAGTACTATTTAGTATTTACTTTTTCTATTTGGTTATATTTACAACCTTAAAGAAATACATACTTAATATTTTCATTTCCAGCTCCACCATCTTTAAACTCTTAAAATGTCCTTCTTTTTTTTTTCTTTTTAAAGATACATTTATTCAGTTGCATGACCAGACTATTATATTTAGCAATCAACAGCATGGGTGCAACAACAACAAACAAATCTACATTGTTCGGGGGTGCCTGGGTGGCTCAGTCATTAAGTGTCTGCCTTCGGCTCAGGGCATGATCCCAGGGTCCTGGGATCGAGCCCCATATCTCCCTACTCAGCAGGAGGTCTGCTTCTCCCTCTCCCACTCGCCCTGCTTGTGTTCCCTCTCTCACTGTGTCTCTCTCTGTCAAATAAATAAATAAAATCTGAAAAAATAATAAATAAATAAAACCTTTTGCTGGAATGCTTTACACTTTCCATAGAACAGAAACTAAAATAACCTGTTATACAATTCGTCACAAATAGAGTCCTCTAATTTCTTGCCCATACGCGTGAGTACTGTTTAAAACATGTCTTCTTCGTAACGGCTAGGTCCTGCCACCACTGTGCTTGGCTGCGTTCACAAATCTGTTGTAACCTGTAGCTTCCCTGTCACTTCTCTGGCTCTCCTGTCTTGCTAAGCTGCTGCCTGGCCGTAATTAAAACCTCCTGCCACTGCCGTAGCTACTGGTGCTGGAACCGTCAGAGCCACCTTGGTTTCGTGGTTTAGCAAAGTATCAGCCTCTACCACCATGGGGGCTGGAGCTTCTGCCTCCAAAATTTCCCCCTTTCATGGGTCCAAAATTTGAAGATTGATTGTTGTAAATGTCAAAATCATTACAGCTTCCACCACCTCCAAAGTTGCTTCCATCATCACCAAATCCACTACAGCCATCCCCACTGCCACCATAGCCACCGCCACCTCAACCGCCACCAAAGCCACTTCACCAGTGAAGTTTCCTCCGTGACCAACCAAACCACCTCCACGACCACCCCCAGAGTTTCCAGAACCACTTGGACCTCTTTGGCTGGATCGAGTACTAACCATCTCTTGTTGAAATAGGGCTTTCTTTCACAGTCCTGGCCATTCACAGGATGGGATTTTTGAGTGACAATCTTGTCCACAGAGTCATGGTCATCGGATGTTACAAAAGCGAAGCCTCTTTTCTTGCTGCTGCCTGGGTCAGTCATGATTTCAACCACTTCAGTTTTCCCATACCGTTCAAAATAATCTTATGAGGTTCTTCAGTGTCTTCTTTAATGCCATCATCAAAAATCTTTTTCACAGTTAAGTGAGCACCAGGTCTTTGAGAATATTTTCTTGAGACAGCCCTCTTTGGTTCCACGACAATTCCATCCACTTTGTGTGGGCTTGCATTCATGGCGGCCTCCACCTCCTCCACAGAGGCATAGGTGACAAACACAAAGCCTCTGGAATGCTTGGTGTTTGGATCTCTCATTACTACACCGTCTGTGAGTATTCCCCGTTGCTCAAAATGGCTCCTCAGACTCTCATCAGTTGATTCAAAGCTCAAAACCCCAATGAAGAGCTTCTGCAGCTGTTCAGGCTCTTTGGGAGACTCTGACTTAGACATGACAGCGGTGGGTGGGGGGACTTTAATGATGCTTACTTGGTGGTGTCCAGGGGCAGAAAGCAACTCTTAACAGCTCTTACCTTATTATTTATTATGTAAGAGAAAGAGCACATCTAAATTTCCCTTCAAGTTTCTTCCTTCAACTCTCTCTCCTTCCATAGACCTCTTGACTTCTATCAACTCCACCACTACTTTTTTTTTTTAAGATTTTATTTATTTATTGGACAGAGAGAGATCACAAGTAGGCAGAGAGGCAGGCAGAGAGAGGGGGGAAGCATGCTCCCTGCTGAGCAGAGACCCCGATGTGGGGCTCGATCCCAGGATCCTGGGATCATGACCTGAGCCGAAGGCAGAGGCCTTAACCCACTGAGCCACCCAGGCGCCCCTCCACCACTACTTTTATATTGTTAGAATTTATAGCATTCACATTTTGTTCTGTGAATGGCCATTCAGTTGACACTAAGTATGGAAAGTCAATAAAGTGTAATTTTACTATTTTGCTTATGTAAATAGTATTCACTATAGAACTAAATGCATTAGAATAGAAAAGGCAAATCTATATCACAGGCCCATACCACTGGGAGAGATGTTTCAAACATCAGGATTCTGAGCCGAAGGCAGATGCTCCATGACTGAGCCACCCAGGCACCCCTATTATTTTCTATTAAAAAAAATTAATAGCCAAAAAAAATCAGGATTACATAATTACATTTTCAAATACTCCATTAGAAGCACCAAATAATAACATTTTAGTTTGCTTTTTATTCAGAATGCAGTTTTCCTTGCTTTTCATTTTTCCTCTTAACAAAGGAAGTGCATGCCTTCACCATATGACTCCATTTGCCCTGGATCTTGATCCAGTCTCTGGGGCATGGAATCTACTTTCTGCCTGAGGACATTCTTCTCCAGGTCAATATCAGTTGCTCTCTTGGTCTTCTGTAGAACTATCATTCCATGCCTTCCTTTCATTGGGTTCGGGATTAGTGTTTCTTGGATCTCAGGTTTTTCTGATTCTTGGATTCCTTTTTCTTTTTACTGTTTCATCCTTAGTTGGCTTTTTCAGAAAGAATTTTTGAGAAGTGAGCTTTCTGAGTTCTTACATGTCTGAACATGTCTTCATTTTACCCTTACAGCTGAGTGATAGCTTAGCCAGTTACGATCCTCAGCTCCTCAGAGGTCTGAAAGCAGTGCTCTACTGTCTTCTGGCACTGAGTGCTGTTGATGAGAAGACTAGTTCCAATTAAATTTTTGTTCTGTTGTAGTTGACCTGTTGCTTGTTCTCTGGAAGCCTTCAGAATCTTCTCTTAGTACTTAATGTACAATAAAATCACAAGTTTATGGTGAAGTAGGGGTTTATTTTCATTTACTTTGTGTGGCACTTGGTAAGCCCTTTTACTCTGAAGACTTCTATCTTAGCTCTATGAAATGTTCTATTATTGCTCTCATATTTTTCCCCCTGAGTATTCTTATTTCCTTCTGGAACTATTAGATGGCTGTTATCCTCCCTGGATTGACCTGATACAGTTTCTCGACTTTTGAAAATATTTCTTCCCCTTTGTCTTTTTGCTTTACACTTTGGGAGATTTTACTTTTTCTTTCAGTCCTTCTGTTGACTTTTTTTTTTTTTAAGATTTTATTTATTTATTTGAAGGAGACAAAGAGAGCCCGAGTGGGGGTGTGTGGAGGGGCAGAGGGAGAGAGACAAGCAGACTCCTTGCAGCACCCTGGGATCACAACCTGAGCTGAAGGCAGACGCTTCACCACTGAGCCACCCAGGTACCCCTGATTTTTTTAATTAGTGCAATTAATTGTATTTTAAATTTCCAATAATTCTTTTTTTTGTCTCTGCTATATATGCCTATATGTAAATATATAGATGTATAAACTTGTTTTATGGATACATGGGCTTCTCAAATTCTCCTGAGATCACTAGAATACAAAAAAAAAAAAAGAATTTTCTGTTTCTCTGAGGTCAGCTTCTTTTCAAATAGTTTTGAAAATTATTAAAACTATACCTTCTTTTGGTTATTTTTTCAACCAGGTGAACCAGAAAAATGTGTAGCAGGAAAATTGCCTAACCTTTACCCCATTAAAAAAAAACAAGTTCTATTATGAAAAATTTCAAAATATTATGAACTCCATGGACTCACCCAGCTTCAATAAATACCAACTTTCTGCAATTCTTGTTTCACTTGTGCCTTCACCTTCTCCTGTAAATTTTTTTAAAGATTTTATTTATTTATTTGACAAAGAAAGATGTAGCAAGAGAGGGAACACAAGTAGGGGGGGGTGGGAGAGGGAGAAGTAGGCTTCCTGCTGAGCAGAGCCCAACACCGCTCCATCCCAGGGGTGGCCTCAGGTGAAGGCAGATGCTTAAGGACTGAGCCACCCAGGTGCCCCTCCTGGAAATGTTTATAACCAAATTATTGAGTAGTTCACATTGAGTTGGTCATTTGAATTTATTTTTCATTT
This sequence comes from Nasua narica, assembly GCA_028533885.1. NCBI lineage: Eukaryota > Metazoa > Chordata > Mammalia > Carnivora > Procyonidae > Nasua > Nasua narica. Next base: position 86,710,274 of record CM052799.1, read on the forward strand.
AGTAAATTATCCTGTTAGATCATATCATACACTTTTTCAAAGTCATCTAATCCAGTGAATGACATTATTAAAAATTATAACAAAAAACCCTGACCATTTAACAGAGCACTTTCTATGCCTTATACTATGTCATGCTTTATAAAAACACTGGTTCATTTAATTTAAGATAATTAATAATGCAGGTATCTACCTTTTAATCTGCAAAGGGTGTAGAGATGTTGTTTGTTAAAGGATTAGTAAAAGCATTCAGTATGAAAACTAATGTGTGGACAAGGACATTTTCTATAAAGAGAAGTATGTGTTCATAGTTATGTTTCCTGGATACAATAAAATGCCAACACAATTGTAGCTGCTGTTATAAGGAAGGACTATTTCTAAGGAAATCTTAATATACTCCTAGGGACAAATAATGGCCTTTCAGTGATTTAGTATCAAAGTCACATCAGTTATAACACCAAATTGTAAATAAGATGCTTCTATAAGAACTGAAATATTTTTTCTGTACACATGACTCTAAGATTCAGGAATAAACTAACAGTTTTAGCAAATTAAGAGCCAAAAGATTTTGTTTATGCCCATAGAAGGCGGGAAATGGATTCTGCTGACTGGAGAGAATACTCAACCAAGTGCCCCACAATCTTTTTCTCTCATTTTTTCTCATTCCACCTCATTCAGCTTTGTGCAGTTTCCCCAGAGCTCTGCCATCATTCACTGGGGAACCAGCACGGGGTAGTTGGAGGAAAGATGGGGATTTGAATCAATGTACTGTTGTTTGATAGCTCTTTGACCATGGGAAGTTACTTAATTTCTCTAAACCTCAGTTTCCTCATTTACAAAATTAGGGAAACAATATCTCCCTCTTAGGGTATTTGTAAAGATTAAGAAATACATTACACTAAGCAAGTAATACAGGGCCTAGGACTTAACTATGTATAAATGATCATTATTATTCCTGTGGGATTCATAGGTATCCTCTATAGGTAGGCTGGCAAGATTTAGCAAATGAAAATACAGGATTATCCAGGTAAATTCAAATTTTAGAATATTTTTATATTCTAGATAAATTAGGTAGGTAGATAGCTAGGTAGATAATATTTTTTGGTCTAAATATATCCTAAATATTGCATGGAATATACGTATACTAAAAAATTATCCATTGTCTCTCTGAAATTCAAATTTAAGTGGGAATCCTGGCAAAATAACTTTTCTTTTTTTTTAAATAACTTTTCTTTTAAATGAAAAATGAGCTATAGTAAAAGTTGTGATTAAATTTGATATTGTATCTGCTCAAACTTGGTGTCCTATCCCCCAGTACACTCAAGTATTTTCTCTTCCAGGTAATGCTCAAGTATCATATATCAGAGAAACAAATAGTGCCTGTATTTTGGAGTGAAATATCAACTTTTCTCCAAACGGAAATCTGTTGGATCAGTTACTAACCTAAACTAGGCATGGGCTTTCAAACTACTTGCTGAATTATATTTGTATTTAAATATTTATTTGGAAAACCACAAAGCACTACATGTGAAAGTCATATTGAGGACCACTAAAAATACGCAAACTGCCAATCCGACAGCACTCAATCTTTGAAACACTATTTTCAGAATGCTCTTGTTTACCATGTTTCCTTTGTGTGTACCAGGTATTTTTCAAAATATGCTTGTTATGAGCATACACAGAGATACACAAGATAAATAAAGCAGATGGGTTTTATGTTTTATTTCAATCAGACTGTCCTTCTTAACCTCTTACCTAAACTAAAAAGCCTGTTATCAGCCCTACTAACTTGTAGTTAGATTTTTAATGAGATAAAAATAGCTTTCCTAAAGGCAAGGTGGCTGGGAATTATGTCACACGTTACAGTAATATGTTCTTCTACCTCTTTTCCTTTGGGGAGAAACGTACTCCGTGATGCCTTGCTTCAGTAAGCAAAGTGAGGGAACAAGAGATGCCAGAATCTCTTTATCCATTACTCCTTTAAAGCATTTGCAGGCTGTGTTCAAACTTCCAGATAGATTATAATGCAATTATTCCAAAACATAATATGCGTGTTACCTTTCCGCGTTCAGAATTTTTTATTTGCCAATAAAATAGAAGCGGTGCTCCATTTATTTTTCCTAAAAAAAAAAAAAACCCGCCCCTTCTGCCCCAACTCCTCTGCGTCTTTCCATTCTGTCGCCCCTGTACTCTTCAGCTCCATCTCGTGTGGAGAAACGTAGGCTGCACCCTCAGCCCCGACCACGGCGCGCGCCCACGGCCGTGCGAAAGATGAAAAGCCGGGAACTTTATTTAGGAATCAACGCTAAACGAAGACTTGATTTCCTGTAGACCCGGATCTCAGAAAAGCAGGTCTCGCAGTTGACAGGAAACTCGGGACAGCCTATATTCGGATTTCCTTGATACATTCAACCGAATGTGGAGACAGTCCGATTGTTCAGTTCCTACTTAGCGATACTTGGGATGGACTTTGCACTGACCCGCGATTCCCGGTGAGCCCCTTCGGAAGAGCCCAGCGGGGACGTTCTCTGGGCAGCAGGACGCTACCCGAGCTGCCTCAGGGACCCTGCAGCGGACCGGGCACGTCACAGAGCCCGCAGCAGAACGTCCGACACGGTGCGCGAGGCCGTTCTGGGAGAGGGTGGGGACGTCCCCCCTCCGTGCCCACGACCCGGGCTCACAGGAGCCGTTTCCGTGGTCTCCGGTCCCGCGCTACCTCAGGCAAGGAGCTGAGGGGCCGTGGGGCGCGGTTGCCCCCAGCATCTCCCCAGACGCCTCCTCCTGAGAAACCTGCGGTCAGGGGCGCCCACCTTTGGCTCGTTATTATAAATCTGCTTATGAAGCCCTCCTGATTTTTAAAGTTGCCCTGTGTGGTTTCTGACTCCTCTGACCCGGGCGAGGGCGCCCCGAGCGTCCCGCGGTCGCGCGGGGCGGCGCGCGGGGGGGTGGGGGCGGGGCGGGGCGGGGCCGCGGCCCGGGGCGGGGCGTCCTCGCCGAAACGAGCGGCGCCGGGCGGCGGGCGGGAGGCAGTGGCGGCGGCGGCGGCGGCGCGGGCCGAGCGGCTCGCGGATTGGTTGCGGCGGGCAGAGACGTCAGGCTCCCGCGGCCCGAGCGGCCGCCGGGCTAGCGCGGCGCAGTAGGCTTGAGTGCGCTCCGCCGCGAGGAGGTGTCCTCCGTCGTCCTGCTGTCCGCCGCCGCCGCCGGGCTGTGCCGCTTGAGCCGGGACGCGCCTCCGCGCTCCTCGCCGCTTCCACCCCCGCGGCCACCGCTCCCCTCGCCGTCTGCACACACACCATGACGAAGAAAGAGAAGAAGTCCTTCAACCAGAGCCTAGCCGAGTGGAAGCTCTTCATCTACAACCCGACCACCGGAGAGTTTCTGGGGCGCACCGCCAAGAGCTGGGGTAAGCGGGCGGCGTTTGGGCGCCGGCCGCGGTCCGGGGGCGCCGGGCGGGGTCGGGTGGAAAGGAAAGGCGGGAGATGGGCCCCGCGCGGGGCCCTAAGAGCGGCCGCAGCCTCCGCCGCCCACAGCGGTTTTCGGCCGGGGCTGCCAGACTCTCGTAAGGGCGGCGGCGGAGGAGGGGCCGCGCGGCCCCATTCATTTCTAGCGTGGCGGGCGGGCCGCCTCTCGCTCCCGAGGCGGCCGGGCCCGCAGGCAGCCCCCGCCGGGCCGCGCCGGTTCCTTCCTCTCCGCCGGGTGCCGGGCGCACGTGCTGCTCCGGCTCCCGCCCCGAGGGGCGCTGGAGGCCGGGGACCCCTGCCCGGAGCCGAGCCCCGAGCGTGCGGGGGCCGAGCGCCCGGGCCTCCCTTTGTACCGAGCGCGCCGTCCGGGAGAGGCCCTGGCAGAGGCTGCCGGTGGCGCCCAGCGGTTCGGGGAAGCCAGACCCTGCCCCACGCCCGGGGAGAGGAAATTTCCACTCTCACCGCTATCTTGTGACTCGTCCACGCTGCCACCCCGGTCGGAAGAGTGCGAGTGAGTGTTAAGTGGGTGGGTGGCACGAATGTGCCGCGGTGAGTTAATCACCCAAGTACTTGGTACACGAAAATGCACTTGAATTTGGACAGTGAGAAGACCTTAAAAAGGCTGATTCCTGCCTGATTCCTTTTTAATTACAGACGTTTTCTTCCGAGCAAATAGGCTTCTTTAGGGGAAAGTAAATCCCAGGTGGCACTTTTTGTGCCTTCAAAGCATGTGATGGTTGTGTATGTTTTTCTGTGTATGAGTTCTTTGTTTTAAAAGAAATATTTAAACCATCCACCGATGTAGTACTGCTTTAGGGTGTCTCTTTTTTTTTTTCTTCCTAAAAACTGTATTAATGTCTGAATAAGGACTGGTGCTGTCTTTTTTTTTTCCCCCTGCCTTCTGAAAAACATTTTGTTAGTGGGTCTTGACCTTTCTTTTCTGGGTGAGAATAAATTTCTAGAGTGGGAGAACTATTTGGGCACGACATCTTTTAAGAGAAGCATGAAAAGAGTAAATTAGCTATGACTCAGAAAATAAACCGTTGCTACTGACTGAAATGGGCTCCTTCGGAATGGAAAGTCGGCTTAAAGTCCTATCACAAGCTGAAAGGGGCCTTGGAGGTTTTTTAGCCCAATTCCCAGTTTAGAGATGAGAAAAATGAGATCTAAAGAAGTTGTGATTTTGCTTTGTGTAAAATTACATATTCCACAGAGCCAAGAAAAGAACCCAGTTGTCCTTTAATCCTAGTCCAGCGGTTTTATTATTTTACAGATGCCTTGCCTAACTAACACTCATGATTTTTATTTAGATAACTGTCTTTTGGGAACCCACTAATGTGAAGAGGAAATAAATCTTGCATCTGGAGTTAAATGGGGGAAAAATGGTGAAGTTATTATTGCTTCTAGAACGTGCTACTTTTTTGCTAAAGGAATTTTTGAGTGGTGGAGAAGGATTAATGTTTGTAGACTATCTTCCTCAGTGCCTTCTCATTTCCAGTAATAAGTACCTTAATTTTTTGTTAGAATGACATTTCTTACTGCAGATAGTGCTGCTTGTCTAACCTTTGTATTTATATGATGTTGAGATTTAATTAGGTATATGCACTTAAGTAATGTGCGCAAATGATCAAAGTGTAGTCAGTCATTATATAAGGGCAGCTGCAGTACTACAAGTAAAGTTGGGATTTATTTTAGAAGGATTAAGGCAAGACCTTTTTTCAAAATTGAAAATAAATGTTAACTCTTAGGAACAAATAGTACGTTTCTGAGTTTATTGGAATAGTAGTAAAGCAGTGCAAAATGTCATAATTATCCGCAATCCTATCCCAACATAACGGCATCTCTCCAATGATATATATGGGTGTGGTGTGTAGAGGCTGAAGTCCGTGCTCCATTCTCCATGCTGTGGGCCCTCAAGCATGGGGAGTCTGCCTGGAGAAAGGGGCATCTTGTTCTGATTTTCAGAAAGGCACTGTATGGGCTTACTGCCTTATCTGATCACTACAGAGATGTCCACTATTAATAGTTTGATATACATCTGTGCAAACTTAAAAGGGTATTGTAATTTTTTTAAACGAAAAGAAATCATACAATAAGTTTTGCTTTATAGTTTTTTTTTTTTTTTAACTTATTTATTTTAGAGTGAGAGAGCTGGGGGAGGAGCAGAGCGAGAGAATCTTTCAAGTAGACTCCCCTGATGTGGAAAGAGCTGGAACCTGGGGCTTGACCCCAAGACCCTCGAGATACTGACCAGAGCCAAAACCAAGAGTCAGTGGCCCAACTGACTGAGCCACTGAGGCACCCCTTAGTGTTTTGACTGTATTGTGGGCACCTTCTCATTTTAATAAAGATGTATATCATCATTTTAATGGCTAATGTTCTATGTATGGTTCCATGTACTACCGTGATTTTTAAAAACAAACATGTTTATAAATATATGTAGCTTATGTATGCATGGGAGATATCCAGGGAAAGATGAGTAACTCCTGATTTTCTTGTTTTGTCAGTAATTTATTGTATATACTGGTCTCTCCTCCCAGTCCCTTCAGCCTTGAGCATACATTATTGCAAATTTATTTCTTGAGATATGTTTCTATTAGTGGAATTTCAAGGTCGTATGTAATATGTGTACCCTTTTTACATTTTGGAAATGTGTTTTTTATTTTGTTTTTTGGGGGCTTTTTTTTTGTTTGTTTGTTTGTTTTTAGAAACTCATTTGCAATTTTTTTCTAGTTGCTTTTGAATTTAAATGTGAGAGTGGAGGGATTACCTTTTTTTTTTACCTTGAAAAAATTGCTGTTTCTGCTGGTGTGTAGAAAAAAGCCTTCTCTACCCTAAGGATTTTATAAAGGATATAAAGGACTTTATAAGGACATATTAAAAGCATACATTTTGGGGGGGGCAGAGGGAGAGAGAATCTTAAGCAAGCTCCATGCCTAGTGAAGAGCCTGATGCAGGGCTCGATCCCACCACCCTGAGATCATGACCAGAGCCCAAATCAACAGTTGAACATTTATCTGACAGCTACTCAGGCGCCCCTAAAAGCACACATTTAAAAAGTAGTTTTGCCATTTACACTTGGGATAAGTGAAAATACTACAGGTTACACCACATTGCCTTATTTGAAATGGCTATGTAAAATATTTGTTTAAGATTTTGTTTTTTTAAGTAATCTCTATACCTAGCATGGAGTTCATCTGAGATCATGAGTTACATGCACACTGTACTTACTGAGCCAGCTGGGCATCCCTGTATAAAAGATTTTGAGTAGCTTCTTGAATATGGGGCAGTTTCACAATCATTACATAAAATCACCTCATTTGATCTTCAGTAATCCTAAATAAAACACACTATGTAGGTGATCAGAGTGTACCTAGAGGGTGCCTGGGTGGCTCAGTTGGTTGAGCGACTGCCTTCGGCTCAGGTCATGAACCTTGAGTTCCGGGATCGAGTCCCACATCGGGCTCCCAGCTCCACGGGGAGTCTGCTTCTTCCTCTAACCTTCTCTCCTCTCATGCTCTCTCTCACTTTCTCTGTCTCTCAAATAAATAAATAAAATCTTTAAAAAAAAAAAAAAGTGTACCTAGAGTTGGTTTCTTAGGCTGAACAGTAAGGACACATCAGGAATAAGTAATTGTTATGTACGAAAACACAGGACAAAGAAAATTTAGCATCTTGTGACTTGATGCTGCAAACCTAAATTAAACCTAAATGGATTAAATACAATTAAGAGTGAAAGATAGCTTAGAGATCCTCTACTGTTATTTAAACTGTAACAGACCATGTGTTGCAATTAACATTTTTAAGAATAATGAAATAGAATAGTAAAAATACCATTTTATTCTACCTAATAAGTTTATTCTAAGAAAACATGTTCCATGAGGCTTTTCTGTATTTTGCATATACAGACACCCTGATGTTAAATGTGTTTCTTATTGTGGCTCACAGTCAAAAACTTGAAAGACATTAATCTAGCCCTGTGCCCTCATTTCATAGGTGAGAAAATTGAATTCATAGGTCTGATTTGTCAAAGTTTATTCAGCAGTAGAATCCTTGGCCTTCAGACTACCTCCAAGGCCAGACCGTTTTTTGTTTTTGTTTTTTTAACTGCTACAACTTAATGTCATTTAATGATATCTGTTGTGGGCTTCTTTGGAGTTCATGATCTTAAGGCTGTCTGTCAGTAGATGCTTTATGTTCATATTAACTTAAAACTTGAGCTGCTGATCTCTAAGCATAGTCAGGATTCTGGACCAAAGCTATTAACACCTACATTTTGTTCATGTACCTTTTCTTTTATTATAGATCCATGAAGTGCCATTTTCTCAGTACCTGCTCCCATTCTAGGTCATACCTCAGTAAATGCTCTGTCTTGGAGATCAGACTCCATCCCATCTTGGGTGTTTGATTGTAGGGGAGAAGGCAAGTGTGTTTATTTTCCCAGTATCACATAGTTTTGTAAGATGTTGTTCTTTGTCCTGTGGAGTGTGACATATTAAAAAGAAACTTTACAAAAATGTGCACTGTTGGGAAAGTAACAGGACTTGCCTTACCCTGTGTGCAGGCTAAAAATGAAGGTCAGTGGTGGGTGTGGCAGCGGCAGCAGCAGAGGCATACTGAGCCATCACCCAGCAGGAGACAGCACTTCCTGGACTGGTAGTAGAAGGGAGGGGACGGGGTAAGTTCGTGTGTTATGTTCTAGATCTTGTAATTACAGTAGTTTGTGCTTCACTGTTGTTAAAGAGCAACCTTCCTCTGCCCCCAAAATAATTTGATTTTTTTTAAATTGACTTTCCAATTTATATCTATAGAATTAAGTTAGTTATATTAAAAGAAGTTTAAAAACTCTCCTGTCTTTAGTAGCAGTATTTCCATGATTTGTCATGTTTGATTAAAGACCAGTCATTTAACACTGATTGTATAATGGAAGGAGGAAAAAAACTAGCTCTGAAATATAAGTCATCTGTAATCTTTAACCACTTAGAATAACCACTACTAACATCTTAATAGTTTATTTCCTTTTTGTAAATAATTTTTTAATGTATAAATAAAATTTTAAAATACAGAGTTAGATACCTGGTTTTACCACTTTCCATTTCAGGGGAATGGTTTTATTCGTTTGCCATCTTAGAAGTTGATGATGTGTTGGGAGTACCCTTGCTGTCCTCTCCATCACGTCTGTGGGTACTGTCCACATACCCTGCTAGAATTTATGCATTCTGGTGTCTTTAGTTACTATCTCTACGTTGAGACTCCCAAGTCTGCATCTGTAGTTGGTATGGCTTTTTTATATTAATATAACCAACTACCTGACAGAGATCTTCAATTAAATGTTTCATAGAATTATGAAGTGCTTCACACACCTCTTCATGTAAATCTCCATTACCCTCAGGGGCTCCTTAGGGGGGGACACACAGACTCCTCATAATCTCGCTGACTTGCTTCTCTCTTGTCATCGCTCTCTACCATTCTCTGACCCTTCTGGTCCTCTTTCCTAGCTTTTGAGTCTTCTCTTGCCTTCTTCTTGGCCTGGGTACTCAGGCTTTGGTAGCCTGATCTCTGGTAAACGTCTTTGCCTTAAGAATGTGTTAGGTGCTTCTGTGTATCCCATAACAGTTTTTTTTTTT
>CM052799.1:86719858-86770811 GCA_028533885.1 Nasua narica
AAAAAAATAATAAAAATAGGGCGCCTGAGTGGCTCAGTTGTTAAGCGTCTGCCTTTGACTCAGGTCATGATCCCAAGGTCCTGGGATTGAGTCCCACATCAGGCTCCCTGCTCTTCGGGAAGCCTGCTTCTCCTTCTCCCTCTGCTGCTCTCCCTGCTTGTGTTTCCTGTATCGCTGTGTCTCTCTCTGTAAAATAAACAAATAAAAATCTTCAAAAAAAAATCTTAAATAAATAAAACATGTCTTTGATGGTATTGGTATATCATAGTATATAGTTCCCCAGTGTTTGGGCATCCTAACCCCCCATTTATTTATTAAAGATTTTATTTATTTATTTGACAGAGAGATCACAAGTACGCAGAGAGGCAGAGAGAGAAGGAAAGCAGGCTCCCTGCTGAGCAGAGAGCCCGATGTGGGGCTCGATCCCAGGACCCTGAGACCATGACCTGAGCCGAAGGCAGAGGCTTTAGCGCACTGAGCCACTCAGGTTCCCAGTATGCACCCCCACTCACCATAGTGAGTTTTCATAGAAGTTCAGTGTTGAGAGGAAGCTTCCACTTAACTTTGTCTTTGGAGATTCAGCTGAGTTTGTGGCATGCCTGAGTGGTGCATCTGATTAGAATAACAGAAATAGGATTATTATCCAGGTCTGCTTTCTGCCTTATTGCTCTCTATTCAGCTTCTTATACTGCTCTTATGAGACCTGCATGAAGGTTTGTTTTGGTTTTTTTTAAGTTCTCTCAAATTTAATGGGCATTTATGTAACAGTGTTCTCTGCCCTGCTGGGTGCTTTACTAATAATATTTCTGAAAAGAATTCTTTAACCTAGCAGCCTCCCACATATCTGCTTAAACTTTGTAACTGAGTTGTTTATAGCCTGCCTCTTATTTGTGACTTCTACTTAGTATTATGTTAATGCCTTAGTAAGGTATGACTTTGGGACTGACCCACGTCCAGAGCATAAGGTACTTTTCTTTGGCAGGTTCTGACCTGTAAATAGTGGCTCTTTATGTACCCTTGCCACCACCACTCCCCACCCAGTACCTCTCTAATCATTTCTGATTCCTTCCTGTCTATTTTTCCTTGTCTCATTTCCTAAATGTGTATTTCCCAGCTGCTGTTTTTGACCTTGTTTTCTCCTCCTCTACTTCCCTGGCAATCTCATAAAACAATCGCAAAGATCACTCACACATTTTACTTGTTGGTTAACACGTCTCTGATTTAGTTGCTTTAGAAGCTTAGAGAGGCTTAGATATCTTGACTGTTACTATACTACCTTATATATCGCCTGCAAACAGGTTTTTTTCCCCTTCCTCTACTGAAGTTCTGAGTTGCTCCTATATTTACAATTTTTGAAAACAGGGGTCACTATCTTTTCCTTCATTTGGGCTCTAAACCTGGCCAGATGATGCCAGTTCTACTTCTGTAACATCTCTTAAGTCTGTGACCCAACCCTCGTTGTCACTACTACGGTTAATTAGGAATTAATTTTCTCTGTCCTACTCCTGGCCCCCCCCCCCCCATCTTATGAAAACTTAAATTCAGAGGGAAATCAGGGTGCTCACTTTTCATAGCCTCATAATTAACTACCTGTTTCAAATTTCATGGTTCTTAACACTCTCGTCAACCCTGGCCCCACTGTGTCAGGATCTGGTAGTGTCTTTTCTTTACAAAGTCTCTGATTAGGGACGCCTGGGTGGCTCGGTTGGTTAAGCAGCTGCCTTCCGCTCAGGTCGTGATACTGGGATCGAGTCCCGCATCAGGCTCCTTGCTCGGCGGGGAGCCTGCTTCTCCCTCTGCCTCTGCCTGCCGCTCTGCCTGCTTGTGCTCTCTCTCTCTCTCTGACAAATAAATAAATAAAATCTTTAAAAAAAAAAAAAAGAGTCTCTGATTAAAAACTTGAAGCACCAGATGAAGACCTTTTGTGACTTTTCCGTAGTTGTTCCAATTTTAAATAGATAAATGGCTTTCCAATTTTTATCCGGTGCTTAAAAAAGAAGTTGTAGTGTTGTTGACTTTGGGGAAGGTGAGCTCTTAACTCCTGAGGTATCCCCAGAAAGATCTAAGGAGTCAGTTGGAATCATTGTGACCTAAACCAGTGTAACTTCATTGCTATCAGGTTATTTTTAAGGCTACAGCTTTGATTGTGCTACTTCCCGTTCCCCAAAATTGTTTTTGGATCCCCACTGCTTTCAGAAGGTTTAAATAATTTCCAAACATCCTGGCATTCCAGGCTTATTACATATTGGCTTATAACTAAGTTTCCAACCTTATAACCTGTCGTTGCCCACCTTACTCCAGTATACCACATGTCGTAGCCAAATGGGTGTATCTAGAATGCTCTGTTCATTCCCTCCCCCACACCCTTCCTCTCTGCATTATAACTTGTTCCCTACTTTAGAGACCTAGCTTTGGGTGTCAGATATCGCAAGCGTTTTTTTTTTTTTAATATATATGCCCAGGTAAAAATAATACCACATTTATCTCCTATAACACCTAAAACTTTGTATCCTGGATTATGGTGTTTATATGCATTGCTCCTACTAACTAGATGTTCTCACAAATCAGGATTTACATTTGCATATCCCTGTAACATCTAACACATAGTAAGAACTTTTGTTTTGTTTTTGGATGCACAAATTGTCATTTAATCAGTTTCAGCTTGTGATTCACCTACTCCTTGGGTTAAAGGTGAGAGTATTATGGGTTAGTTGGTATGGCTCCACACAGAAAGTCTTAATTTGTATGTAAAGGCATAATTCCCCTTACCTTACCATGATTCTGCCCCACTAAACTAATTCATTTTAAAGTTTCCAGATAGGGCACCATAGTAAAAGTGAGCCTGTGGGCGTGTGTGTATGTATATGTGTGTGTGTGTGTGTGTGTGTGTGTGTGTATATTTTAACTTCATGAATCGTAGAAGTATACCAATATCCTGAGATGACCAGACAAGGACTCAGAATATAGACCTAATTTCTAGTTCCACACATCAGCTAAGCTTAGATAACTCATTTAAAATCTCTTGGTTTTAGTTTCTTCTGTAGGAGAAAAGTTGCAGAAGAGAGTTTCTAAATGTCACTTTGAAATGGAAAAAAAAAGTATATAAATGCTTTATTAGAAGAGCAGGCAACAAGCTTTTTCTTTTTCTTTTTTTTTTTTTTTTAAGATTTTATTTATTTATTTGTCAGAGAGAGAGAGAGAACAAGCAGGCAGAGTGGCAGGTAGAGGCAGAGGGAGAAGCAGGCTCCTTGCTGAGCAAGGAGCCCGATGTGGGACTCGATCCCAGGACCCTGGGATCATGACCTGAGCCGAAGGCAGCTGCTTAACCAGCTGAGCCACCCAGGCGTCCCAAGCTTTTTCTTTAAGGGACCAGATAATACTTTAGGCTTTTCCAGCCATCTGGTGTCTGTTGCAACTACTCAATTCAGCTATTGTAGCTTGAAAATGGCAATAGACAGTTTGTAAACTAATGGACCTAGCTATGTTTCGATACTTTATTTACAAAAACAGGCAGCTACTGTGGTTTGCTGACCTCTTTAGAAGTTAGTGTCAGTGTAGGCTGACTCAAGAAATCTGAACTGGTCTTAAATGAGAGGTCGACTTTTGGCTTTGTTCTTTTAAATAATGAAAGTAACACTATTGTTTGAATTTTTATAGTACAGGTGTGAATAATCAGTAAGTCCATTGTCCTCTTCACCTTTTTTCCTGGGTAATACTGTTAACAGTAATGATTTTAAAACGTTTATCCACTTTGAATAAAGGTCTGGCACTTTTTTATAAAAGTAAATATATACCTACCTCATGACCCAGCATTTCTACTCCTAGGTGTTTCCCCAAGAGAAATGAAAACATACACAAAAATACTTTACAAGCATGTTCATAGTAGCCCCAACTGGAAACAGCCCAGGCGCCCATCAGCAGGAGAATAGGTAGACAAACTGGTATGTCCAAACAGCAGAATGCTATTCAACAGTAAAAAGGAACTAACTATGGATACACAGGACATGGATGGATTTCACAATTAGGCTGAGCAGGAAAGAAGCTTTACCTAAGAGAATACATACAATAAGACTTCATTTATATGAATTCTAAAGCAAGCAACACTTACCGGTGCTGGAAAAAAGCCCAGCATGGTGTTTGCCTCTAAGACGTGGTCCTGGGGAATGGGAATGGGCACCAGAGAACTTGGTAGTGTCGCGTAATATTACATCTCTTGCTAGGGCTTAGGTCATATAGAATATATCTATCAAAACCCTTTTTGTTAAGTTTTTAAATTTTAGTTAACATACTGTGTAATATTTCAGGTGTACAATACAGTGATTCAACACTTCAATACAACACCAGTGTTCATCACAAGTGCCCTCCCTAATCCTCATTACCTGTTTTACTCATCCCCCCCCCCACCCCCCGCTGGTAACCATCACTTTGTTCCTTGTAGTTAAGTTTGGGATGCCTTTCTCTTTATTCCCTTTGCTCCTTTGTTTCTTAAATTCCACAGATGAGTGAGATCATATGGTATATTGTCTTTGACTGACTTATTTCACTTAGCATAATACTCTGTACCTCCATCCATGTCATTGCAAATAGCAAGATTTCATTCTTTTTTATGGCTGAGTAACACTCTGTGTGTGCGCGTCTGTGTGTCTAGTGTATGTGTATGCTGTACACACCACATCATCTTTATCCACTCAGCAATTGATGGACACTTGGACTGTTTTCATGATTTGGCTATTGTGGATAAACATAAGAGTTCATGTATCCCTTTGAATTAGTATTTTTGTATTCTTTGAGTAAATACCTAGTAATGCAATTGCTGGATTTTAGGGTAGTTCTATTTTTTTTTTTTTTTTTAAGATTTTATTTTTAAGTAATCTCTATGCCCAGCTTTGTGGAGCCTCAAACGCACAACCCTGAGATCAGGAGTCATCTGCTCTATATAGAGTGAGCCAGCCAGGTGCCCTGATAATTCTATTTATATTTTTTGAGAACCTCCATACTGTTTTCCAGAGTGGCTGCACCAGCTTACATTCCCATCAGCAGTGTAAGAGGTTTTCTTTTCTCTACATCCTCACCAACACCTCTTATTTTTTATGTTGTTGATTTTAGCCGTTCTGACAGGTGTGAGGTGATATTTCATTGTTGTATTGATTTGCATTTCCCTGATAAGTGATGTCGAGCATCTTTTCATGTGTCTGTTGGCCATCTGTATGTCATCAAGGGAAAAATGTCTATTCATGTCTTCTGCCCATTTTTTAATTGGATTATTCATTTTTTGGGGTGTGATTGTCAAAACCCATCTAATGGCACATTAGAGATTTGTGTATTTCATTGAGTAATTTTTCTCCAATTTTAGTTAATATGCATGATAAAGTGTTTAGGGCTGAAGTATACATACTGACATCTGGAACTTGAAAGGCATTTAAAAAATAAATGGTGAATAGGAGATATAGTAGAATTTTAACTGTAGAATCTAGGTGTGTTTATGGGTGTTCATTGACATTCGATGTATATATAAACATTTCTGTGTATATATAAACATTGCCAATTGAAAATTAGAGGAAAAGAAAAAATTTTAAAAAAAGATTTTATTTATTTATTTGAGAAAGAGAATGAGAGAGAGTGTGAGAGGGGAGAAGATCAGAGGGAGAGGCGGACTCCCCATGGAGCTGGGAGCCTGATGTGGGACTAGATCCTGGAACTCCGGGATCATGACCTGAGCCAAAGGCAGTCTCTGAACCAACTGAGCCACCCAGGCGTCCCTAGAATACATTTTGAAAAAGATCTTATTTATTTGAGAGAGAGCGCGTTAGTTGGGGAGGAGCAGAGGAGTAGGGTCAAGCAGACTCACGCTGAGCGCAGAGCCGGTCTCTGGGGCTTGATCATGACCTGAGCCAAAATCAAGAGTCAGATGCTTAACGAACTGAGCCACTCAAGTGCCCTGAGAGTGGATATATTTCTGTTTCTCTTGATCGCCTTCCACCAAATATATATATATAAGTCTGGGAGGTATATATGGAATATGAGGAATAAGTAATTTTCCACTTTTACATGAGTAATAGGAAAAATGTATGTTCTAAATGTGTCCTGTGTTTTCCATGTCAGTGTGTATTTATCTCGTTCCTTTGAATCATTACATAATCCATAGTGTAGAGCTATATATCCAAGAGATACATGTATATTTTTTGTTATGAATACTTAGATTATTTCTAATTTTTTTCTTAAAGATTTCTGCTGTGTGTTATGTGCCACTATTTATCTAGGGTAGATACTGAGAAATGGAATTACCACTTTATGTATATGTTTATTTTTATATTAATAGACTATCCTCCTTTATATAATAGACTGTGCCAATTTATACTCCCACCAGCAGTGGATAAAAGTACCAGTTTCCCTTTGACTTTCTGAGAATTGGATATTAATCACTTTTTAAAATTTTTTGTCATTTGATGGGATGCTGATGCCTGGTTGGTTTCATTTGCATTATCTCTAGTAATGAGATATGCTCAACTGAGCATATTTTTGTTTGCTCAGTTTCTGTGTTTTTTGTTTGTGTTTTTACGGTCACTCAATCCCTTTCTTTGCTCTCTTTTGTCTCATATTTAAAAATATTCGTTTTAAATTATCACAAATTTAATAATCTGTTAATGGGCTGTTCCTAATCAACCCAAAATATATTGAATAATCCATTATTTCCTCACTGATTTGAATTGCCAATTTTTTTAAAGATTATTTATTTATTTATTCATTCATTCATTCATTCATTTATTTATGTATGTATTTATTTATTTATTTATTTGACAGAGAAAGAGAGAGAGATCACAAGTAGGCAGAGAGGCAGGCAGAGGAGGGGAAGCAGGCTCCCTGCCAAGCAGAGAGCCCGATACGGGGCTCAATCCCAGGACCCCGAGATCAGCCAAAGGCAGAGGCTCTAACCCACTTGCCACCAAGGCGCCCCTGAATTACCAACTTTCTTATATGTAAAACTTCATCTTATGGATCTTTTCTTGGATTTTGTTGATCTGTATTTCTGTTCCTGTGTCATTCTTACAAATTTCACACATGTAAGCTCTATGTGAGTGTCAGTAAAATAAAATACATGTGTGAAATTGTGTGCATACTGTCTGTCCGGTTTTGGTATCATATATGCTGGCCTTATAAAAACCATTTAGGTAACTTACAGAGCATACTAAAAGGATAGTTTATAGAAAAAGTCTATTCCTTGAAAATTGTGAGGACCCACTAAAGCCATTTGGACATGGTACGTATCTTTTTTTTTTTTTTTTAATAAAAACTTCTGATTTGGAAATGTGTATTTTCCTAAAAATATATATTTCTTCTGTTCTCAGATTTGCTAATTGAAACTGGTTTTATTGATCAAACTAAATATTTTTGCATTTGTTTCTATTACTTTCATCTTAAATCTTTCCCACTTTCCTTGAATTTATTTTAGTCTTGGATTAAAAATCTGGCTCCTTTTTGTTAATCTTATTTTTTAGTGAATGAATCTAAGGATTTTCCTTTGCTTCTGCCCTGATTACATTATTATTTTGACTTTTGAATATTTCAGGTTTCATTGTCTTTTTAATCCAAGGATTATTTAGAAGTTTTATAAATTTTTGTTTTAATTTCTAATATATTTACTTTGGTTTTAGAGAATGTAGCCTTGATTTTTTTTTTTTTTAAGTTTTTAACTTTTGTTTTTATAACTTAAATCATGGTCCTTTTAGGGACAGTGTTCCCAGCTTGTAAAAGAATATATTTCCTGGTGACTACGGAATTCTACATATATTAGGTAACCGTTAGTTGTGTTGTAAAAATATTTACTGCTCGAGGTGCCTGGGTGGCTCAGTCAGTTAAGTGACTGCTCAGGCCTTGATCGAGGTCCTGGGACTCAGCCCCACCACCTTGTGTGCGCGTTTTCTCTCCCTCAGATGAATGAGTCTTTTTAAAAAATACTCTTCTTTTTGTTATTATTTACTTCATCGATGGATTTCTGGGAGAGGTATGTTAAAATCTCTATATGTGATTGTGGTAATTTTGCTTTGGCTTTAGGTATTTTAAGCCATTTAGCATCACAAGGTTCATGGCTATTATGCTGTATCTTGATGGACTTTTATTAATATGAAATGTGTTCTCTCTTTTTTAACGTGTTTGTTCTCTCAATGCTCTTTGACTTTGATTTCTAATTTGCTTAGAGTAATAACGTCACATCTAGATTTCTTTTTGTTAGCCAAGACACACTTTGTTTTCCACCATTATGTTATAATTTTAGGTTTTCTAATATAAATAGCATTTAGTGGATTTTTTTAATCCACTTTGATAATGTTTTTTATCAAACTACTGTGAAATTATTCTTGCCATATTATTTTTGGGGTTTTAATTTGTTAACTAAATTTAAACAGATTAAAATTTTTAACTTTATATAAAATATAAACTAATATAGTGACAAAAGGAATCGTGGGCTGCCTGGTGAATGATGTGTGGATTGCGAAGGGGCGCAAGGACTCTGGGAAGTGATGGAAATGTTCTGTATCTGTAGTGTAGTGGTAGTTTCGCAGATTACGCAACTGTCAGACTCCCTGGGATTGTGCAGTTGAAATTAATAGAAGTTATTATGGGTAAATTATTCCTCAGACTGGTAAGGAAAATATTAAAATCGACACTTGAATGTTGCCAGTAAGTCTTATTGGTTTCTTTGCTTACCATTGCTTTATATATTTTTCCCCTCTTTTTAAAGAAAACTTTTAAAAATGGAAATACACAATTATATTAACTTGTTTTGGAATTTGGTCTATGATTGTCCATTTAAAAAAAAATCAGATATTATATAAGTTCTTCAGAAAAGAAAAGAATTAAGACAATGTGAGGGCGCCTCAGCAGCTCAGTGGGTTAAAGCCTCTGCCTTCCGCTCAGGTCACGATCCCAGGGTCTTGGGATCCAGCTCCGCATTGCATCACATTGGGCTCTCTGCTCAGCAGGGAGCCTGCTGCCCCCCTCTCTCTGCCTGCCTCTCTGCCTACTTGTGAGCTCTCTCTCTCTCAAATAAATTCTTTAAAAAAAAAAAAAGAAGAAGAAGAAGACAATGTAACTAAAACTCAGATCCTCCTTGACCACATCCTCAGTCCCAGTCCTGATCCCTTCTGTCTTATTCAGGGGTAACCACCATTTGTGAATTTGATTTCTAAGTCTCTGGTCCATTAAAAAACACTGTTTTATGTATATTTATAGAAATGTAATTCTTTTTTTGAGTGTTTTAAATTTAAGCATGTGGTATTTATCATTCTGGGGTAACTTTTTTCCACTTGGGGTTTTTGATATCTCTTTCATTCCTTTTTAAACTACTGTTTATAGTTTTCCATTGTGTATTATGTTTTATTTCTTTGTTTGAGGGCACTTGCATTGTTAGCAATTTTTTTGCTATTGCTCTTCAGTTTTTTTGTAATGCATAACCAATTCTTTCAGTTAGGATTTGAGGTTAGTAAATTTTTTTGAGTCCTTGTATGTCTGGAGGTGTCCTTTTGTTTATTTAATTGTTAAATTAAAAATTTAAAAATAGGGCGCCTGGGTGGCTCAGTTGGTTGAGCAACTGCCTTTGGCTCAGGTCATGATCCCGGAGTCCCGGGATCGAGTCCCATATCGGACTCCCAGCTCTGCGGGAAGTCTGCTTCTCCCTCTGACCTTCTCCCCTCTCATTCTCAGTCTCTCTCTCTCTCTAATAAATAAATAAAAAATCTTTAAAAAAAATTTAACAATAATTTTTCCTCAATTTGAAATAGATTTCATTTTTTGCCAGTGAGATATCTGTCAGTTATAGTTGTCTGCCTTAGGTAGAGCCTGTTTTATCTTTTTAGAAGCATTAAGAAATTTTTCTCTTTTTGTTTGGTGTTCTGAAACTTTACCTATATCCAGGTATTGGATGTTTTCCAGTATTTTTGAGTCTTTTCCAATCTAGACACAAAATTTGTTACTACTTTGAACATTCTTTCCCTTCCTTTTTCTGATGGAATTCTTTTAGATTTGTTAATGATATTCTGGTTCTGTCCCCCATGTCTCAATAATTTCCATATATATTCCCTTCCTCTTTTTGCTCAATGTTATAAAAAATCTTAGTTTGAGATTTTAGCTCATTGAATTTTTCTTCAGCTGGCCAATTAATTAGATTAGCTTTTCTCCTAAGTTTACATTTTTTAAATAGCTTTTATTGCCATATAATTGACATACAGTAAACTGCACATAAAGTGCACAACTTGAGTTTTGACATATACTCACATATATGCATATACTACATAATACTGTGAAACTGTCACTAATCAAAATAATGAACATAATTATTACTCCCCAAATTTCCTCTTGCCCCTTTGTAATCTATCCTCTCTCCCTACCTTCCCAGTCTCCAGGCAAAGATAGATCTGCTTTTGACACTTCAGTTTGTATTTTCTGAAATTTTAAATACATGGAGTGTAGTGTGTACTTTTGGGGGGTGGGTGAGGAGGGGCTGACTCCTTTCATTTAGTATAATTATTTTTGAAATATAGTTCATAAGTAGTATTCCATTGTATGGATATAACAGCATTTACTTATTCATCTGTTGATGTGCATATCAATTGTTTGTACTTTTTAGTAATTATAAATAAAGCACCATGAATATTCATATACCTTACCCTCTGGGACCATGTGCTTTTAATTTTCTTGGTTAAATATCTAGGAATGAGTTAGCTGAGTCCTGTCATAGGTGTATGTTGCCAACTTTTCAAAAATTTTCAAACTGGTTTCTAAAATAGGGCTTTTCTCTTTTTTGTTGTTGTTGATTTCCACCAGGAGTGTATGAGAGTTCAGTTGCTCCACTCCTGGGCCATCACTTGGTATTGTCAATCCCTAGGTTTTCTAGCATTTTAGTGAGCCTGTAGTGGCAGCCAATGGTGGTTTTGATTTGCCCTTCCCTGATGACTAGCGATGTTGAGCACCTTTTCATGAGCTTATTTTTTGCAGTCCTTAGACCTTTGATGAAGTTTTCTTTCAAAACTTTTGTGCATTTTTTAAAAATTTGTTGTAAGAGTTCTTTACATATTTTAGAGGCAAGTAAGTCCTTTGTTGGTTACATGTTTTGTAAAAATTTGCCAGTGAGATATCTGTCAGTTATAGTTGTCTGCCTTAGGTAGAGCCTGTTTTATCTTTTTAGAAGCATTAAGAAATTATTCTCTTTATGTTTGGTGTTCTGAAACTTTACCTATATCCAGGTATTGGATGTTTTCCAATATTTTTGAGTCTTTTCCAATCTAGACACAAAATTTGTTACTTCTCTAGTATTTGTGTACTATATGCATATGTAAAAATTTTCTCCCGGTTGTTGGTTTGCTTTTTTATTTACTTAGGTGTGTAGATTTTTCTTTAGAATTTAACTCTTCTCGGGGCGCCTGGGTGGCTCAGTCATTGAGCATCTGCCTTTGGTTCAGGTCATGATCCCAGGGTCCTGCGATCGAGCCCTGCATCGGGCTTCTTGCTCAGTGGGAAGCCTGCTTTTCCCTCTCCCACTTCCCCTGCTTGTATTCCCTCTCTTGCTGTCCTCTCTCTCTGTCAAATAAATAAGTAAAAACCTTTAAAAAAAAATAAAAATTAACTCCAGTTCAGCTTATCTAATGAGTTTTTTAATAATCAGACTACGAAATCTGATTTTTAAAAATTGTCCTTTTACCTTCTACTCTGTAGATTAAATATATTTATAATAAAATTTTTATAATATAAAAATATATTTTTATATTATAAAAGATATATTTTTTTCCTTCTTGCTATATTTGTACCCACTTCTTGTGGGTATTAGTTACTGTCTTTGTTGAGCTTGATACTTTATCAGATTAGTTTTCTCTCAGATATTTGGTGATTATTGGTATCTGTGCTCCTCTTCTTTGTATTTAGATTTTCCTGGTATAGGAATCTAGGATGTAGGTAGCATATGCCAGCCAAGAGCTGGTCTAGGTGTGGGGACTCTACTCCTTTAGGTTTTCACCAGCCTACCCAGGGCATTGCCAAGGTTTTCAGCCCAAGCATCCACTCCCTGCTCCCACTTCAAAGTAGATGTTGTTGCTACTGTTAGTAGTTGCTTGATACCAGGGGCAAGTGTATGTTGGGGGGGTAGGAGCAAAGTTACACTCAGTGTGGCAGATCCTGGTGTGTAGTCCTCTAGTCATCTGGGCTTTGACTCACAGCTCCCTCCTCTTCTCCATCCTTGGTGGGCCAACTCACTTATTTCTGGGAAGCCTTCTCTGATGAAATCCCTTTCCTTCCTCTCCCTGCTAGAGGCAATTCATTCTTCTTTGTCATTTTTTTTTTTACCCTAGCACTTAATGTTTATAATTCTTTGTTTATGCATCTGTCACTTGTGATAACTGAGCTCTTGGAGAGAAGGAACAGATCTTACCCTATATAAATTTCTATCACCTGGATGCTTGAATGATATTTTTCAGACAGTGGGAGTTTAGATTATAAAAGGTAACAACTTGGGGGACCTGGCTGGCTCAGGCAGAGCATTCAGCTCTTGATCTCAGCGTTGTAAGTTCCAGCCCCACAGTGAGTGTAGCGATTATTTAAAATTAAAATCTTAAAAAAATAAAAAGTAACAATATGAGACTCCCAGGGAGAGCAGGCCAGGTAAAGGTACCACATGGAGAGGTACTGGTCTGAATGTCACTCTTCCTAGAAGGCTATTCTTAGGTTATTTAGTCTTGTTTAATTATTTTAATAAATGTATAAATTATGAATGCATGTGTATATGTCCATATTTTTATTAAAAATAGATGCCTATTTAAGAAAACTTTTTTTTGTTAAAGATTTTATTTATTTATTTGAGAGAGAGAAAACACAAGCAGGGAGGAGGGTCAGAGAGAGAGAGGGCGCAGACACGCTGCTGAACAGGAAGCCCGATGTGGGGCTTCACCACCTGAGCCGAAGGCAAACACTTAACCGACTGAGCCACCTCGGTGTCCCAAAAACTCAGCCTTTCAATGGGGAACAAATTTTTTTTTTTTTTTTAAGCCAGGCCAGGGGCGCTGGAAAAAAGATTTTTTAAACAGGTGGTGCTGGGACAACTAATACCTACCTACAAAACAAATGTTGGGCCACTCTCTCATATGATTATATAAAAATGAACTCAAGGCATGGGGGTGGCTCAGTCCATTAAGTGTCTGACTCTTGAGATTTCATCTCAGGTCACGATCTCATGGTAGTGGGATCAAGCCCCATGGCAGTCTTCATTCTCAGGACAGAGTTGCTTGAGATTCTGTCTCCTGCCCCTCCCCCCCACTCACACGTGCTTCTCTCAAACTAAACAAAATCTTTTTAAAAAATGAACTTGGAGTGCCTAGGTGGCTCAATCGGTTAAGTATCTGACTCAGCTCAGGTCTTGATTTCAAGGGTTGTGAGTTCATACACTGTGTAATTAATTAATATTTTAAAAACTTAAAGTTTTTTTTTTACAAAATGAACTCAAAATAGATCAAAGACCCAAACATTAGAACTAAGACCATAACACTTCTTAGAAGAAAACAGATGCACGTCTTCATGACTTTGGATTAGGTCATGGTGTCTTATATGACACTCAACAACACAACTAGGAAAAAATAAATTGGACTAGTCAAGGTTAAGAACTTTTTCTGCCTTAAAGGACCCTATCATGAAAGCAAAAAGATCCCACAGAATTGGAATAAAGAATTATGTATCTGAACAGATGCTTATATCTGTAATATGTTTTAAAAAGCCTCTTAGAACTTAAATAAAAAGACAACCCAGTTTAAAAATGGATCCAGGATCTTAATGGATAGTTCTCCAAAGAAGATACAGATGGCCGATAAGCTCATGAAAAATGCTCAACATCATTAGCCATTAGGGAAATGCAAATTAAAGCCACATTGAGATACCACTTCACACCCACTATGATGAGAATGTGGAGAAATCTGAATCTTCAATAAAAAGTTAACTTTAAAAATACAAATATATCTGGAGCACCTGGGTGGCTCAGTGGGTTAAGCCTCTGCCTTTGGCTCAGGTCATGGTCTCAGGGTCCTGGGATTGAGCCCCGAGTTGGACTCTCTGCTCAGCGAGGAGCCTGATTTCCCCACCTCTCTCTCTGCCTACTTGTGATCTCTCTGTCAAATGAATAAATAAAATCTTAAAAAAAATACAAATATATCAAAAAATAAAATTTAAAAAAATACAAGTATACAAAGGATTTTAAATTTGTCCTTGTCCATAGGATTGATTTTTTGTTTTGTTTTGTTTTTTTTGTTTTTTAGTTAGACCTGTGTCTCTTTTTTTTAAACTGAACAGAATGCTAATTTACCAAGGGGATACAGTTACTAGTCATCAGAATTCTGAGGAGGGGCACAGTCTTTTACTATGTAGGTGCCATCAAGTAACTAGGAAGTTCACAGAAGTCTGGGAATCAGATCACAGAGTCTCAAAGTATGTTGAGTGGGTATGTAGGCCATACATAGGGTATGTAGGTATGATGAAGCCTAGTAACTCCCCGTTTGTCCAGATTATGTGTCCTGGTGTTATACAATAAAGAATCTATATGGTCTTTGTCCCAGGCGCCTGGCACAGAGTTTCTAACCACCTCTGGAATTTCCTAATGGGGAGTATCTATATTATGCTAATGGAGTGACTCACAGTGGGCCCTTCAATAGCTTCCCTGGGGGCTGGTCCTTAGAAAGACCAGTGTTTGATTAGAGGGCTGGGACATTGAGCTAGCCTGATCTTTAGGGAGGGAAGAGGAGGGGGCTGGAGATGGGGTTAATCACATGG
Organism: Nasua narica; assembly: GCA_028533885.1. NCBI lineage: Eukaryota > Metazoa > Chordata > Mammalia > Carnivora > Procyonidae > Nasua > Nasua narica. Next base: position 86,734,655 of record CM052799.1, read on the forward strand.
CCAATGATTTAATCATACGCACCTAATGAAATCCCAGTAAAAACTCTAGACACTGAAACTTAATGGAGCTTCCAGGTTGGGAAACACATCCATATGCAGAGAGGGTGATATTTCTTCATTCCATGAGGATAGGGCCTAAAAAACTGCATTCCCTCCCAGACTCCACCCTGTATATGTATAATTTATAACAAAACTGTAATCTTAAGTATAGCCCTTTCTGAGTTGAGTTATTCTAGCAAATTCTCAAACCTGAAGGAGCACTGGGGGCTTTCCAGATTGGTAGCCAGTTGGTTTAGACGTTCAGGCAGTGTCTGGAGTGAGGGCCGTGCCCTGAGCTAGTGGACTCTGTGCTCCTCTGGGCGGTCAGTGCCAGACCTGGATTGTTGGACACTCAGTTGGGGTTGAGACAAAGTGGCTGCTCAGGACCCATTTCTCCCTACCTGAATGACATTGAGTAAACCTTGGCCACATTTATTTGCTCCTTAGTTTTCTTTATAGACTCCACATTAACAAACCTCATTTGTGAAAACATTTTTTTTTTTTTAAGATCTTATTTATTTGACAGGGAGAGAGAGAGAGAGATCACAAGTAGGCAGAGAGGCAGGCAGAGGGAGAGTGGGAAGCAAGCTTCCTGGTGAGCAGAGCCCAATGCGGGGCTCGATCCCAGGACCCTGATATCATGACCTGAGCCGAAGGCAGAGGCTTTAACCCACTGAGCCACCCAGGTGCCCCTGAAAACATTTTTTGAGAGCAAAGTGCAATTGATCAGGTTATGATTTAAACCTTAAATTTAGTCTTAAAGGCTAATTGCAGTATCATTACAAAAATGCTTCAAGTTTTGTTGTTGGCCTTTTTTACCCCCTGAAGTTGGCTTTTATGTTGGCAGATTTCTTGACTTTTACTTGCGTTTTTATAACGTGAATAAGTAGATATTACTCTTACCCCCTTTTTTTTTTCAGATGGGACCAGATACTTTCCCAAGGTCACAGCGGGAAAATGGTCAGGCCAGGATTTGAGTCTAAGTCTGACTCCAGCATATCCCATGCATATACCCACCCTGCTCCATGGCCTCCTTCTGCATCTGTCCTACCATCCTTTCCCTCAACCAAAATAAAATGAGAGAAAAGAAAGGGATTTAAAAATTGGGGCTTCTCAGGGAACAGAAATGAAAAGCAGAGAGTCAGTTCCTGTGTTAGGGAAAGCTAGAAGTTTTTAGTCATTTGATAGTTCGTCTATTATGTACCCTTAGATCTCAGAGTGTAAGTACAGAAGTAGCATTTATTGTGCTTCTATATATACTATTAGAACAATGATAATATAAAAACACCAGGAGCACCTGGATGGCTCAGTCGGTTAAGCATCTGCCTTCGGCTCAGGTCATGATCCCAGGGTCCTGGGATTGAGCCCCACATCGGGCTCCCTGATCAGCAAGGAGTCTGCTTCCTCCTCTCCCTCTGCCTGCCACTCCCCCTGCTTGTGGTCTCTCTGTGTCAAATAAATAAATAAATAAAATCTTTTTAAAAAAGAAAAAGAAAATGAAGGCACTAATTAAGCATTAAGCTTTTTGATATTTATTTTGAATAAACATCTTTGGTTATAATTCTGCTGACTTCATACTATGTAAAATGCTCATGTTTCTTCAGAGTTTAGTGCATGTTAGTTTCCTTAGTTGGTTAATGACTTAAGGAAAAGCAAATTTTTTTTTTTAAAGATTTTATTTATTTGTCAGCGAGAGAGAGCGCAAGCAGGGGGCAGCAGGCAGAGGGAGAAGCAGGCTCCCTGCTGAGCAAGGAGCCTGACGTGGGACTCCATCCCAGGATCCTGGATCCCAGGATCCCGGCTAAAGGCCGACACTTAATGACTGAGCTACCCAGGTGTCCCTGACTTAAGGAAATTCTTGAAGGATTTTAAGCTGGGGAACATCAGTAATATAAAAAGCACTGTTTTGGCTTCATTTGCTGTTTCCTGCGTGCATGAATTAGAACAGACTCAAACATGGTACACTGAACAGCTTCCATCTGTACCATCCAGTACTAACCTAGGGTGCCCCCAATTTGATCCCAATCAGTGTGTTAAGCCTATTTACAAACTGAATCTGAGGAACTGTATATAAGAGCAGTAATTTACAACTTCTGTTTTTGTAGTGTTTTTTTTTCTTAGTAGGAGAAAGGTTAAGTTGATAAATTGTTGCTACTCTTATGAATGATCCTTCATATATGATATTAATAAGTGAGATTAGTTTTAAATATTCAGTTTGGGTCTTAGCAAAAGGAACATACTCAAATAGAGAAAATTTATTTTAGTACTGGAAATCACTTCTATTCTTATTTTTACACCCCTTATAATCAAAATTGACTTAATGACCACTAGTATATAGCATCAGATTTGGGGCATGGTTATTAATTTGTGTATCTTTTTTTTTTTTTAAGATTTTATTATTTATTCTAGAGAGAGAGAATAGGCAGAGGGTGTGGAAGAGACAGAGAATCCAAAACCAACTCCATACTGGGCTCAGAGCCTGACATAGGGCTCAGTCTCCTGACCCTGATAGCATGACCTGAGCTGAACCTGAGTCAGATGCTCCCAATTGTGACAGGCCTCCCAATTCGTGTATCTCTTTTATGAACACACCTCTTCATAGGAAGTTTTAACACTTTCTCATTGTGTAATGGTTCTTTAGAAAGTGTTTTTAGATATGGCTTGTTCATGTCTGTTTTATGTTTATTCACTTTGTAACTTTTTATAAATTTCATTTATGTTCTTTTTCCTGGAAATTGAAAATCAGATTTTGAAAATAGTATATTACTGTTTTGGGATGATTTAAAAACACAGCTAAATAATTAAACTGTCAGCACTTTTGTTTCAAACTTACCTGCTGCCTCAGTCAACAAACTGCTGTGGCCTCAATTTGCCTGTTTCTATGGAGTTTTATAGAGAGTGTGGAACATAGCCAACACTTGTTACATTTATGTATTTGTCGACCCTGGTCTGTTGAGAATCTTATCTATAAACATCTCGATCTGAAAAAATAATTTCTCCTGTATTTCATTAAAATAGCCTTTGGTCTTTGCTTGTGTTTCATTTCCCTCTATAGTAAATCGAGCACTTCTTTGAGATTGGTCTTCCTTTTCTTTTTCTGCAACAGGATCGCTGTATGTGGTAGGGAAGTGATGCGATCTGAAGGTGACACGCTGTTCTTTCTTCCTTCTGTCCTCTCGTTCCCTATTTTGGCCTCCTGGTAATTGGGGCAAGGGAGGATGGGTGGATGCTAGTCTAAATTAAGATGAAATTGCTTTAATTATTTCCCCTTTACTTGAAGGCGGGGGAGGGATGGGCAGTTTCCTACCCACATTTAAGAAATAAAAGTTACCTAGCTTTTGGCATAATCTGTTTTGGAGTCATGGAGTCTTTGGAAAATCAGAAAAACATGGTGGAGTGATTCTCCAGAGAATAAAAGATAGATATATTTAGAAATATGTTATACCTGAAATCTCAAAAACTTTAAAGTTAATGCTTGCCTGCCTGGGGTGGTAGGAGCCCATAGATTATAGATAGGAACCTCTGCTCCGGCCCCTCTGCTGGTAGTGGGGTCAGGCAAAGTATGTTATTAAGACTGGGAAATAAAGCTGGTGTTAATTCAGCCCCAGGGAATTAAATGTTTTTACTATTGCTGTATCTGGGGATTTATTATCTTTTGATCAATTTTGAAACATTTAAATATAAATGTGTGACTTTAACAATATATTCTGATAATCTTGATGGTGACCACTGCTGATGTTACAACTTTGAATGTAGACTTTTGATTAAGATGATTTTAGATATTCCTCAAATAAGTCACTGGCTTAGGATAGATTTGTTTTGTCTATTTGTGAAGGAAAAAAGACTAAGCCCTTCATGTTGAAACTTGGGTATGCCAACTCTTGCTTTGTGCTTAGCAGTAGAGTCATGAAGTCCCATTGGTTGGAGCACTTGTTTCTGGTCCTTGTCCTTTCTTTGCTTTTTGCATGAGCCTTCTACCTAACTAGTGTTTCCTAAACATTATTCATTGAATACCATCTTCATGATTTGCCTTCTGTGCACATTTCCTGGCTGTTTTAAGTCCACTCACTTTATAAAACTTAAGTTTATGTAAATATTGTGAAATATGGGATTGAAGTACTAATTCTTTCTGTTTGCTGCTTAAAGCAACATGTGCATATGAGGGTTTTATTCCACCTGAAACCATCTTTTGTCTTACTGGAGGACATCAGGTTCATTTTGGGAAACATTCCCCCATGTGCTGAAGTTTTAAAGCTCTGACCTTGAGCCAGAGTATGACGGTGGAAGTTAGCTGTACTTGGAAGTGTTGGTGGAGATAGGAGGTCCTGGGGTGGGTGGGTGCTGCCTGCTGAAATAGTTGTTGCTTGGGCAACTTTGTAGTATTTTGAATATGGAGATTTCTGGCTGTGTGCATGGCAAAGCTTGGAATCCTAGCCTTGGAACAGTTGGTTTGTTTCCTTAATCTCTCCCCCACACCTCCCATAACATATGTGTGTATCTCCAATTGTCCTAAGTTTTATTTTCTTTTGCAGGTTTGATCTTGCTCTTCTACCTAGTCTTTTATGGGTTCCTGGCTGCACTCTTCTCATTCACAATGTGGGCTATGCTTCAGACTCTGAATGATGAAGTTCCAAAATATCGTGACCAAATTCCTAGTCCAGGTAATTATATTACAGTTATTGTGGCTTTTAAATAAATTTCATTATACCATGGGGTGCCTGGGTAGCTAAGCTGGTTAAGGGTCCGACTCTTGGTTTTGGCTCGGCTCAGATCTCGGGCTCTTGAGATCAAGCCCTGCAACGGGCTCCCCACTGAGTGGGGAGTCTACTTTTCTCCCTCTCTTCTTGTCCCTCTCCCCCTCATAGCCTTGAGCATGCATGCATGCTCTCTCTCAAATTAAGCTTTTTTTAAAAAAAAACCTGGTTATACTTTATCTTCACTGTAAATTTTTTACATAGGTAAAAGTTAAACTTTGGGTTAATATGAAAATTTTGATTTTTGTTTGATATTTACTTACTGATATAAAGACCTTTTATATTTACATACTGATATGAAGACCTATAATATTTACATACTGATATAAAGACTGGAGCTGATAAATCTTGAGTTCTTTGCCAGGAGTAAGCGGGAATGAATATGAAGAATTATAGTGAAGGCAATTTTGACCAATATGATTTTGAATTGCTTTTGTGAATATTGTGTAGCATTTTCACTCTGCCTTGAGTAGTTTACTTATAAAGTATATAGTTTAACTCTAGCTTGGGCTAGAGCATTGGTCTTGTAAAATACAAGCTTCGTAACTTTAATTGCTTAATATGGAAATGGTAAGAAATATTAAATAACGATACATCAATAGGGAATAAAATGAGTATACTCTTACTGTGTTTAATTCTTGTCCATTGATTTTTGGAAGGAAAAAAATTCTCCAGGATACTCTACCACAGGAAAAATCTTAGCTGAAACACTTGTTTAAATCATATTTTCTTCCTCGTGATTTCATTCTTTTAAAAGTCTTTGAGTGCCAGCTTTCCCTTTGTTTGTTGAACATGGCCCTTGTCCTCAAGGTGCTGGCAGTTTTTACAGAAGAAGCTAACAATGTGCAGAACTCCAGTATATTTAATTCCCCAGAATGTGAACAACTTCTCGGGATAATGGGGAAGGGCAAGCTCCTCATGGAAGAGGGGGATTTGGATAGCAAGCAGGCCAGGGAAGGTAGGAGTGTGGTGGGAGGTTTCTTTCTGGAGCAGTGGTTCTCACCCAGCAATGATTGGCTCCCCCAGGGCCTCGTGGAGACAGTTTTGATTTTTACAGCCGGAGAGGTGCTACTGGTGAACAGAGGTCAGGGATGTTGCTAAACACCCTACCATGCACAGGACAGCCCCCCCTCCTCCCCGCAGTAACGACTTGTGTAGCCCCAAGTGCCAATAGGGCCAATGCTGAGGAACCCTGAATTTAGATCCTTGCTCACTGCATAGATTCATGAGTCTTATCAACAACCAAACTGCACCAGCTTCCCCAACCTTCTTTTCTTTTTTTTTTCCAACCATCTTTTCTTAGAACATTTTGTTCTAAGGACTTTTCCTTATTTTGCTGCTAATATATGTGTAAACATCAGGAATCCCTCTTTTCTCTTTTTTAGTTTATTTGACCAAGTATCAGAGACTAGCTCCATGCTCATTTTCCCTTCATCTCACTGTCGCCCTGTTTTCTTTCTACCTAGGCCAACTTTTTTTCTTTTTAAAGATTTATTTATTTTGAGAAAGGGAGTGTGGGCATGTGCGTGAGTGTGGGGGGCGGGGCACAGAGAGAGGAAGAGGGAGAGAAATCTCAAGCAGACTCCCTGTTCAGTCGGGAGCCCAACACGGAGCTCAGTCTCATGGCCCTGAGCTCATGACCTGAGCTGAAATTGAGTCAGAGGTTTAACCGGTTGAGCCACCCAGACACCCCTATGTAGCTTAATTCTAAATTAATTATTTTTCTTGCTACCTAAATTCTGTGACTTTATTACCATTGAACATGATACAATCTATTTCAGAAATACTATACTGTTTATAATTACATGAATAGCAAAAGTATGGTCCATATATTTCAGTTTCAAACTGAGTTTCTTAAAATTATTTACAACTATATTGTACTTAAAGTCTTATCAGTAACTTAATAAATATATATGCACACAATACCTATGTATATAATATTGGATGAATATATATTAACTTGTTAAACAAAATTTTCTCTTTACAAAGTGATTATGGTTAATATTTTTTCTACGTGTATTTGCTACAGTATATACAGTATTTAATATACTATTTTTTGCATTGACCGTACTGGTTTTAATTTTAAATGACATCATCACTTCAGTAATATTGTTTGTACCTGGTAAAATAAATGCTAGTTTGAAATTGGTACATGTCAGTGACCTATACATACGTACAACATAAACACATACGCTCCTCACATCCCGACCGACATGCACATCGTGTGCCCGTATGCTCATGCTCCGGTGCTTTACAGTGGAAGGATGTAGAGCAGTTGTTCTAGTCTTTACATTCTGTTGATGTTCTTCATTTTGGATAAGGGAAGACTACCTGGAGGAATTAATAAGCATACCATGTCAAAAACGCACCTGTGCCATACATGCCTGCCATGGTTTTTACTTAAGAGTTTCAAATAGGCTGTTAAATAGCAAGTCACCGAGTACCAACAGCATTGTTAGGCAAGGTCTGAGAAGTAACTGTTTCAGGAATTCAGTTTTAGGGGCACCTGGCTGGCTCAGTTGGTAGAACATATGCCTTTGATCTCACAGAGTTGTGAGTTCAAGCCCCACATTATGCGTAGGTTAAAAAAAAAATTCAGTTTTATACTTTCAAGTCTTAATACAGAGTTTTTGCAAATTGGATCATTAAAACATTCCCTTAGAAATTAGTCACGTAAAGGAATGCAGTCTTTTGTATAAAGCATAGCTATCTTCATGTTTTTCTTTAAAATTTCTTTAGTTTCGAAATCTGGATATTTTGTGTTAGGTGTTTTCAATATAGTTATGTGCAAGCTGCCTTGATTCTGTTACTTTCTTACTTGCAGGATATTGTATCTTGTTCCTGCTGTAAAACCTTAAAAAATAAAAACAATTTCATACATATACAGATGGTCATTTAATATTCTGGACAGTAAAACATTTTATTCCTTCATTAAATACTTTTACAAAAAGTCTTAACGTTATTGTAGATTTTGTATAGATTTTGCAGTGGATGGAAAAACCAGGCATAGGAGATTATCCAAATCCAAGTGATCTCCAGTATGATGATATAGGTGAATGGGGAGTTAGGAGGTCTCTTATGCTGAATGTAGTCTAAGATTTGCTCTGCCATGTAGGAACCTTGTTTCATCTTATTTGGGTAGCACTGCATCTAGTTCAACTTAAGATTCATGCAAACCAACACAGGCAAGTTTACGGTTTAAAAGAAACTAGATCTGATCTAAAATATAACACTGGATGTTAACCATACTGGAATTAAAATAAAATGAAAAAAAAAAGAAAGAATTAGATGTCTGTGAGCAGCAGTTTTAATGGAAAACTAAAACAACCCTTATTATTCATATATTTTCAGATTTAGTGCAAGGCATGGCATCTCTAATAACTTTGATATGGGAAATGTTTAGAGACTAGTGAAAATTTTAGGACTGTTTTTAAGCCAGGTGCAAGGCTGAATTAATAATCTAGATCTAATGCTTTGCTTTTGTTTGTTTGTTTAAGATTTATTTATTTGAGAGAGAGAGTGTGTGTGCATAGGCAGGAGAAAGGGGTAGAAGGGAAGCAGACTCCCCACTGAGCCGGAGAGCCCGACATGGGGCTCCGCATCCCAGCCAGGCCGATCATGACCTGAGCCAAAAGCTGGATGCTTAACCAGCTGAGCCACCCAGGAGCCTCTAGAGCTAATGCTTTTTAAACAAAGAAAGTTTATATTAAAGTTGGAAGCCTAATTATCTTTCTTACAGATAAATATGCTTACATTTTCTTTTCATAAATTCATTCAGGATGTTCTGTATACATGGGTGTTGACTCCTGATATGAAACTGTTGGTTATATTCCAGACTATCATTTGAAAACCACATTTTTATTATAGAGCAGTGTTTATTATTGAAGGAAGAATATTTAACTGTAGAGTTAAAATTCTGTAGGCCTCTTTCATTGAGTAAGTTTTATATCTGTTTCCGTACAGTTGTTAATTTGAATGACAGAAGTGGGGAGACTTTGATTTGCTAAAATTTTTCTCCTATTAATAGCAAATTAGCAAAACCTAAAAATATTTGATAGAAAAATGAATATAGGAAGTACAAACTAAAATCTGCAACTTTTTAGGTGTAAAACAGCAATTATAATAAACTGGATAATCAGATTTAGGGGAGGTTTTTAACTGATAACATCTAATGATTTTGAAGCAATTCTGTTTCATTTAAATGTCTTTGCCTTCGGAATCAGAAGTGAGAAGTTCTTGATAATTTCAGCATATCTGTGAAAACAGTTTTCCATATAATTTAATGAGATCTGCCCTTTAGGTATAAGAGCAAGGTGAAAGAAGGAAATTTCCTGTAGTTAATTTTACCCCTTTTTCTTTTATATCTTTTTAGGACTTATGGTTTTTCCAAAACCACCAACTGCATTGGAATATTCGTTCACTCTGTCTGATCCAGAGTCCTATCAAAGGTACATTGAAGACCTTAGGAAGTTTCTAAAACGTAAGTATGTTTTCTTAGAGTAAGGTAAAAGATTTTACTTATTAGAGAAACTGTATGATAATTACTTTTAGAAACCAAATAATAATTACTTTTAGAAACACTTTTTTGTTGTTGTTTAAAAGATTTTATTTTATTTATTTTTGTCAGAGAGAGCGAGAGAGCACAAGCAGTGGGGAGCAGCAGGCAGAGGGAGACACAGGCTTCCCACTGAGCAGGGAGCCTGATGTGGGACTCGATCCCAGGACCCTGGGATCACGACCTGAGCCGAAGACAGCCGCTTAACCAACTGAGACACCCAGGCATCCCTAGAAACATCTTTCTTAGAGTCTGTTTTACCTTTTTTTCCCCCTGTTAAACACAGTCCACTGAGAAGACTTGCAAGTAGATTTTAAATTAGTCGTGAGAATATTCTTTTTTTATTAAAGATTTTATTTATTTGACAGAGAGAGAGATCACAAGTAGACAGAGAGGCAGGCAGAGAGAGAGGGAAGCAGGCTCCCTGCTGAGCAGAGAGCCTGATGTGGGGCTTGATCCCAGGACCCTGAGATCATGACCCGAACGGAAGGTAGAGGCTTTAACCCACTGCGCCACCCAGGCGCCCCAGTCGTGAGAATATTCTAACTTATGGAAAGACATAGGAGTCTAAGCCCAACGGGCAGTTGATTTGACTTTTCTATCCTATAATACATGCATGAATAACTATGTTGAGACATAACATTTATAACTGCATTAAAAAGTAAAGCAAAACTAAATCATACAAAATAATAACTCAAGTATTTGGATCTTTTGGATCCAATGTACTTGTGGAAGGGAAAAGAAATGGTATCTATCATTTAAAAAAACAAAACCATATACCTATCCACTGTGGGTTTTGGAGTTAGCAGTCTGTAATGCTTTCTAATAGACATTCCAGCCCAGTTTTTCCTCTTGTTTTGTGTAACTTAACTCTGGTATTAACAGGCACATGAGTAATTATCACAGGCCCTGGCATGTTGGTTCTTGATCACCTCACCTCTTCCTCAGGACACCGAGGTCTACATTCACTCCTTAGAACATTGCCAAAATGACTGACTGTGGCTCTCTTGACACAACCTTCTAGTTCGCCTGTTTAGCTTGCCCTCACCATTCTTCTACCTCATTGGAACTTCTACCTCACAGACTCTTATTTTATCCCCTTCGCCCTAACTTCCTTTTATGCCAAGCTTATTAATTCCATGGTTTTCATTTCATTTTGTTTTGCCAGTACTCTAAAATCCCTTACCTGTCAGTCTGTCATAAAATGCACGTGGATGAAGCCACGTAATTCTCCTAGATGAAACCATATAATTCCTGAATAAAGCCTGTTCTTTGAGCCTACCCCTTGAGCAGGCTGATGAAGACTTTTCTCGGGACTAGTCAGCACTATGAATTCTTGACCACCTCTCGGAAGTGGACCAGCTCTACTACCTGGCAACCCACTGAATTGATGATTCTCTGAAGGGATTATTTCCAACCTCTGCTTAAACCTCTAACCCTCTTACCTTTCCCCTATAACTCACTTCATATAACCTGCTTCCCTCCTTAAAGAAATAATGGAAATACTCAGATGGGAATTCCACCAGTTTTCCCATTAGCAGTAAAACAAACCCAGTTATAGCCATTTTGTCTGTGATATTTCTCCTGCTTTGACGCCCTTCCTCATGTTTAAGGCCACCTGCACCAGTCCTGCATTTTGGATCTTCCTCTTTTAGTGCCTTGGATGCATTTTTTTTTACTATTCCTTCTCCTATATATTTAGCCTCAGTTCATTTGATCCTTCCTATCAGCATGCAGGAAGTCCTCAACTTCCTCTTATCTGAAGTCAAAAACTTCTTTTTTTTTTTTTAAAGATTTTATTTATTTATTTGACAGAGAGGAGAGAGATCACAAGTAGGCAGAGAGGCAGGCAGAGAGAGAGGGGGAATCAGGCTCCCTGCTGAGCAGAGATCCCGATGCGGGGCTCGATCCTAGGACCCTGAAATCATGACCCGAGCTGAAGTCAGAGGCTTTAATCCACTGAGCCACCCAGATGCCCCTGAAGTCAAAAACCTCTTGATCCTACCCCATCCACTTGGCTGTCTTTCTAAATCTCTTTTCCTTACTAGTTTGTTAAGGATATTTTTGTCTAAATATAATCCGTGGTTTAAAAATCAAATAGTAAAGAAAGGTCTATAATGAAAACCGTTTCCTGTCCTACTCCTTTTTAGCTGCAGTTGTATTAATTCACTCATATTTTTTGGTGGGCCTTCTTTGTATCAGGCGCTCTTCTAAGTTGTCAGTGAACACAAGAAAAACGTGGCTCATGGAGTTTGTAGTCGAGTGGCACGGGAAGGTGATGAGCGCTGTGGAGGTACATGAGGCGGAGATGGGAAGGGGTACAGTTTTGAACAGGGTGGTCTAGGAAGGCCTCATGGAGGGGGACCTTTGAGGAAGGATTTGAAGGGGAAGGAAAAAGCCTGAGGCTTACAATGTCAGGTTCATCAAGGAAGCTCAAGGGGCCTGGATAGAGTAGCCAGGGTGAGAGTTGTAGGAGCTCAAGGTCAGGAAGTAAAGGAGAAGTAGGTTGTATAGGTCTTTAGAGGCCATCGTTAAGTTCTTTGGTTTTTACACTGACCAAGTTGGAGGTTTTTAGAAAGGAAATAACATCATCTGACTCATATTTTTAAAGGATCACTCCGGCTGCTTTTTTGAGACTATAGGGGGAAACGGGGAAGCTAGTTAGGAGGCCATTACACTATTCATGGGAGTAGAATGGTGGCATGCCCGGGGGAAGAGGAAGCAGTGGAGGTTGTGAGTAATCGGATTCTGGATCCATGTTCAGTGGGAAAAAACTTCATGATTTTGAACCTTCTCAGAGTATTTTTTTTTCTATATCTCTAAATACACTTTCCTTCTGGTTCTTGATTTATCACTTTTATACATTGTCTTTACTTCCTGCCACGGCAGATGAGGATTTACCTCACGTGTCTCAGACCTCCCCCCCATTTCAATAGTTGAATTACTATTTTTACTTTCGTTATTGGTCACCTTTTTAAACTTAGTCTTTATGTTTTATTCTATCATTGTTAGACACTCTTCTAACTTCCTTATTTGTACACTATCGTTTGAGGTATCCTCTTGGGTTGCTTTTTTTCTGGAAAACTCCTTAGAGCCTTTCCTCTCTTGCCATAGTCTGAACTGGTAACTGTTTAGGCCTTTAACTATTCAGCTGTCATTTTTGGGACTCTGTTTTTTTTTTTTATCACTTTAGTTGGATCCACTGTTTCTTGGCTCCTGACTTCTTTTTTCTTAATCTACTGCCTAGTTTAGTAGAGTATATTTATTTCAAGTAACTTCACAAGAGACATGAAATGTAAATATTGAGTCCTCTGCATTTATAGGTGATAGTTTAGCTGTATGTAGAATTTTAGTTCCTTTATATTTGCCTTTTTCTTCTCTGCAAGGCTTTTTTTTTTTTTCTAAATATATTTCCTTTGGGTTCTAAAATTTGGTTTGGTGTCAGTCTATATTACTTTAGGGGCACCTCCGTGGCTTAGTCGTTAAGCATCTGCCTTTAGCTCAGGTTATGATCTCAGGGTCCTGGGATCAAGCCCCTGCCTTGGGCTCCCTGCTCAGCGGGAAGCCTGATTCTCCCTCTCCCACTTCCCCTGCTTGTGTTCCCTCTCTCTCATCTCTGTCAAATAAATAAAATCTTTTTAAAAAATAAAATACCACTTATTGGGAACTTGATGGGGATCTTTCAGGATGAAGGGTTAGGTTCTCCAGTTCAAGGAAAACTTCTATTATTACTTTGATAATTTTCGCAGCTCAGTTTTCTGGTTCTTTCTAGAATTATTCTGTTAGTAGGGTCTTGGATCTCTTGTTTTTCTCTCATTTTCTGTTTTACTGTATTATACTTTCTGGGGGATTTACTTTTAACTCTGTGACCTTCAACATTTCCCCCCACCCCTTTTAACTTGCAGTTGTCATTCCTGAATTTTAGGAAAGCCCTTCTCATGTTAAAAGAGTACCCACCTCTGTTTAATAGATACGTGGTCTTTTTTTCCAATGGATACTACTTAAAATTTAAAGTTTTATTTTGTTCAAATTGACCTTTTTCCTTTCAGGTCTTCCCTTTCCTTTCCTGTTGACCTTTTTCTTATTTTAGGCTTTCCTCAAGTGTACAGGGCTCTTTGGTTACTCTGTCTGGGATCAGTGATCTATGTCCCATCATGCGTTGGACTGGGGGGGGGGGTACTTCATAATCTGACCATTCATCATTACAACTCCTTGCATTAGAGGGATTTTGTATTGAAGTGGAACGTGGCAGAATAGAAAAATGGTCACTGGTAAACTGACCTATACCAAAAGGTATATGAAGTTGAAGCCCTTGTGGGAATTGGTGAAAGCCTCAGAATATTTCTTGCAAAATGGTCTTTATGATTGTGCCACCAAAGTCAAAAAGGAAGTGATGAATGTCGTGTGGTACCTATTGTGTTGTAGAAGTTTAACCCTGTCTTCTAAATATTTATTCGAATCCTTCTTTTGAATAAGTACATAATTACAGTTATATCCTAATTTTTGATAAATAAAAGATGAAATCAGATTTTCTTTGAAACCAAATATTTTTTTGACAGTTCCCCCCCCCCCCCAAAGATCTACACTTTCCCGTAAACACATGTAGTTTGAAATTTTTGTTCCTGTTTCGGTTGACTTCACTTTAGGTGGCCTTTTTCTTGGACCAGCTGTGCCCACACAGCACTGTGCAGCATACCTTAACTATTCACGCGTCTTTCTCAGTAAACACATTCGTTGAGGGCTGGGACCACACCAGGCTTGCTCACTGTTGTGCCACTCTTGCCTAACACTGTGCCAGTGTGGAGCAAACAGCCAGAAACCCATTGTGTATATCTCCCTCTCCCTTCTTCCCCAACTCCAGGTTGTGACCATTTGACTCGTTAGCGCTTGAGTTTATCTAAGATGTTACCTCTGTTTCCTCTAAAAACACCCTAAGTTAATGTTAACTCACAGGTGCCCCTTGACATTCCGCTTTGTTGCAGTCCTTGCAGAATAGACTGCTGCTGCACTATATATTTTCAGGCCCTTGAGTAATGATAGATTTAATGCCTATTTTCCCCATTTTACTGTAAAATCCATAACGGTGGCCTCAGTGTCTTTTTATGTTCTCACCTCTGTATTTTTTTTTTATGGTAGTATAGTTGACACGTAATGTTACACTAGTTTCAGGTATACAACGTAGTGATATGACAAGTTTATAGGTTGTCACCGCTATCTTTTGGGCCTTGAGAGTAGGAGGGGTTCAGATAAAAGCTATAGCCATGGCTGGCGCCACCTAATGGTGACAAAAGAGTTTGCGTCCTTGTTGAATGCAGTAAACATCAAAACTGTTAAAAGTTAAACAAACTTAACATTCTTTCCCCAGAATAATGTAATCAGCATTGCTGTTTTTGTCTTTGAAAAGCATTGTCCAAAGGATGATGTGTTTCTGGTTGTGTTGAAGACCTGTTTCTGGCTGATTTATGTATATATATATATATACACATATGTTTCCTTTTTAGCATATGGTTTAGAAGAACAGAAGAACCTCACAGCATGTCCTGATGGAGCACTTTTTGAACAGAAGGGTCCAGTTTACGGTGCATGTCAGTTTCCTCTTGCCTTACTTGAGGCGTGCAGTGGCGTGGATGATCCACAGTTTGGCTACTCCAGAGGAAATCCTTGTGTTCTTGTGAAAATGAACAGAGTATGTACATATTTTGCTGCTGCTGCTTTTTTCTAGTATCCTCTATTAAGCTGGCAACTTTTTAAAAATCTCATTTAGGGGTAACTTGAATAAAAGATTAGCCATGGTATTAATTGACCTTTGGAAAATTAATACAGAAAAAAATAAGACTAGTTCATTAAATCATGAAGTAAAACAACCTCAGCTTTCCCCTTCTTAGTTACATGCATTTAGGCATAGATGAAGGGTTCAAGGGGCAGGTATTCTGGCTGTCATACCCAAAGCATGGTTTTATTAATGTGCAGTGCTCATCTTTGAATCCCGTGTTGCAATAACGTAATTTAAAATTCCATTGAGAATTTATAAGGTCTTGGTTTAAACTTTTTCTGAATATTTAGTAGCATAGTTTTATGGTATATATGTACATATACTTAAAAAGTAGACATACAAATACATACATTGCATTGTAATAGGCTCAGTAGGGGGTTGTAGTTGTAAGCAGAGTAGTAGCATTTTGCTTTGGCATACAGAGGAAGTACCTGAATTACAGATCCATTAGCAAATTAAGAAGCTCATGAGCTTCTCGATGTGTAAGTAAGAATGACTTGGGGTCATTGTGCAAAAGAAGAGGCTTTCCTTGTGTAATGAAGTGCTCTTTAACCCCTGTGCCTTTCTGCTTCATAAATATTGTCCTGCAGAGCTGTGTTCTGTTACAGTTTATCCTATTGAGACCTGGAAGGCGTCCCATAAAGAATGAGGTTATTCCTGATCATTTACTCAAAGAAAAGGCTACTTCTTAAGCAGGTGTAGACCCCTCAAGATCATGAGTTTATATATCACTAAAGTTGCCCTAGATGACCAAATTGCTACCAGTCCCTTAGCACTGCTAGATACAAAGGAGTTTCCCTTCAGAAAGAACCAGCTAGATCCTGAAGTGCCCAGACGGACATCCCTCCAGCCTCTCTTCCTCTCCCCGCGTGGACAGTGACAGCTTCCTCATGATCTCATGACACTCCAGAAATCATTCTGAAACATTGCCTGACACTTAGTAGGTACCTTAATAATTACAGTGAGATGTTTCAGCAAGAATTCATTGAAATTAAGGTGAACAAAATAAGCCAAGAGTAATGGGACACTAGACAATCTAGCTTGAAAGACGAATTAAACTTACTGATTTAGCTTAAGAGGAATACCTTTTATGATCACAGCCTTCCAGAAGTATCTTCGTAACATCTAGATGTGTTCCTGGAAAAGCTACTCCCAGTATAAAGTCAAGACAAGTTCCAGTTTCTTCTCCTACAGGACCAACCTTCCAAGTTTATTTTCTCTTTCAGTATGTCCTCTTTGAGTCATGAGGGTCAAAATTATACCAGCTGATGACACATGGCTTTACAGGGCCTGAAAAGAAGACAACATATGAGGCTCAAGCCGGGACCGCTCATGAGCTGTGCATGCTCCATGTAGCGGGGGACTGAATCCCAGTATAGTTCATTCCCAACGCATCACATGAGCAAGGATCGTTACTGCTGTTGATTATTATTTAGGTTGCCATAAAACTTCTCGTTTGGGAGGAATGTTTAAATTTACAGGCATTTGCATGTAAAATGCATGGAAATTCAAAACATAAAAAGATCCTCCCACAAAACAAATGGATGTCTGTTGACATGCAGAGTTAGTTATATCTGCTGCATACATGAAAGTAGCCTCATTACGTAGAACTGAATAGTGCTGGGTCTTAAAATGGGATTCTCCCCAATGTATGCATTTTGTGACAGATGTGAAATACAGTAAGGCTCCATGGAAGCCTTATGGAAACATGTTGAGGGTTTGACCTAATATAGTTTCATGAAAACCAGTTTCATGCTTCTGCAATTCTTACTATTAGCATTAAAGGATTCAGTTTGTTTCTTGTTTTACCCAGTTCTTTGGTAACCCTTTTATTTTTCTAAATCGCCCCAGTACAGTAGTAAGACACCTGATGGTGGGGCGCTTGGGTGGCTCAGTGGGTTAAGGCCTCTGCCTTCATCTTGGGTCGTGATCCCAGGGTCCTGGGATAGAGCCCTGCATTGGGCTTTCTGCTCCGTGGGGAGCCTGCTTCCCCTTCTCTCTCTACCTGCCTCTCTGCCTACTTGTGATCTCTCTCTGTCAAATAAATAAATAAATAATTTTAAAAAAGACACCTGGTGGTAAGATTATATTGAAAAGTCCATTCTAATCCTCTAAAATAAAATTAAAAGGCAGATGTAACAGTTTTAACCCACAGAGTTAATATTTCTCTCAACCCTTCCAACCCTGGGTCCCCAGCCACAAAACAGGTTCTTTTATATATGTTTGTGATGTTTTAATCAATTTTTCTTTGCCTTAGATAATTGGATTAAAACCTCAAGGAGAACCAAGGATAGAATGTACTTCAAAGGTTAGTATTAAAAAATAACCCAACTTCAGTTAAAGCTTTAGTATATATTAATATTTTAAGCCAGTGATATTTAGTCATTTTATCCTGTCACATTTTGAAAGTCCTCTGTAGTGCCAGTCTTAGAAGAATAAAATCCCACCAAACTTTGGGTGTCTAGCCATTCTTAATTTGCAAATGATAATTCAAAAAGAAGTGTTTCCATGTGCATTGATTTCACTGTGTTTACATTTACATATATTTCATTGATTCTAAGATTCACTTTTTTCTAGCTTAACAACACTGAAGTAGGGGTGGGCCTTATAATGGATGATGTCTTAATAGTGTATCAGAAGATATTTTTTTATTAATAGTGCATAAATTGGTGTACATCAGTGGCATCAGAGAGTTCATGAAACATGGTACATTTTCCTTAAGGCAGAGGCAGTATTTTCTCTCCTATCCCTACTTTATTTTTTTCCAGCATTCTATGCAGTTTTCATCTCATAACTTCTTCTGTTTTCTCTGCATGCTGCAAGTGCAACTAAGACAAATATGTAAATGATGGGTAAGATTTCTGAGGAGAAAAGTTCTAAGTTTAATTTATTGTTGTGCAAAATTTGGCATTTCAACCCCAAATCTGTGTCAAAAGTATCTTACTGGAAATGTTACATTGAAATCACTTCTAAAGTTGTTTGTGGAGAAGACTGTATTCCTTTTAGTCCTGAATGGATTTCTTATTTGGGCAGAAACTTTTTGCTCAGTGGTTCTCAGATTTGTTCATGAAGGGCTTATTGACCATTCCTGAAGTTTCTGACTCAGCAGTTCTGACGGAGGCCTAAATTTTGCATTATTTCTAACTAATGTTTCCAGGTGTTGGTGATACTGATGGTCTTGGACTCACACTTTGAGAACTCCGGCTTTTGAGTATCTTTAATAATTTCTTTTGAATATTTAGAGAATAAAAAGCCAGGAAATTTATGGTTTCTCATCTGGGTTGAAGTATACATGTGTAAATGTGAACCAAAGACAATTCACTTTACCTCCTTATACCAATCAGCTCAGCCAATATGTTACTTAAAACCAGATGCTGCATCTAAGCTGAGCTTTTCTTAATCTAAGCACATACATACACTCTGATCTTGACTTGCTTGCAAGTCTTTCCAATAGAAAGTTCCCGAGGCTTAGGTACTAGTAGACTTCAGCCAGGTAGAAGTGCTAATTTCATGACAGTGTACCTGGATGCGGGAGCGTTTGCCTTTGCATGTGAGCAGACTGTGGGGATGAGCTTGCGAATAGTGGCTCTGGAGCCATCGCTACTGAGAGAGGAAAACACAGTCTGGCCAGTATAAACAACTCCATGTAACTGTTCCCTTAGGGTTTTAAATGGATATTTATCTACCGTGGACCCTTTGCTTCTACGATAGTTGGCAGAAGTGGTGATGCAAAATCCTGGTTAATGACTCAAATTTCACTTTGTCGTCCCTTTTTGCTTGGAAGATGTATATAAAGTATTTAAAGTAATCGAAATAGATGGGGATCTTATTCAGTTGTGGAATAGGTTTGTTTTTATAAAGTTTGTTAAAACTGCTTTGTACTACTAGGCTAGTCACAATGGAGAAATCAGGTGGAGTGCGTGGGTTTTAGAGCTGTGGCTCTAGAGCAGATGGGAACATTTACTGTATCATCATAGTTGCTGTTTTCCATTATATTTGTCTATATCAAGTGTTCTTTGAATTCTTTAGTTGACTTATTTTTTTTTTAATATTTTATTTATTTGACAGAGAGAGAGATCACAGGTAGGCAGAGAGGCAGGCGGAGACAGAGGGGGAAGCAGGCTCCCCGCTTAGCAGGGAGCCCGATGCGGGGCTGGATCCCAGGACCCCAGGACCCCAGGATCATGACCTGAGCTGAAGGCAGAGGCTTTAACCCACTGAGCCACCCAGGCGCCCCTAGTTGACTTATTTTTAAGAATACAAGAGAAGATATAAATATCTTAAAGTTTGCTTAAATGTTTTACACAAGAGTCCCAAAAATACCGAAAAATTGATGACAACATGCTCTTGGGCATTTAATTTAGAAGATGTTTCCTGCAAAAGATGGAATACTCAATTTATGTCTTTTTCAACATTTTCTTTTTCTATAAAAGGGAATCCTAGGGGCGCCTGGGTGGCTCAGTTAGTTGGGCGGCTGCCTTCAGCTCAGGTCGTGATCCCGGAGTCCTGGGATCAAGTCCCACATCGGGCTCCCAGCTCCATGGGGAGTCTGCTTCTCCCTCTGACCTTCTCCCCTCTCATGCTCTCTCTCACTGTCTCTATCTCAGATAAATAAAATCTTTAAAAAAAAAAAAGGGAGGGGGGAATCCTATTCATTTAGGAATATATAGAAAAATGAAGAAGAAAAAAATGGGTAAATGCTACCCCGAGATTAAATACTGCTTAGAACATTTGGTTTGTGTTCAGGTCTTTTAAGGGTGGTGAGTGTGTAGAAGAAAATGCATTCATTTTTAAACTTTATTTTGTTTTTCGTGGAGCTTAGTGACGGTTAATAGACTCTTGGACTTAGTTGCTCCTAGTTTCCAATATGACGTCATTCATGTACTTAGAAAACTATGATACCTATGCTTCACCATCAAGTGTCATTTTTCAGATATGCACTGCAGTATTTCATAAAGTACAAGTAAAAGCTCGCAGGCATGTTTTCGGTACAAATCGAGAGAACAGTTAAGAGTCGGTCACACCCGGGTCTCCTGGTGATTGATCCTGCCCGCGGAGGGGTGCTGGACTTAAGTTAAGGGGAGTGTCTTGCTGGAGGTACCAGCTCAGTAAAATGTAATCCACAGAAAACCTCCTTTACATGTTGCGGAACATCTATGTTTCTGTGAATTTAACCTGTTTCCTCTTAATACGTGAGTTTAACAAAAGCAATTAATAGAGAAAGGCACACATCACAGTGACTGTTTTTCTTTGGAGATACAAACGTAGGGTGGTTGAAAATGTTTCTACAGTTTCTCTTCGCTTTGCTAGCCTCTCTTCTTTCCACCTACCTTTGACCTGGATCATGAGAGTTTTCCCATTTTTGGGGAAAGCAACACTCTGTGCGTTGTGCTGTCGTCTTGCTGTGTCACTTGCCTGTCACACGTGCTACTCAGAATTGTTACATAGCTGAGTACGACTTCATCTTCGAGAAGATTCTTAGTTTTGCTGTGCGCTTTCAAAAATAGAGATTAGTGCATTTAGGTCTAGAATTCAAGCATTTACTAATGTTTTACTTTAATTCATGCTTAGGAGACATCTACTCACCTTAGTCATTGATTGTCATCTCCTCAATGTGTGTGAGTTTTTAAAAGTAGTCCTATTCAGAATGCGTTACCTGAGAACTCTGTTTATCAAGAAGAATAAGTTGGGTTATGGATGATTAATTTGTATATTTGTCACATTTATCAGTTTTTTTAAATACATGAAATATAATTCCAGTAAATTTGATTACTTTGATTTGAATGTGCTCATAAATTTAAGGGTATTTAAATTGGTTAAGAAGAGTTTTGCTTAGAGTAACAAATTTTTCCTAATAGTTTTTGGCAATTGCATCATAATGGTTACCTAATCACAGGAAACTTTTGCTGCCTCCCAGGCCTGAATCCTGCATTCTACAGTGTGGTGGGCATTGTTTATAGTCTAGAAGCAAAATATTTTAAATCATTTCAGGAATACACTGGTCCCATACAGACCGCTGCCTTCCTGCTGTCAATGGCTGGAGAACTGGCATTAGGAAGTTGGAAGGCAGATAAGATTTTTAGACAGTGCGTGGACAGATCTGGCTATAAGTTAGAAGGGCTTCCCCTGGAAAAGCTTGTAGGCTATCTCAGGAAACTTAAGAAGAGTCAGGATAGTTTGTGTCAAAGGATTTAAACCAAGATTAACACATCTGTTCTCAAAAATATACTTGTAATTAATGCAGTTGGAACATCATTGTAGAATCACCATACTGTTGATTATTGATACTGCCTTAATACATATTTTTGTTTTTATGACCTAAAAAGAGGTTTCTCTTGTTTTCTACTTTAGAGTGAAAACACAGCAGCTCTATCAACTTATCCTCCCAAAGGGACTATAGATTTAAAATATTTCCCATATTATGGGAAAAAACTGCATGTAAGTATTTAGAGGTTTGTAAGTGGTTGTGACGCTTGGTTGGGGAATTGGCATATCTGTCTTAAATACCCCTTGTCTAGGGTAGGTAGACACATGCCCTGGGTTAACTCCTGCATCCCTTAGTCTGGACTTTAAATATTAATGGTGATGCCAAGTAGAGATCCCACATCTACAGTTCAAAACTTAAAAGGATGATTATTTTCAAAATATCATTTTCTCTTTCTTTAGAATGTGCATAGAGTGTGCACAGAGGTGAAAAAATAAAGGGGCTCGAATAGTACAAAGAATTTCTGTAGACCTTTCCCCCTAGATTTCCCAAATGTTAATATTTTACCTCTTTTGTCTTATCAGTCTCCCTTTATATATAATTTCTTTTCCTGAACCATTTGGGATTAAGTTATGAACATGGTACCTCTTTACACTAAATGCTTATTTCCCTAAAAATACGGGCATCCTATATAACCATAATAGTTCTCAAAGGAAATTAACATTGATACATTATCATCATCCAGTTTGCAAACCTTGTTGACATTTTACCAGTTCTTGTAAAAGAAAAAGTGTTTTCCTGGTGCAGGGTTATCACACTGTTACATCTTTAGTCACTTAGAACCTGGAACAGTTCCTCAGTCTGTTTTATGTCCTTGTACTCTTCAAAAAGGAGCATAGGACTCTTTTGGCCTATTTGTGTCTGTTCCCCAGTCTGAGTTTGTCTGATGTTTGTCGTGATGAAATGTAGATCACACTTCCTTAGCAAGATCGCCTCAAAGGCTTCAGAACGTCCTATCAGGAGGGACATGGCATTGATTGGTCACATTAGTGGTGATGGTAACCTTGAACACTTACTGGGGTCAGGTGGCATCAGCAAGTGTCATGTGGAGAGAATACTTGGCCAGTCTACACAATTCTGTTTCTCCCCTGGCTTTAAGCCTCTGTTGATTCTTGCCTGAACCGGCTACTAATAGGATTGTTCCCAGATGTTTTTCTAATTCTGTCTTTCCTCCATTTACTAGTTGGCATTCTGCTCTGAGAAAGAGGCTTGTCTTCTCCACCATTTATTTACATCCATATATTCTCATGGACACTTATTATTTTGATGCTAAAATTGTCCCGGATTTGGCCAGCGAGAGACTTTCAGGCCGCCTCCTATGTCCTTTAGACACGGTCTCATGATGGTCTGACCACCGCCTTACTTTCCGGCACTACAACATATTCCGTCTTCATCTTGTACATTCTCTGCCCCAGTCCTAGGATTAGCCCCCTAGTTCCTTTTAGTGAAGAAATGTGTCTGGAAACCACAACGATAATGCAGTTAAGTAATATGTTTGCGTCAGATTACACAGCAACCATAAGTAAGGATGAAGGAGAGCTAGGTAATCAGTAAGGTAGTCCTTGGGTGCAAGGGAAACTCAAACCAAGATTATAGAATATCTAAAAAATGATAAGGAGACCCAATCGATGCAGTGCTCACAGGAACATTCAGAGCCATCTAAACACTTCTGTCTATAAAAATTTAAGTGAAAAATGAGTATCCAGTTCAAAAGAAAAAAAAAACCAACATGGAATAGATTTAACTTGTTTTTAAAATTTTACAGAATTAACCAACTCCTGATAAGTGTAACTGAAGTTACTATAGAATTGGAATTCATGTATTTTCCTTTATTTGCCAGGTGAGTTATCTGCAGCCATTAGTTGCTGTCCAGGTCTCCTTTAATGCTACCAGCAGTACCGTAAATGAAGTAACCGTCGAGTGCAAGATTGATGGATCACCCAACCTAAAAAACCAGGATGATCGTGACAAGTTTTTAGGACGAGTTGTGTTCAAAGTCATAGCACGTGCATAGTAGGAGTTAGGCTGTCTCCACAGAGTAAATGTTGTGTTGTCTGTCTTCATTTTGTCAGCTGGACCTGCCATTCTAGAATTAGGAGACCACCTTGGAGAAAGGTGGGGTGGTACATGACACTGGGGTAACATCATAACGTGCTTCCAGACCGTAGTGTTCCGTGTCCTCACGTAACTGCCTGTTGCCTCTGCTGCCTTTTGAACCAGTGAACAGTCGCCTGACAGGGACCGTGAACACCAATTCCGAACCTGTAGTATGGGGGTCTTGTCGTATTTTTATGTGGTTTAATTGCCAACTGTCTAAAGCTTAATGTGCTGTGCTATGTAAATATTTTATAGATTTAACACTGGTTAACTGTCATATTTTGATGCCAGCAAAGTTTTAGGGATAAAATGGTACCTGAACATCATCAAGTGACTCTATAGCTATTACGAAATGTGGTGTGGGGAGAAGGTCTGTATGTGAGGAGGGAAAAAAAATAAAAGTGGATTTGAAAGGTTAACTTGATGTTTTGTAAAATTATTTTTTACATGCTGAATTAGTCTGTGGATCTTTTTGATGAAGAGCACAAACGTTATGTTGTAAAACATGTAAAAAATATATATACCGATGGGATTATTTTTAGTGCTGGAACTAAATCTCTCATAAAGTATTTTAGACCATAGATGAAACAGCTTTTTTAAGTTAGCCACTATGAATATGCATCTAATTTTTTATGAAATTAAATTCCTATGATTTAAATTGTACAATAGTTTGTGAAATATCTTGTTACTGCTTTTATTTAGCAGACTGTGGACTCTAATAAAATATAAATTGTGAAATATAAAAACTTGGAACTTATTCAAAGCTTCAAACTAGATTTATTTCAGCATTCTTTGACTAGTGTGAAATATTTTCTCCTATCAATGTTTGTTGGTATGGTTCTTTGTCATAATGTGAGCTTTTTCCTCTGTTGATAAAGGTGTGCTTCCTACATGATCTATGGTTTAAGGCAGTTTATTTTTCTCCGTAGGAAGGCCAAAGCTGACATTCTTGGTTTTCCCAGTGTTGGCGTGCGCCAGGATGAGTGAGACGCAGCTGGCCCGGCACAGCTGTCTGGGGAGAGCATGAATGCTCCAAGTGGCCCTGACTGGCCAGATGGGCCTCCCTGACCCAGTGGAAGCCTCTACTCCCCATTGGGGTCTCTGCCACTAAGATCTTCCTGATGACAGATGTTTGTTCTAGAAATCTTTGCAACTAAAGAAAATGTTTCTTGTAGCTATTAGTTAAATGTTTGGGGGCTTTGATTTTCCTTTCTGCCCCATCTCTTAAGAGTGGAAGACTGTCGCACAAGTGCTGCAGTGCTGGGGCACTGTGTTGGGCTGTGGCTAGAGCGTTACTTCAGCCGCTCCCCGCTGAGCAGGTTTTCCATTGTCCGTTTGGGCGCTTATGGAATTCATATTATGTATTCCATTAAATTTGTGTTTTTGTGTCTTTGAACTATAACACAGATGAAAGTTCTGCTTTAGTGAGCCTCAATAAAAACAGACTTATCAGAACATGAAACAAGAATGGAGATATCCTAAATGGGGCAGTGGGTTTTGGGGAGAATAAAAATGAGATATACACAGAAGTCACTAAATGCCACTTGTCCTTCCCTGGTTCAGGAGTTTGGGTACGGCTCAGCCCCCTGACTGCTGGCTGACCTCAGCTGACCTAACCAATTCCTGGCTCTTTTCTACTGAAATGGGGGTGGGGAGGCGTTAACAACGACTGCAGGCCTGCTGTAGGCCAGGTAACGATGTGCCAGACTGCGGGTACAGAGACGCACGCATGGCCTCTCGAGGAGAGGGGAATGGAACAGGCTCTGGGGCAAACTGTGGCATGGTAATCACGGTAGTGGCAGTGGTGTGCCAGAGTCCAAGGAGGTGGAGTATGACTGCCCGAGGGAGGTCCCTCTCGAGAGGCAAGTGTTAGTGTGGAGCGGAGGATCAGAAGGAGCTGGGCCAGGCTGGTGCAGATGAAGAGTTTGGGACTGAAGGAGACTCTGGACACAATCTCTAAGTCTGTATTTCTGCTTCATTTCACATATTCCTCAGAACTTCACCAGACATCTTAACATGCAGATTCTGATTCCAAAGGAAACTGCCGGATATAGTGTGTCTTAAGTCATGGCTATGCTGCTTATCACAGACCACAGTTTGGATAACAAGGGACCCAAGGACTAAAGACAAATAGATCTGCATTCTTGGTGATTGGGTCTAGCACTAGTTTGACTAGTGGATGCAGAAGATTCAACTGTCAGTTGACCTTAGTTGATACTTAAATACTCAGCAGGTTGGGGGAGAGGGTCCAAGATGGCAAGATGGACCCTTAACTCCCCTCCATGGACATAAGCAAATCTACATACTACAAAGCAGTGTCTCCTGAAGACAGCTAACTGGACAGCTACATAAGATGACCACATGGAGGATGGTAAGAGAGAGAAGACTGTACCAAAGGGAAACCAACCCTGGCACTGTTGCAGTGGGTGGGGTGCTACTGAAAGACTGAGCAGATTTGCCTGCCTGAGGCCACAGAAAACTGCCACTGAAAAGGGCAACAAGAACACAAAAATTACACCACTGGAACTCTACCAAACAGAGGGGAGCTGTTGGAAATCTGGGTTGGAGAGACTGGTGATTGCTACCATTTACATTCATGCTCCACCTTGATATCACAGACAGGAGGTGGGTCCGGGCTGCAACTAGTCTACTGTCAGTAAGCCCCTGAACCCTTATACCCACCAGCCCAAGGCAGGCAGCGTGGTGCACAGCAGGACACCCTGGTGTGTACTCACTGTCTGGCCAAGGTGCCCTCTAGAGAGGCCCAGGACTGCAATGGCCTGTGCCAACATCCGCTTTAGCTATACTGCTAGGGTACTGTCTGGAGACTCAGGACCAACCTGCCCCATGTCCACTTCAGCTTCGCATCCCACCAAGGGCAAGCCCATCATGGAGGGCCCAGGAACCCAGCCCATGCCACTGCAAGTCGAGGCAGATAAAGTTGCCAGGCACACACAGTCTATACAAGGGGATGAGCACATGCAAGACCATTTCTTCAAAGTAGCTATTCTAATTCAGAGAAATGCAAACTCAAGGAAAATGAGAAGAAGATGCTTCACTTGAAAGAACAAGCTAAAATCTTGGGGCAGGGTGTGTGTGGGGGGGGGAGAGAACCAATCTGCCTTATCTAAGATCAAAGTAGTTGTCATAAAGAAGCCCACTGGACTGGAGAGAACAGTGGATGTATTCCCTTCAACAGGAAGAATATTAAAAAGAACCAATCACAGTTTAGTAAAATAAAATGAAAAATACACTAGAAGGAACCAACAGATTAGAGGATACAGAAGAATGGATCAGTGAGGGAGGAGCAATATGGCAGAAGAGTAGGAGACCAAAATTTCATCTGGTCCCAGGAATTCAGCTAGATAGTTATCAAACCATTCTGTACACCTACAAACTCAACAGGAGATCGAAAAAAAGAATAGCAGCAATTAGAGAAGGAGCAAGATGGTGGAGGAGTAGGAGGCTGAGATAGCGTCGGATCCCAGAAGTTCAGCTAGATAGTTATCAAACCATTCTAAAAGCCTGCAAACTCAACAGGAGAGAGAAGAGAAGAACAGTAATTCTAGGAGAAAATCGAGCACTTTCCCAAAGGTAGGATGTCAGAACTTTTCGAGTCTGCTCCGCTGAGGGACATCGCTCCAGAGGTTAAGCAGGGGGTTTAGCCCTCGTGGGACCAGTGTGGTTTCAGGACCAGTGGGGTCACAGGGGTATCTGAGTTGGCAGAGCTCCCAGGTATCGAGGCGGAGAAGCCAGCGGCAGAGGGGCCAAGCAATGCACTATCAGCTTGGATGTACCTGACACCGTGATCCGAGGCACAGTCGGGCCGCGGCTCTTTGAGCAGGGACCCCGCAGGAGGCAGCTCGGGAGAGACCCCCGCCTTCCTCCTCCTGGAGGAGTAGCGTGGGAGTGCGCCGCAAGAATCTGTTGGGTTTGGAGACTCCAGATGGGGCCCCGCCCCAGACATAGAAAGGCTCGGTCACGGACCGGCTGAGTCAGAGCGCGGCCGGAGACAAGGGAGATGGGAGTGATTGACTGCTTTCCTTTGAGGGCACTCGGCTCCTCCGGCCAGAGACTGGGAGCCGCCATTTGCATTCTCGGCCTCTAGGATGGTACAGAAAGCACTCAGGGAACAAAGCCTCCCCAGAGCAAACCTGAGCGAATTGCTTGGCCCATCCACGGGCAAGGGCGGGGCAATTCCACCTCGGGCAAAGACATTTGAGGATCAAGTAAAAAGGCCCCTCCCCCAGAAGATCAGTGAGAATATCCAGCCAAGCCCAAGTTCAATTAGTGAAAACTGTGGAACTCTAGAGTATTTTTCTCTCTCACTCATCTATTCTTAGCTCGATAAAATGACAAGGCGGAAAAACTCACCACAAAAAAAAGAACAAGAGACAGTACCAACGGCTAGAGACCTAGTTAATACAGACATCAGTAATATGTCAGAAATAGGGTTCAAAATGACAGTTATCAAGGTGCTAGCTGGGCTCGAAAAAAGCATGGAAGAGATTAAAGAATCCCTTTCTGGAGAAATAAAATCCCTTTCTGGAGAAATAAAAAAACTAAAATCTAACCAAGTTGAAATCAAAAAAGCTATTAATGAGGTTCAAACAAAATGGAGGCTCTAAATGCTAGAATAAATGAGGCAGAAGAAAGAATTAGTAATATAGAAGACCAAATAACAGAGAATAAAGAAGCTGAGAAAAAGAGAGACAAACAACTATTGGACCATGAGGGAAGAATTCAAGAGATAAGTGATACTATAAGACGCAACAATATTAGAATAATTGGGATCCCAGAAGAACAAGAAAGAGAGAGGGGGGCAGAAGTATATTAGAGCAAATTATTGTAGAGAATTTCCCTAATCTGCTGAAGGGAACAAGCATCAAAATCCAGGAGGCACAGAGAACCCCCCTCAAAAATCAATAAAAATAGGTCTACACCCTGTCATCTAATAGTAAAACTTACAAGTCTTAGTGACAAAGAGAAAATCCTGAAAGCAGCTCGGGACAAGAAATCGGTAACATACAGAGGCAGAAATGTTAGATTGGCAGCAGACCTACCCACAGACACCTGGCAGGCCAGAAAGGACTGGCATGATATATTCAGAGACCTAAATGAGAAAAATATGCAGCCAAGAATACTATACCCAGCTAGGCTGTCACTGAAAATAGATGGAGAGATAAAAAGCTTCCAGGACAAACAAAAACTAAAAGAATTTGCAAACACCAAACCAGCCCTATAGGAAATATTGAAAGGGGTCCTCTAAGCAAAAAGAGAGCCTAAAAGGAACAGAAACAATATACAGTTAACAGTCACCTTACAGGCAATACAATGGCACTAAATTCATATCTGTCAATAGTTACCCTGAATGTAAATGGGCTAAATGCCGTAATCAAAAGACACAGAGTATCAGAATGGATAAAAAAACAAGACCAATCGATATGCTGTCTCTAAGAAACTCATCTTAGACCCAAAGACACCTCCAGCTTTAAAGTGAGGGGGTGGAAAACAATTTACCATGCTAATGGACATCAAAACAAATCTGGGGTGGCAATCCTTATATCAGATAAATTAGATTTTAAGCCAAAGACTATAATAAGAGATGCGGAAGGACCCTATATCATACTTAAAGGGACTGTCCAACAAGAAGATCTAACAATTTTAAATATCTATGCCCCTAACGTGGGACCAGCCAATTATGTAAACCAATTAATAACAAAGTCAAGGAAACACATCAATAATAATACAATAATAGTAGGGGACTTTAATACCCACCCTCACCAAAATGGACAGATCATCTAAGCAAAAGATCAATAAGGAAATAAAGGTTCTAAATGACATTGGACCAGATGGACATCACAGATATATTCAGAACATTCCATCCCAAAGCAACAGAATACACTTTCTTCTCTAGTGCACATGGAACATTCTCCAGAATAGATCATATCCTGGGAAACAAATCAGGTCTCAATCGGTACCAAAATATTGGGATCATTCCCTGCTTATTTTCAGACCACAATGCCATGAAACTAGAACTCAATCACAAGAGGAAAGTTAGAAAGAACTCAAATACATGGAGGCTAAAGAGCATCATACTAAAGAATGAATGGGTTAACTAGGAAATTAAAGAAAAAAAATTCATGGAAACAAATGAAAATGAAAACACAACTGCTCAAAATTTCTGGGACACACCAAAGGAAAATATATAGCAATACAAGACTTTCTCAAAAAACAAGAAAGATCTCAAATACATAACCTAACCCTACACCTAAAGGAGCTGGAGAAAGAACAGCAAAGAAAGCCTAAACCCAGCAGAAGAAGAGAAATAATAAAGATCAGAGCAGAAATCAATAAAATAGAAACCAAAAGAACAGTAGAACAAATTAACAAAACTAGGAGCTGGTTCTTAGAAAGAATTAATAAAGTTGATAAACCCCTGGCCAGACTTATCAAAAAGAGAAGAGAAAGGACCCAAATTAATAAAATCATGAATGAAAAAGGAGAAATCACAACCAACACCAAAGAAATACAATTATAAGAACATATTGTGAGCAACTATATGTTAGCAAACTGAGACAATCTGGAAGAAATGGGTGCATTCCTAGAGATGTATAAACTACCAAAACTAAACCAGGAAGAAATAGAAAACTTAAAGAAATCCATAACCAACCAGGAAATTGAAGCAGTAATCAAAAATCTCAAACAAGAGCCCAGGGCCAGATGGCTTTCCAGGAGAATTCTACCAAACATTTAAAGAAGAATTAATACCTATTCTCCTGAAATTGTTCCAAAAAATAGAAATGGAAGGGAAACTTCCAAACTCATTTTATGAGGCCAGCATTACCTTGATCCCAAAACCAAAGACCCCATCAAAAAGGAGAATTACAGACCAATATCCTTGATGAACACGGATGTAAAAATTCTCACCAAAATACTAGCCAATAGGATCCAACAGTACATTAAAAGGATTATTCACCACAACCAAGTGGGATTTATTCCAGGGATGCAAGGTTGGCTAAACATTCGCAAATCAATCAACATAATACAATACATTAATAAAAGAAAGAACTAGAACCATATGGCACTCTCAATTGATGCTGAAAAAGCATTTGACAAAGTACATCCTTTCTTGATCAAAACTCTTCACAGTGTAGGAGTAGAAGCACATTCCTCAACATCATCAAAGCCATCTATGAAAAACCCACAGTGAATATCACTCTCAATGGGGAAAAGCTCTCAGCTTTTCCCCTGAGATCAGGAACACAGCAAGGATGCCCACTATCTCCACTGCTATTCAACATAGTACTAGAAGTCCTTGCCTCAGCAATCAGACAACAAAAAGAAATGAAAGGCATCCAAATTGGCAAAGAAGGAGTCAACTCTCACTCTTTGCAGATGATATGATACTTTATGTGGAAAACCCAAGACTTCACTCCAAGACTGCTAGAACTCATACAGGAATTCAGTCAAGTGTCAGGATATAAAATTAATGCACAGAAATCAGTTACATTTCTATACACCAACAGCAAAACAGAAGAAAGAGAAATTAAGGAGTCGAAACCATAAGATACCTAGGAATAAACCTACCCAAAAAGGCAAAGAATCTGTACTCAGAAAACTACAAAGTGCTCATGAAGAAACTGAGGAAGACACAAAGAAATGGAAAAACGTTTGATGCTCATGGATTGGAAGAACAAATATTGTGAACATGTCTATACTACCTAAAGCAATCTACACATTTAATATGATCCCAATCAAAATACCATCAATTTATTTCAAAGAAATGGAACAAATAATCCTAAAATTTATATGGAACCAGAAAAGACCATGAATAGCCAGAAGAATGTTGAAAAAGAAAACCAGGGGAAAGATGGCAGAGAAGTACGAGACACTGTTGCAACCTGTCCCCAAAAGTGAGCTGGATATCTACCAGAACACGCTGAACACCCATGAAATCAGCCTGAGGAGCAAGATTTTTCACTTCTGGATCTGTACGGGAGCAGAAGACAGCAGTGGAGAGGTAAAGCAAAGTGGGAACACTCGAACCGATATTGGAGGATAAACAAAAGGGGGAGGGAGCCACCATAAGTGATCCAAGGACAGTAATACCCCAAAGGAAAGTGCCTGCTGGTTGGGGACCAGCATTAACTTAGAGTCCGGTTAAATACACTTAAAAAGAGCAAAAGGTTCTGAGGAGGAACTAGTGAAAGGGGGTGGTCGTGGGCACGGGCCTGGGCCCACACTCCCAGGAAGGACACCACTTGCCTCAAAGAGAGACTGGTGGCAGGGTGGGGGGGGGGGGTCTAGTCCATGGTTCACGAACCTGCAGCTTTCCGCTCCTTGCACCATTTTGTTGGCTGGGTGCGCGTGCTCCTGCAAGTGCCTTAGAGAGTCTGGTGTGGTCCAGGAGCTGGCAGCTTTTCACTGCGTGCCCCATTCTCTGGACTGAGTGCAACCCTGACTGAAAAGACATTTGTGGCCTGTGGCAGGGTCTGGGCGCTCCCAGCTAGCCCCGGAGAGAACCCGGGCGGGCGGCCTAATCTCGGCAGGAATCTGACCACACACCCTGTGCGGGCCTGGACCCCGGAGAGCAGGGGAGCACTCATGGAGTTGACAAACTGTGGCGGGGAGTGTACATGGCCTGTGACAGGCTGTGCTGTGAACAGAATTTTGCGGAGGGGAGTGTGTTCTGGACCACCCAGAGGGGAGCAGACTGAGGCTTCTCTGTGACATGGAGGTCTGGGTATGTACAGGCAGATTCCTTGCTTGGACTCTCCGAAAAGGTGAAAAAGCTACAGAAGGCCAAAAACCTTCAGAGAGTGAAAGACTGAGAAACCGGTTTCCACAGAGCTCAGCCCCTTGACTGGGGGGCAGGGTGACTCAACTCAAGCAAGACTGGAAAACAACGCGGCAGGCCCCTCCCGCAGAAGACAAGTCAAAAACCAAAAGGAGTATAATCACAGGGTCCCCATAAAATTTTAAATCCCCAAAATCAGGGGAAATCAATATATTAAGTGCCTCATAATAACCTCTAACCTGAATATTTCATAGATACAAGTTTTTTTTTTTTTAATTTTCTTTCTATTTTTTAAATTTTTCATTCATTCATTTTCACATTTCTTGGGTTTTTTTTTTTAAACTACTTTAACATTACAACCAGAGGCTTAATACAAAGATAAACTCAGGAAGACCTGAAATAACCTTCCTTGCCGCAAGGAGTTATAACCACCCTCCCATCTTATCCTTCTGTCAGTGTTTCTACGTATTTGCTTTTGTTCTGGTATTATATAAATCTTATTCCTGGGGTTCATTCTGACTAGGTTCTTTTATTTCTTGTCATTTACTTTTGTCAGTCTATATGTTTGTTTTTATTTACATACCGTATAAATCTTATTTTGGGGGCCCATTCTGGCTGGGATTTCTTCTTTTTCTCTTTCTCTCTTTTTTTTAGCCTTATTCTTTCTTTTTGGTGGTGAATCCCAATTGCTCCTAAACCTTCCGGAGTGCACCCTGCCTGGACCGTGGGCAATATATCCAGCTATACATCCTCTCATCCACTTCTCATCAAAATGACTAGGAGAAGGAACACCGAACAGAGGGAAAAACCCAGAGAATGCACCCTCTCCCTCAGAACTCTTAGACATGGACCTAAACAATATGTCAAAAAGGGAATTCAGGGTGACAATTATCCAGGCAATGGCTAGGATGGAGAAACATTAATGACGACATAGAATCTCTAAGGGCAGAAATGAAAACCAGTAGAGCTGATGTAAAAAACGCTATCAGTGAGATTCAATCCAATCTAAATAGTCTAACAGCTAGAGTTACGAAGACAGAGAATAGAATTAGTGATCTAGAGGATAAAATGGTTGAGAAGAAAGGTCAAGAGGATCATGAGAAGAGACTTAGGGAAATAAATGATGCCATGAAACGTTCCAACGTCAGAATTATTGGAATTCCAGAGGGGGTAGAGAAAGACAGAAGACAAGAAGATATAACTGACCAAATTATGAATGAAAATTTCCCCAATCTGGGGAATGGAACAAGTGTTTGTGTCCTAGAGGCAGAAAGGACACCCGCCAAGATCAATGAGTCTAGAAAATCAGCAAGACACATCATTGTGAAATTTGCAAATTATAATTTTAGACAAGAGGTCCTGAGGGCAGCTAGGGGGAAGAGATTCCTTATATACGGGGGAAGAGATTCCTTACATACGGAGGAAGACCCATTAGAATAACGTCAGACCTGTCCACAGAAACCTGGCAAGCCAGAAAGGGCTGACATGATAAATTCAGGGCACTAAACGAGAAGAATATGCAGCCAAGAATACTTTATCGAGCAAGGCTGACATTCAAAATGGATGGAGAGATAAAGAGTTTCCAAGGCTGGCAAGGATTAAAAGAGTATGTGACCACCAAGCCCGCACTTCAGGAAATATTAACGGGGGTTCTATAAAAGTAGAAAGAATTCATGAGTGACTTAGAACAGAAATTTACAATCTATAGAAAAAAGGACTACACAGGCAATATGATGTCAATAAACACTTATCTTTCAATAATCACTCTCAATGTGAATGGCCTAAATGCTCCCATAAAACGGCACAGGGTTGTAGAACAGATAAAACGACAGGACCCGTCCATATGCTGTCTACAAGAGACACCCTTGGAACCAAAAGATACATCCAGACTGAAAGTGAAAAGATGGAGAACTATCTTTCATGCCAAGGGGCCTCAAAAGAAAGCTGGGGTAGCAATTCTCATATCAGATAAATTAGATTTTAAGCTAAAGACTGTAGTCAGAGATACAGAAGGTCACTACATCATTCTTAAAGGGTGTATCTTCCAAGAAGATCTAACAATTGTAAACATTTATGCCCCCAATAGAGGAGCAGCCAACTACATAAGCCAACTGTTAATCAAAATAAAGAGTCATATTGATATGAATACATTAATAGTAGGAGATCTTAATACGCCACTCTCAGTAACAAACAGATCATCTAAACAGAAAATCAATAAAGAAACAAGGGCTTTGAATGACACATTGGATCAGAAGGACCTAATAGACATATACAGAACATTCCACCCTAAAACAACAGAATACTCATTCTTCTCGAGTGCACATGGCAGTTTCTCCAGAATAGACCACATACTAGGTCACAAATCAGGACTCACTGAATACCAAAAGACTGAGATGATTCCCTGTATTTTCTCAGACCACAATGCTTGAAACTGCAACTTAACCACAAGAAAAAGTTTGGAAGGAATTCAATCACTTGGAGGCTAAAGACCAACTTGCTCAAGAATGCTGGGATCAACCAGGAAATCAAAGATGAACTTAAACAATTCATGGAGACCAATGAGAAGGAAGACACATCAATGCAAAACCTATGGGACACGGCAAAGGCAGTCCTAAAGCAGAAATACATAGCCATCCAAGCCTCATTCAAAAAAATTGAAGAATCTCGAATACACCAGATCTCCTTACACCTTAAAGAACTGGAAAATCAACAACAAATTAAGCCAACCCCATGCACAAGAAGGGAAATAATCAAGATTAGAGCAGAGATCAACGAGTTAGAAACTAGAGAAACAGGAACACATCAATGAATCCAGAAGTTGTTTTTTTTTTTTTTAAGATTTTATTTGTTTTATTTTAACAGAGAGAGAACACAAGCAGGCAGAGACGCAGGCAGAGAGAGAAGCGGGCTCCCTGCTGAGCAAGGAGCCCGATGTGGGACTCGATCCCAGGACGCTGGGACCATGACCTGAGCCGAAGGCAGCCGCTCAACCAACTGAGCCACCCAGGCGTCCCCAGAAGTTGGTTTTTTGAAATAATCCATAAGATTGATAATCCACTGGCCAAACTAATACAAAAGAAGAGAGGCTCCTAATTAAAAAAATTATGAATGAAAGGGGAGAGATCACGACTAATCCAAGGGAAATAGAAACAATTAACAAAAATTATTAGCTATATGCCAATAAGTTAAACAACTTAGAAGAAATAGATGCATTCCTGGAAACCCATAATCTTCCAAGACTGAAACAAGAAGAAATTGACAACCTGAATAGACCAATATTCAATAATGAGATTGAAGCAGTGATCAAAAACCTTGCAAAAAACGAGTCCAGGACCTGACCAATTCCCTGGGGAATTCTACCAAACATTCAAGGAAGAAATAATACCTATTCTCCCGAAACTGTTTCAAAAAATAGAATTAGAAGGAAAACTTCCAGACTCGTTCTATGAAGCCAGCATTACCCTGATCCCCAACCAGGCAAAGTCCCCATCAAAAAGGAGAATTTAAGATCAACATCCCTGATGAATATGGATGCCAAGATTCTCAACAAGATCCTAGCTAATAGGATCCAACAGCACATTAAAAAGATTATTCATCATGACCAGGTGGGATTTATCCTTGGGATGCAAGCGTGGTTCAACATTCGCAAATCATCCATGTGATAGAACAAATCAATAAGAGAAGAGAGAAGAACCACATGGTCCTCTCAAATGATGCAGAAAAAGCATTCGATAAAATTCAGCTGCTGTTCCTGATTAAAACTCTTCAAAGTATAGGGATAAAAGGAACATTCCTCAACATCATAAAGTCTACCTATGAAAAGCCCACAGCAAATATCATTCTCAATGGGGAAGAGCTGACAGTCTTCCCTTTG
>CM052799.1:86771311-86924251 GCA_028533885.1 Nasua narica
GGACGCCTGGGTGGCGCAGTTGGTTGGGCAACTGCCTTTGGCTCAGGTCATGATCCGGGCATCTTGGGATCGAGTCCCGCATCGGGCTCCTTGCTCCGCAGGGAGCCTGCTCCTCTCTCTCTGCTTCTGCCTGCCTCTCTGCCTGCTTGTGTTCTCTCTCTGTTAAATGAATAAATAAAATCTTTAAAAAAAAAAAAAAGAATGGTATGCGATATAATGTGCACTGGTGTTATATGCAACTGATGAATCACTGAACTCTATGTCTGAAACTAATAGTATACTGTATGTTAATTATTTGATTTTAAGTTAAAATGGGAAAAAAAGACATATTTTTACAAGACAATGAAAGACTCTAGAAGATTCTACCAGATCTTTAACAAATGACTCCAATGGACAAGGTTAGACTATGTATCAGGGAGAATTTTAAAATCCACATTAATTAGAAAAGAATATTGTGATGTTGCTGGTTCATAATCTCAGGAGCTTTCTGGGTGAAATCTGACACTGGCCCCCATATGTGGAGGGCAAGGAGAGGCCAAAGGAAGATGTAGGCCCCTCCAGATTGGTAGGTGGCAGTTTTGATAAGCTAAGAGATCTTAATTTTAAGGTTCATCTTAGGAGGCAGCAAGAGGAGTGAATCCCCATACCTGTGTGCCAAATCTTGAAAGCTTATCTAAAGGCTCTAACTAGGTTCAGTCACGTACACTGGGCAGGTGTTCTCAACACCACATCATCATCTCAAGACCCTGTTCTTGCAACACTGTCTGGGAGCAGGAAAAGCAAACAGAACCCACATTTCAAGGACAGGGGAGGAAGGCAGAGGAGCAAAGGTCCAGCTCATGGGTAAATTGGCAGTCACAGCTTTTCAATGAGCTTCCCCAACATGTTTATAAGTATGTTGCAAATACATGAAACCAGGATATTATGGTTTAAGAGTAGTGCAAAGGTGCTTTGAAAACCTCATCTATGGTACTTGGATGATCATCTGGATCCTTCAGAGAAACAGCTAAAGAGGGCTGTCCCAGAATTCATCCAAGGAAGTTTGCTAATTAGCTATCTTAAGTAAGGTGGTTTCCTAACACAGACCGCTCCCCCCCATCGGCCAGATTCCAGGGGCCTCAGGGCCCCTGTGGCAGCCTCACTAGAGGAACCCCAACTAGTGGTTTCCCTCTGGGATTTACAAACTGCAGATGCAAACAGCAGCCAGTGCCCCATGTTCTCTTTTATAATCCCAGTGGGTTTTCTTGGATTGATGAGGAAAATCTGGGTTCTAAGGTGGCCGACCAAACCAGCAGGGGAATACCAGTCCCGGCCCCAAAGCCATTCCAGGTTTTCCCTCCTGCCCCGGGCACCAAAGTGCCACATACTCAGAAGTAAAAGTGTATAAATTACCTCCTTGGTGCTGAGGGCTCAGACCTTTGGAGATCAGTTTCCCGAGTCCACGGTGTTGAATAAACTTCTGACTCTCCAAGACCTCCTGGTGCCGCTTGGTTCTTCCGTGGAGCGATTCAGTCCTGGTCCCCGAACAGGAGGTCTCTCCCTCGATGAACCTCCTGATTGGAGGTGGCTGCGCGGTGGAGGAGATGGTCACCATCGGTGCTCCGAACTCTCATACACAGCCAATCCAGTCTTCTAGATGATGGCCGGGCATCTTTTAATCCCTCCAAATACCACCTCGCCATCTTTTGTGGATCTCTCACATAAAGATAGGATCTCCGAAACAGGAGGTCCATTCGCCGGCTCTGACTGCCCCGGCCTGCCGGCAATGTCTCTCTTCCCACCTGCCCCAGAGGCATGTGGCTCAAAGCTCACCCCCGCTGTTCCGAGGCCTGCCCAGTGCTAGTCTCTGCTCCTTGGTGAGGGTTGAGTTTACACTTGATCGTTCCTGCTACTTTGTGATGCCAAATCTCAAGTCCGTATTTTTCTTAGCTGTGACTGTCCGCCCCGCAAGGGCAGAAACCTGCACTCTGGTGGCTTTCGCTCTCTCCTCCCAGACGGTGCCGACTAGAACATCCCAGCCTCCAAGGCGCGTGCACTTGTCAGTTGTTGTACTGACCTCTGGCCATGTTCGCTTGGCCCTAGTTCCTTAGGAGTCTTGCTCAGAATTCAACATTCCAACAGAGCGCCAACCACTTTCACCCTCATAGACTCTTCTGAAATGCGTGTGAGACGAGGAGGCAGAGTGGAGGCTGCCCTTCTCGAGGGTGGAACTGAAGCCGGCAAGACTCTGTAACAGCCCAGGGCCCTCTGTGGCTTTTTACTGGAGCCCACGCTGGAAACTCCGGTCTTTCCCCCAGACCTCCCATCTCATGAATTCCAGCATTCCGACTTGATATTAGAAAGTGTGCGTGTCTTTTTAAGCACCGCCTTCCCCCGTGTAACAACACTGTTTAACTGCCTGTTTTTTTCTAGCCTGTGCAACCGTCCAAAACGCACACCCGGAACAAACAAGAGCCGGCAGAACCATAGTGAAGAGCGCAGTCTAAAGTAGAGGAAAGCTCTTTTATAGAGGAAAGGGACCAGTTGGGAAGGGCTGTTACAAACAAAAAGCCCATTGGCCTAAACTGGGAGTTAGCAGTATAATGGCTTCTGATTGGCTGCCTGTGACGCTCTCTCATTGGCTGGGCTGTTGCCAAGGAGGAGGAGGAAACCTTTCCTTCAATGTAGGGAAGGAGAAGAAAGTGCTATTCATTTGCAAGCTGCCTCTCTCCCCGTTGGGTCTGCAGTCGCCGGGAGTGGTAGGGCATGAGACCTGCCCTTCCTGGCCTCCCCACCTCATTCTAAATGAGTTTTCCTTTTAGTACTTTTCACAACTCCTTAGGTTTAAATCCTTTCTCAGCCTCCTGCTTAAGCTGTTTTTGAGTTTAGGTTTGTAAAATAGGGGGAAGTACTGAAAATAGTGCCTCGCAGTTGGTGGTGTATGCCTTAGCTTTTTATTATTGTTGTTAAAGTTTAATTATTTGGGAAACAAATTAGGTCTCCCTTCCTGTGCTTCATGCTCTGGCCACAGGAGTCCTCAATTTGGTTAGGCCCATCCCTACACTCATCAGCGTGAGCTTTTGGAGCCAGTGCCAGCTGGTCAGCTGAGGAGACTTGCTCCGGGTTTGTGAAAAAGTATCTCCACCAACTCAACTTACAAACTAGTTACTAATTCAACTGGCTAAAAGAGTTTCTCCTTAAGAGAGGTGCATTCCCGGCCTAGTAATACATGTATGGGTGCAGAGGGTAGGAGGAAAACAGGCTCTGTGTCTGATCCAGGAGGCCTTTTTTTTAAAGATTTTATTTATTTTTATTTGAGAGAGTGACAAGAGAGAGCATGAGCTGGGGGATGGGCAGGAAAGAGAGAAGCAGACCCCCCCTGCGGAGCAGGGGTTGCAATTCAGGGCTCAATCCCAGACCCCAGGATCGTGACCTGGCCCCCCCAGCAGGCCTTTTTAAACAGGCTTCTGATTGAATGTGCCTGGACTCAGTTCACCTTTTATTTTTAAAGATTTATTTATTTGAAGGAGAGAGAGCACACACGCACATGGGTGTGAAGTGAGGGAGGGGCAGACAGGGAGAGAGAATCTCAAGCAGACTCCACACTGAGCAGGGAGCCCAACTCCGGGCTGGATCCCTCAACCCCAAGATCATGACCCAGCCAAAATCAAGAGTCGGACACCCAACCAACTGCACCACCCAGGTGCCCCTGAGAGTTCACCTTTGAAACCAGGACTGTCTTTGAATTTACGATGAGGGTGGGATGTATGTTTGGCAAACCTCTCAGAACTCAGGCTTGGAGCAGTAGCCTGATGCCTTGTGTTGGCCCCTCTGGCATTTAAGGCTTTTTCCTTCTTGGATGCAAAGATTGGGTGTAGAAGTTTCTCTGACTAGAACTCCACAGAGTTGAGATTCTTTCTTTGCAACCGATTGGGTCTCTTCATGCCTTTGGGATGGTCACTCACCTTCTGTACTGCTAGAGCTTCTCCTGGGAAGATTCTGCAGACAAATTCACATGAGAAGCAGCTGGGAGTATTGCAGACTTCTTGATGCAGTTCTTAGTCATCTGTTTTTGACTATGTAAAACACTCATTCCCTCCCATGCTTTCTGGCTTCTCTAGGCAAGTGTTCTCTTGTTAACAGCTGCCCACACTTAGGCATGGAAGAATCCAGTGGCTGCCGGTTAGAACAAGCATGTTAATGGCAGCAAGCAGACAACTAGCTAGTAAAAGACTGGGGGAGGGGGAATAAAGCAGCTGTTTCAGTTTTGAAACGTGGACAATACTGGCTTGGGGCTTACCAAAGATACATAGCCTGCCTACTTCTATAGTCTCTTCTTGGCTTATAGCAAATAAACCAGTAACCTTCCTGGGTGGGAGAAGGAGGATTCAGTACATAGGGGCCCACCTTGGTTGGAAAAGCAGCCAAGTTGGTGGACAAGTGCTAGAAAGGATGAGACTATGAGTCTCTAGGAACCAGAGGCAGGGTGACTAAGGTCTGGTGTCCCCTCAAGCTTCCTCCTTAGCAGTCACGGTATTCTTTCTGCTTAGATCAGCTTATTTGCTACTACCACCCAATTGCTTCCTGAGACAGGCAAATGCCTCACCATTGCAACTTTTCACTCTTTTCTGTCCTCTCCTCTCTTGCTTGACTCAATCCAGCAGTAGTGAGAACACAGGGTGGTTAAGAGGCCAATCTTTCAAACTTACCCAGGCTTTGGCCAGATCATCTGTGCTGAAGGTGAGAGCATTGTTTGTTTATTCAAAGCTAACCAAAAGGTCAACAAACTTTGGAAGAGTGTAGATGTCACTTTTCCATTCATTCATTCACTCGTTCAGTAAAGACTGAGAGTCTATTATCATATATCAGCTGTTGTTCCAGGCCCTGAATTTACAAAGATGAAAGAAAGTTCATGTATGACAAACGAGTTCCTGATTCTAGGTTATTGTTAGAGAATGTC
The DNA here is from genome assembly GCA_028533885.1 of Nasua narica. Taxonomy (NCBI): domain Eukaryota; kingdom Metazoa; phylum Chordata; class Mammalia; order Carnivora; family Procyonidae; genus Nasua; species Nasua narica. The sequence goes on from CM052799.1 coordinate 86,776,251, forward strand.
CAATATCCAAGAAAAAATGTTTTCATGTGGTTCCCTCACACTGACTTTGAAGGTTGAGTATTCCCAAGTGGGGTGGGCACTGGCTTATGATTCCTGGGCTTACGAGCAAACCTTTCCTTCCTTCTCTCTCAAGCTAGTGTTCCAGTCATAGAGGTCCTTCAAACATCCCCAACCACCTACAGTATCTGTGTTCTGTGGGGAGAGGGATGCTTGCACACATATACACACCGTATCTCACAGGAAGGAAGAGGACAGGTGAGGGGTGTAAAGTACATTCCCGACTTTCCCTTACTAAGGGTGTCTCTTTTCACTTAAAACTATGCCAAGAAAGTTAACAGATTGATAGTCAACTGCAGAGAGTGTTCTAAAATGCCTACTTAATTTTTTTTTTAATTTGTCTTTATTTTGAGCATGAGAGCACCAGCTGGGGGGGAGGAGCAGAGGAAGAGGGAGAAGCAGACTCTCCAGTGAGCAGGGAGCTGGACATGGGACTCGATCCCAGGACCCTGGGATCAGGACCCAAGCTGAAGGCAGATACTCAACCTATTGAGCTACCCAGGCACCCCTAATACTGCTTATTGAACATGACAAAATCCTACAGAAAATTTGGAATGTTGTTATAGGATTATGCATAGCAATTATTTTAAGGGATTTGGACTGTTTATATGTGTGTGCGTGTGTACAAAGAAATGTCAAATGAGTTTTCTCAAGTGGCAGCTCATCAAACGGATAGATTGGTTCATGGTTTGTCTTTCAATTCATTAATTTATACCCAGCAGTTTAACTCAATCAGGGACTCCTAGTGCTGCGATTGGTAATGTTGTCTTGCAACAAAAACCTAAAAAAACACACTATCACGAAGGAGACTGTGCTTCCATTTTCCAATTGCTGCAGCTAGCCCTGGAGTTTTCACCCCCTCCCTCCCCACCTGAGGGGAGAAATAGCCGCCGACTGCTGATCGCCCATTGCCCTCCGGTGCCTCTATGGTCCCTATGGCTGATGATATATGGGTGTTGCAGTCTTTCATTTCTAGGCTTATTCTTTTTTTTTTTTTTTTAAAGATTTTATTTATCCATTTGTCAGAGAGAGAGAGAGAGAGAGCACAAGCAGGCAGAGGCAGAGGGAGAAGCAGGCTCCCCTCCGAGCAAGGAGCCCGATGTGGGACTCGATCCCAGGACCCTGGGATCATGACCGGAGCCAAAGGCAGCCGCTTAACCAACTGAGCCACCCAGGCGTCCCTAGGCTTATTCTGCTTGCAGTGTGTCGGTTGGGAAAGGTCATCAAAAAGACGGGACTGACAGCTGGTCCATGAGTTGACCCTGGCCCTCAGGCTCCTTCCTCCCATGTCCATGGAATGGGGGTTCTGCTTGCCTTTCCCGTTCCCAAGGATGCTCCAAGGACACAGCCTTGCTACGGTTGGGAACACCTGCACGGCGTACGTGACTAAACCCAGTTAAGACCTCTGTATGAACTTTTAAGATCTGCCGAGTGGGTGCGTGATGCATTCATCTTGCTGCTGCCCAAGACAAGTCTTAAATATAAGTCCCCTCTGTTTCCTAGAACTGCCACCTACCAACCTGGAGTGGCCTGCCTCTTTCTTCACCCTTTCCCTGCCCTCCAGCTACGAGGGTGTTTTGGATTCCACCTGGAAAGCCCCTGAGGTTGCGAACCAACAGTGTCTCCCCAAACTTCTTCTCCCATCAGTTTCTGTGTCTGTCCTTTGTCATGATGGCTGGGAGTGGCCCAGCCTGTCCTAGCAGGCACCCACTTCCTTGGCAAACCCCAGCCCTGCAACTTGCTCATGTTTTTGCCCTGCAGGCTCTGAGGGATCATTCAGAAGGGATTCAGGATAGGGAAGAGATGGAAGGGGGCGCGGAGGGAGGAACACTCCCTTGCAAGCTTATTTCCTTGGCCAGGCCTGTCTTTAAACTGCCCAAAGTATAGACAAGCTTTCTGGCACAGGCCTAGCCAGGAGGTCACAGCTGCCCTTACAGTATCGATCCTTAACCAAGAGGTTTTGGGAATGTTTTTTGAGAAACTGTCTCTGGAAATGCTGGGGCTGATGTTATCCATTCACAAGCCCTGCCTGTCTCTGAAGACTCCTCCTCTAGAGGTCTACATCCCTGAATCCAGGCGAGGAAACCAGAGACGTGGGACCTTTTAAGGTGCCTGCGTTCCCCACCCGGCTGCCAGGGGCTGACTCATGCCCCAGTGAAGGTAGCAGGCGCCCTCTCGTGCTCTGCCCTGGCCTGTCTGAAGAAGGTGGGAGAACGAGAAGAATACTGCCCGCCCGCGAGAGGAAACGTGATTTGAGGACCTGCGTCGCTGTACGTGCCTTTAATCTGACTTGCTTGAGGGTCCACTGGACTCACGTTTGGTTCTGCTTCTTAAAAATAATTTCCAAAAGTGTAATCTTAAAATAAAAATCTGTCATCCTCATTCATATCTTTAACTGTTAATACTAATTTATAAACTGAATGCTGATAGAACTTGAGAGCACTATCTGTTCATGTCTTAGATCGTAGGCAGGCGGGAGCGCGTCCTGCAGAAACGCCACCCGTAGCTCTGCAGGGAAAGGCCTCGTCTCTCCTCCAGGGACACAGCACAAAAGCAGACAATACCAAGAGGTTTTAAAAACACATCCTATAAAGCACTTTTTGTTATGTTCAGATGGAAGAATCCAACACAAACCTTCATTCACTGGAGGTTTGAAAACAAGTCTGTCTACCCATTAGCAGGATCTGAAGATCATCCCCGTGGACATGGCTCCCTCCAGGGCTGTCATTTTCGAGCTGCGGTGCACATTCTTCTCCGAATTTCTCATTGACTTCTGGCTTTTGGGAACCGTGGAAGAAAACAACTCTCCTAGCCTTCCAACGGGAGTCCTCTTGAGCAAGATGGGAAATAAGTGAGCAAGAAGTGATCAGGTGACAGTCGCTGTGCCCTGTGGCAGAAGTGTCAGAAAGCGATTTGTGTGAAAGTGAGAAAGCGCTTCTGGCAAATTCGATTTTGCCTGAAGTGGGAGTGGTTTCACCCACTCTGATACAGGTCTTCCTGCCACAGTGCGTTTTACACTCTGAGAGGATTTCCTGAAACAAGTTTGAGCAAAGAGCTGGAAAGTTCTCTCAGGAGGAAGGTGGAGCGGGCCGCGTTCAGGGAGCTGGCGGGCATCTGGCGGCCGTCCACAGTTAAGAGCAGATGAAGACATCCTCACGGGCCAGGGCGCTGGGAAGGCTGGGGGCGTCTCTGGGTGTCAGCAGCAGTGAGAGGAGCTAGCACTTGAATAAAGGTGCAAAAATGGATGAGGTAAGGAGCTACAGTAGTTCACCTGTCAGAATGAATGGAGCCAAAAACCGCTTTTAGGAATATGAATCTAAAAAGATGTTGTCAAATGGGTCTGTCTCCTGGAGAAGCCTTGGTGGAGGCTGTCTTCTCTCTGATGCTTTGTCCTCTCAGCCAAGCCCCCTTCACCCAAAAGCTGGGTTTTGGAGTCAACAACTCCTGGAGTCTGCAGACATCTTCCCTGTCAGCAGTATATCCAGTGGCTGCGCTGATGGCTACCAATGACATTCCCGACAGTCCTTCACAACATTCCCCACGTGGCTGCAAGCGCTAAAGCACCGTCGCATGGCCACAGGATCCAGTCCTGGGACACATAACCACATGGCTCTAAGAAGTGGCTACAAGGCGGTGGGTAAGACGAGCGGAGGAGACCTTGTCCCAGAGTAAATCCCTGGGACAAAGAAGTGGGCGCTGGCTCCCCATTTCAACACTGGGGGTCCCACGCCACCACCGTCACTTACCTGGTTTGCTGAACTCAGGTGAGACTCTTCACAGGAAGAGATCTTCCTTTCTGGGCATGAACATTGAAGGGAGAGCTTCTCGAACCATTTCCTAGTATCTCCTCAAGCCCGAGCCCCGCTGTCTGGCCCCCCAATTGCTCCGAACCCTTCTGTACCTTCTTCCTATCCACATGCCCACAGGTCCTCTGCTCAGCTCGTAGGAACCTAGCAGCCAGCCATTATCCAGAGCTCCGGCTTCTCCCTGAAGCAGGCAGAGGTTGCCTCAATCGGTGCGGAGGGGCTACAGTCGCTGAGGCCAGGAGCCTTGAAATTCTGCTTTGAGATTTGGGAACGTCGCATTTTGTACTCCTCACTGCAGCTGTGCTGGGTGTTCCTGGTTTGGTATAAAGGGAAGTGAAAAAAGCATCTTCTCTTAAAAAACTATTCAGGTCGATCATTTCTGGGACTGTGAAGACACAATTCTTTATGCTATAATCTTCTCAAGTAACCTTAAAATGATGTAAAATCATAGGTCTGTGACACAGAAAAGCTTGAAAGCATCTGACATATTTCCGTCATAGGTGGGACAGAAGGTATGCGTGTCCTGGGGGTACTCTTGGGACCACCACCTGTGGAGTGGGGGAAGCAGGATGGGGCAGTAGGGGAAGCTGAACCACGATGCAGTTGTTAGAGGGAACTGCCCAGTTCCATGAGGAATTGTGAAGCTGGATGGCAGTTCTGACGCCCCAGATTGGGGCAAGGAAGCTGGGCTTTGGTAGCCTCACTGGCTGCTTGTGGGCACAGCTGCAGGAAAGGCAGTTCTCTGCTGAGGGCAATTCCTGGGGGGACACAGAGAGTGGAGGGAGTGTCCCGGTCCTAAAGGAGGGAGGGCAGAGCAGCGTACCACAATACCCCCAACCCCCCATCGGCCCACTAATAATGAGAGACCAACATTATTTAAATTATTTATTTTTTCTATAATACATCTCATTCAAATCATAGAACAGTCTGATCCATTTTTTCTCAAGCACAACTTACACTCATCTGTTTTTTTCTTTCCTTCTTTTAAGCTTACAGGATGGATAAAAATACACCTTAATGGACAAAAACCATCACTCTGAGTTTATTAAAAATACAACTTCCCAGGGGGCCCACTGCTTCGGAGTGTCTGGGGTGGTCCTAGGGATGCAACATTTTAAAACTCTCGTTAATTCTGCCGCAGGTGGTCCTTGAACCATCCTTAGAGAACACTGCTTAGGACTTGTTATCTATTGGAAGCAATTTCAGGAAATCCAGGAATAATTAAGTATACAGAAATAGCTCTTCTATAAAATTTCCATATAAAAATAACGGTATTTATTTACAAAGTTTGAGATGCTATAAAATAATACATCATATTAGGTTAGGTACTTCGATCTAATAAAGTCTACATTAGGCAAGTCAGATGTGGTGTCTGCATCTTCCCCTGACTTCTCTCGTTTAAACTGCTTAAAGCATGTGGCACCACAGTGTTTCCTTCACACGGAAGAAAAGCAGACCTTTATTTTCTGGAAATCAAACCCAACAGCACATGATCAGAGTAAAGCATCTCCAAAGGAAAAGGTGAACAAACTTGTGATTTGGCCTCATAGCCTCTCTTCCGTCTCAAAGTCAAGTGTGGTGGTGGTAAACAAAACACCTCAAGGAACTCCCAGTACCAAACCACGGTCCTAAGAGCTCAGGCTCGAAGAGCAGCCGGCTGGCGTGCTTGGGCAGGTTGCTAATGAAAGGTGGAACCTGGCATCGTGCTGCTAGGAGGAACAGAACTGCAATGTGCTCAGAGAAGTCTTCAAACTTTGTAGTATGAAAAAAACGGTAACCCGCCATGAACAAACAAAACATCACGCCATTCGTTACTAGGTGGTGCCTGGCAGGCGGAAGATGACGTATGATTAGTGACAACATGGGGAGTTTGAAGTGTCAAAGGGTTTTTAACCCCAAACATGATCTGGGCGAGTTCCCTTGTTGAGACAGACACGGACAGAAACAAGCTAATGTGATATAGAAGGATCCACTGATAACCCAGCCTCTCAAGCCTCCTACCAATGACCAATACGCAGGGCGGTCTTTGCTCACAGAGGAAGGAGTGTCTTCCCAGGTGTGAGGTCTAAACCTGGTCTCCAGGTGGAGAGGGGCCCAAAGCTGACACCACAGCCTCATGTTGGGGACTCAGGAGTGGAGTCCCGGCTGTGAAGCACTCGGTGTGACAGAGGACTGATACTTACTCAGAGCTGTTTGGAAGGACTGTGGTGAGGGGCGGCTTTCAGGAGGCCCCGTGGCCCTCAGAGGAGGAAGAAATTCTGGGTTGTGCAGACTGCCAGACAGGCTGAGGGATGTTAGGCAGGTCAAGCGCTCAGCTTGTTTCTCACTGAGTGGGGTGGGAAAAGAGGCTCCCTTCCATTCTGAGACCCTTGGTGGAGAAAAGGTGAGTCCTGCCTGTTTCATCTACACTGGCTTCCAACACAGCTCTAAGCAGGGAGGTCCAAAGTCCAGTCTGTTGGACTAGCAAGGGACAAGATAGCATTGGATTCTAGAGCCCTTTTTGTAAAGCAAAGGCTGCATAAGAGTGACGCAGGATTTCCCCTTGACTGAGAGAAGAGCTGCACAGAATTCACGTAAGAAACGAGCGCACTTTCTGCTGTCTTCAGTACTACCATGCATGGCCATCTGCTATCATTTATGCTTCTGTGCGCACCACAGATGCCCAGGGCATAACCAGAGGGTCAAAGTTTCGTGTCCCCCACTTTTTCTTTAGCATAGTGTGAATGTAGGCCTATGTGGGGGAACTGGATCTCACACGTTACGCAAGCATAACTGCTCAGAGACATGTTGAAGGGCTAATTCCTGAGAAATGTTATTATGTGGGCATTTACATTTTTCTTGAAAAGGAAAGATCTTAAGCAAATATCAGGCTTTTCCCTTTTGAGTAATAGTGCGGCATCCCTGAAGGTTAAACCAACTGCCAGCTGTGATTTAGAGGGCGGGGAGGCACACACCTGAGGCCGGCAGCACGGTGCGGGCCCTCGGCACACACCTGTGGGTCTCCCATAAGCACACACTCAGGATTGGCAGTGCCCAGGGACCGCTGCCGTGGGTCATAAAAATGGGGAGCCTACTTGTGAAAATATCCTGGGGGAGTCTTCAGCTCCACTAAGGCCAATCCATATAGTAAAAGATTATCTCTTATGTATCTAATATAAAAATTAGATCTTTATGTATCCAACCACTTGAAAAACTAGAAGAAAACACCTAGAAAAGTGATTACTTTTCTATGGTATAGGTTCCATTGCAAGGTGATGAAGCTAATAATGAGAACGTCATGGGTTAGTTAGAATCTTGGTTTATGGATACTGCTGGTAGCTAAATTTTTCTTTTAAATCTTAAAAATTCCTTAATAAACTCCAAAATGTATGCTTAAAAAGTGCATTTTATGGAACAGAGTGGTACGGCCAATCTTTCAGTCTTTCAATTGTCTGACTTAGGATAAATGTCACTTTCTCAGAGGGGGCCTTCCCTGGCCACCCCAGCCAAAGTCACCTTTCCCCCCACCACCTTATTACCCTGTCATTTTTTTCCCTTAGCACTGCTCATTCTCAATGTTTTCTGTTTCTTATTCACTCAAATACCTACTGAAGGACTAAATCTCTACATTCTCTGTCCAACACCCACCCCGTACTTACCACTAAGGAGGTACAATCTCAACACCTACATCCCAGATTTATTGGGGAGACATGCTTCTTTCATATGCCTGAGGACAAGGAGCTGGATAGGGCTCTTAGAGTGAAAGGCAAGTTAAAAGTCCAGTTAAACAGGCAACCCCCACCCCCAACTCTCTGAGAAATAGCTTTGGCAGATCCTTTCCTTCCTTAGTAACCCTGGCCCCAAGAACACCCACCGCCACTATGTCCCTGGGGCCCAAGTCACATCTATACTTGGAGCAACTCTGCTGTTTCCATGACCCAAGCAGCCAAGAGTTGTGGTTTAGCCAGCAACCGAGCGACAGATGTCTGCATGTTTGTGAAACATCCCCCTTTTAACGATCCGATAGGAGCTAATCTGCATTTGAGGACTGACCCTGGCTTTATTTTTCAAATATGGTAGGGGTATGGTAACAATTGCAAATTCTGCCAGTGAGGGGCGTTCTCCTCTTTCCTCCTGCTAAAATGGCAGATACTCCCACTGCTACTGTAAAGAAGTAAACTGTGGGCAGCCAAACATGTGGTCATCATCTGTCATGTTGTCCGGGGCCAGCATCAGCACCCTCTTCCCTGCCCGCTCCACAGCGCCCTCTGTGGTCATAAGGCACAATTCACATCAGCACTTCCTAGAGCTGTTCTCATGCCCTTGTCAGCGTGGGAAAGGGTGAAGTAGAGGAGACAGATTCACAGGGTAGGGGGAAGGGGAGCTTGGGCAGGTGCCCGGGCGCCGGAAGCACTGCCCTGGACTCTGGCAGCCTTGCCCTCCTGGCGTGTGGGCCAGCCGGGGCCGGGGTGGTGCCCCCTGTGCGAGGAGCACGGATTCACTCCTTGGCTGACACGATGCACTTGGAAGGATCACAGCTGAACTGACCCTCGAGGAGGAAAAAGGCCTCTTGAACTCCCCGAAAAGCAGAGTGCGATGAGCACCTTCTGGGAGCGGTGTCTGTGTGTGCAGGTAACCCCAAGGCGATGCCTATAAACAATTCTGGATGTTGTGACCCTAATTTCTTAACATTTTGTTCCTTTGACTTCTATATGGAATTGTGACTGAGTATTGAAGTTTTAAAAAAAAAAATCTCTTTAGGGGAGATACAGAAGAGTAAAAGAATTTATCTTTCTAAACATCTCAACTTAGTTTTCTGCTCAGGTAAGGCTTTATCCCAGTGACAGGTATTGGGGACCACAGTGACTCCTAGAGATGTCCTCAGCAGGAAGCCAAACACATTGCTGAGGGATGGGGACCATTTCCCACCAAATACCACACGCACATGGCTGAGAGGGCCGATGATGGGGCACCAGTTATGTTAGGAGTCTTTGGTTGCTTTTAAAAAAACAAACCTGTATTTTATCAGTTTATAACACTATAGCAGCAGGGAGCGAGCGAGAGGGGGAGAGAACAGAGAAAGGGGTGGTGTCCCAAGAGCTCCAGCAAGGACCCTGCTATCTGGTGGAGGAATGGTTATGGTTAATGTATCTGCCCAAACGTTGATGCTCAGCTCTTGGAACCTGTATAAAATATTGTGTAGACTGAAGAGCTAGCTGTGGCCCTCGGCCTCTCCAGGTCCCTGCTGGGCCTCCCTCGAGTACAGGGATGTGGGTGGTTGGAGTTAGTAAAGGAGGTGGCAGTTTGGGAGGAAACTCGGTTTTACTCAGCTGCGCAGCTGAGGATATTCAAGTCAGAAATGTCTTGGAAGCGCTCAGAGCCGAGCTGCAGCCTCTGCGGTCTTTCGGGCTCCGGCCGTCCACCCAGCCTCGGAGCTGTGCCCCGGCACTCCGGCGGAGACGCCGCCACCTCCCTGCCCCCCGACCACTCCAACAAGTCTGCACTATGGCTTCTCTCTGACAGAATGAGTGCTGTCTCAAAGGAACTTAAAGTTGTGTGTTCTTGTGTGTTAGTTTTCACGGCCTTAGTAAAAATTTTAGGTCAGCCAAATCTTTCACCTCCGGCCCACTGGAAGCAGAGTGGAAGAACTTGAAAAAGGCATCAGAAGGCATCTGTACTTCCCCTGTGAGTTTAGAAAAGCACCGATCTGGGGCAAGCTTAGTGCTGGGCCCAAAGGTGCTAGATTAATCTAGAGGCAAATTCAAATGATTTGAGTCAAAGGGTTATTTTCCATTATTACTTGCTCCTTCTCAAGGCCCTAATGTGAAATTAGATTGGGGTTTGGCCATGCTGGCAGGTGTCCCCACGCGGCCCTGTTCAGAGGAGCAGAACTGTGAATACACCAGTGCAGTGTCCCCGGTGGCATCTTTGGCTATGAAACAACATACTGTTTACTGCACGATATGAAACAGATCCAAGCGTTTGATCAATATTTTTCCGTGTTTCTGTGAAACACTGAATAGTGGGTTAGTTTGAAATGCAGTTTAGCCAGGAATAAGCCAAATACGGTAATTTTGATAAACAAAAATGTACAAAAGGTGACATGTACAGGAAAACGTTGCTGTCCATATTCTCGAAATAGGTTTTTCTTTTAAGACAAAAGTAATGACATTTGGTTCATTTTCACAAATTGCACACCAAATGAAATCATACAAGTATGGTAGGGAACTCTAAGCAAGCAGTTCGGTCATAGGAATTATAGTTTCTTGGTTCTGTTTTAAATGAAAAAGCTATATGAAATGCATAGCTTTGATTAAAACTATAGATACAATTTCCTTCTCTGTAAAACTCCAGATTTCGAATGCTGGCAAAGGCAGTGCTGGCGAAGTATTTAATGCACGTGGAAACGCTATTCTATTTTGGCTTCCAGAAGTAGCCCTAGAAAATTCTATGCACCAATGCATTGGCTAATAATGATCATTTCAGTTTTACTATAAATTATTCTAAATGTCACTTAAGTACTTAAGAATTAGCGCTTGCTCCTTTCTAGAAGCTGTCTAAGGCAGCTGATGCGTCAAGCACCTCAACTAGACTTCCAACTAGTTCAGCAGTTCAATCTATGCTCCTTAGACCACAAGGATTGCCGTCTACACCCCTTACTGTACAACTCATCCTCACTGGGATCCTTTCATGGTCACTTCTGCTTGGAAAAAGCAGCCCAGTCGAGGAAGAGAGACATGACAAACATTGTGTCACGGGCTGTTCGCCACAGCAATCTTGATTCTAAGGAGGGTGACGTGGGTGCGGGGGAACACAAGGATCCCACCTCGTGGGAGATAAATGAGCTTCATTCATGCTGTCAATTCTTTAGGGACTGTCCCCTCTATCACCTCAGAAAACCACTCTGTTTGCAGTGTGATCCAAAACTCTGTCGCTCAGAGTTTTCATTCACGCTATGTTAACTTTCATCTCAATCAACTCAGCCTTCAGATAATTTGCTTATTGTGTTTCCCTAGTTTTCACTGAACACACAGTGCAAACAAAGGCAAAGACTGAAGCAATCATTTCAAAAACAAGAGCTCACACTAAAAACACACATGAGCATCAAATATTAAAACGTGGGTTTTCTCCTGTCTTTATTCTGGGGAGGAGGAATCCTCCTCGTCATCTTCCTCGTCTTCGTCGTTGAACGAACAGGGGGTCTCGCCTCGCGACTCAGAGCAGTGAGAGGCCGCACTGCTGGACTGGTGACTGTTTGGGGCAAGGAACCGCCCGGTTGCTAAGGCCACTTCAGCATCCAAGCACAACCCTTGGTTTACACTAGCAAATAATTAGAAACACACAAGCTCATTAATGTGGCGAATGTTCTAAACTTTGAAAAATGTAGGACTAAAAACATGGGAGAGAATAGGGCCACTGGGGCGCTCTGCCCCAATCTGCTCCAGAAAAGCCTGTGCCAGCAGCGACACCTGGCTCTCCCCGTGGGGGAGTTCAGGGCTTCGCCACTTCTCTAACCCAGAAAAAATACGTACCTTGATTGGGACAAGGTGGCACCGGTGGTCAGGTCTAAATTTGAAACTGACTGAGTAGAGTTCAAAAGTAGTCCCTGATTTAACCAGGAAGGTCCTGTGGAGATATCTGTAGGGAGAAACAGAAAGAGAAGATGTTGGTGCGCTACAAGCTGAAGGAGGCGTGGACGAGGAAGGGCACGAGCCTGATCTAAATTACTGCCGGGTGAGGGGTGTCTGGGGGCTAGGTCAGTTCAGCTCATGATCCCCGAGTCCTGGAATTGAGCCCCACATTGGGCTCCCTGGTCAGCGGGGAGCCTGCTTCTCCCCCTCCCTCTGCTGCTCCCCCTGCTTGTGCTCTCTCTCTCTGTGCGCTCTCTCAAATAGCTAGCTAGCTAGCTTTAAAAAAAAAAATCACAGCTGGGTAAATCTTCTGCCCTGGGGATAATCTACATTTCTTCAGCTTGGCAAAAGAAAATCTCAGGACAGAAGAACAGGAAAAAAATATGGGAAGGCAGACTACGGTGAGGAAGAATTCAAATTAAACCAATCACAGACTCCCACTCTTTTTTCTTTTTTTTTCCACTCTTTTTTCTTAATTAAGATTTTTGAGAGGGCAGCTGAGAGTATAGTGATCGCTGCACTATTCCTGGACACCTGCTGTCCCCACCACCAGAGAGTCTGACTGGTGTTAAAAGGCAAAGCCAGGAGTGGGCAGAAAGAAAAAGTCAAATCAGAAACAGGTAAGAAGGACAGGGGTGCCTGGGTGGGTCAGTTGGTTAAGCGGCTGACCAACTCTTTTTTTTTTTTTCTGACTGACTCTTGATTTCAGTTTAGGTTGTGATCTTAGGGTTGAGAAGGAGCCCTGCACTGGGCTCCACGCTGGGCATGGAGCCTGCTTTGATTCCCTTTCTCCCTCGTCCCCTCCCCACCTTCTGAAAATAAAAAAAAAAGAAAGAAACAGGTAAGGAGGTTAGACAAATTTCTGCTAAAACTCCCAACTACCATCTTTTCATGTGCCCCCTAAAGAACTCAGTGCTATTACTCATCAAAGACACATTCTTTTTCCTGATATCCTTTGCTCTGTAACTCAAACTAGCCTTTATTTTAAAAGGTCATATGCAGTCACATTTCTAATGAAGGTGAGACAGGCATTACTGTTTTAGTCTGCATAAAATATTTTGGGTGTATATTCCTGTAATCTTATTTCTGTGCATATTCTATATTTCTCTAGTCACAACTCTGAGAAATTCTTATAATTTTATTAGTTTCACACTGGCCTCATTATCTAGAATATTAGCTCAAAGAAGGCAGTGATTGGAACATGTAAGATCTAAATGTTACTGAATGAGTAAGTATAGTCTCTTTCATGTTAAGTTTACAAAACATGTGAAAGAAATGATAGAAATGTATTCCTAAAAAGAAATTCTTTGGCTTACATTGCAAAATAAAACTGAATATACACTTAGAAAGTGCAATTTAGTAATGAGCTCTTATAGTTAATCAAAATAGTTTTGTAATTACTGTGCCAAAAAAACCAAAACCCCAAACCCCAAAACTATATGTACTGGGATTAAACACTCTGCTCTTGGTACTGTCTGACCAAGTGAGAAGCTTCCTATGTAGGAAAAAAGGAAACTAAATGATTTCATTAATTTTAGAATGGCCTTGTGAACCCTTTTCTTTATAGGCTAGCTAAGACAACTGTGAAAAAAAGAAAAAAAGAACTTCAATTCTAAGAAGAATAGCAGACTTTAACTACATTAAATAAGAACAAGCCTGTGCAAGATGAAATTAAAGCCAGAATCCTGTGGTGAATATTTATTAGTATATATGGAAACCTTCTGTCAGAACACAGCTATTTACTTGTTTGTGAGCATAACACAGTAAATTTTCTTTTCCACAATGGCTTTGAAAAGCCTACATTTCTTTTGCATTATCATAAGATCCAGACAATAGTTCTCACAATCTAACTCAAGAGCCATTCTGTCCCTTTGCACACTAAAGGCACACATTTCTTCTTTTAAAGGAACCAGAAAGTCTATGTCCCAGGCTGCAAATGAAGTCACAAAGAGATCAAAACCACAGAGCCTGCCTGATTGCCCTGAACCTTTTCACTGAGAATAAGCTAAAATAAAGTTCTGGTGATTTATTGAGTGAGCCCTTTATTCAGCCCCTGCTGGACTGCCACTATGACTGCGCTGCTAATCAAACAGCAGGGCCGGCTCTGGGGGAGAGTCGGGAGCAGGGAGCGTGGGGGGTGAGGAGAGGGGGCAAGTTGGGTAAGGGACAAGAAGAAGGGGTCACACCTGCAGCAGGTGGGTGGTGCCAATTTAAGAAGCAAATCCAACAGAAACCAAATCTCAGGCAACAAACTCTTACATTTTGACCAGAGGGCCAAAACCATAGAGCAAAATAAAATAAGGATGAGGGGCACCTGGTAGAACATGAGACTCTTGATCCCCACATTGGGTGAAGAGATTACTTAAAAATAAAATCTTAAAGAAAAAAAATAAGACTCATATCTGACTTACTATACCTTAGAACTAATATTGCAGTACCTTCAGAAAGTGATATGAAATTCTAGATGGCAATATTTATAAATGAAGGAAACTGGTAAAAGCAAAGGCAAAAAGCATTACTTATGCCTCCATATTATATGTACAGAATATACTATAGTCTTGGGAATTGGGACAATCATAAAGAAGATTTCTGAATCAGTAAAAAAAAATCTGAATTACACAACATGCAAAACATACTGTTTTTGTTTTCAAGTATACTCAGTATATTCTTAAAACTCACAACAAAAAAACAACCTGATGCAAAAATGTGCAAAGGATCTGAATAGATATTTCTGCAAGGAAGATATACAAGTGACCAAGAAGCACACAAAAAGATGCTTAGCACCACTAGTCATAAGGAAAATGCAAAATAAAACCACAGTAAAATACTACCTCGCATCTACAAGAATAACTATAATAAAAAGGATGGACAATAACAAGCATTGAGAAGGATGTGGACAACCCAGAACCCTCATACACTGCTGGTAGGATTATAAAATGGTACAGATGCTTTTGGAGAAGTTTGGCAGTTACTCAAAATGTGAAATATGGAGTTGCCATTTGACCAAGAAATTTCACTACTAGGCATACAACCAGAAGAAGTGACAACTTACGATCACAGAGAAGCATGTACAAGAATGTTTATAGCAGTGTCTTTCATTAATAGCCCCAAAGTGGAAACAACTGAAATGCTTACCGACTAATGAATGGATAGATGAAACATGCTATTATTCATGCGATGGCAATAAAAAGGGATGAAGTACTGACGTGCTATGGCACGGATGAACCTTGAAAATATCATGCTAAGTGAAAAGCGTCCGTCGCAACGGTTACCTACTGTACGATTCCATCTATAGGAAATGTCCAGAATGGACAAATCTCCAGTGACAAGGCAGATTAGTGGTCGCCTAGGGCTGGGAGGAATGGGGGAATGGGGAGTGACTGCTAATGTGTATGGGTTTTTTTCTGAAGTGATAAAATGTTTTAGACTTAGTGATGACTACACAACCTTGTCAATATATAAAGACCACAGAACTGTACATACCGTAAAACGGTGAGTTTTATGGTATGTGAGTGAAATCTTAATTTAAAAAAATTAGGATGCCATTTCACATCCACCTGATTTGGGAAAATAGAACACTTCCAACCTGCAGGTGAGAATGTGACTTGTGAAATCAAATTAAAAAGCTATGGCCCCATCCGGTGAAGCCGGAGCCGCCCGCATATGGGACCCAGCCATACACCGGCACGTGGGCCCTATGGTGTCAGCGTAGGAATGTTCAAAGTAGCACTGCTTTTCATATTAAGAAACTGGAAACAAAACTCAAAGGTTATCATCAGTAAAATGAATAAATAGTGATATATTCATATAATGGAGTTCTACACAGGGGTAAGAGTGTATGAATTACAGCTACATTAAATCATGTGGATGGATGAAAAGATCATGTTGAGTGGAAAAACCCATTATCTCTGAAGAATCTATCACTAGGAATCCCTTTATGTAAACGTCAGCAATAAGTAAAACTAAACAATAAATTGTTCCCAGTTTACTATATTTGCGTTTGTATCTCTAAAGAAAAGCAAGCGATCATAAATAAGAAATTCAAGGGAATGGTCACGTTTAAAGGGCACAGGATGGGAAAGTGCTCGTTAACATACCCGTGATATAACCTTCTAAGGCCTTTGGCACCAGCGATTTAGCAAGTTTCAGATCCTCCACGGAGCATTTGCCTGACTCCAGGCCAAAGGACATGCCCATCCGCTTCAGTACTTCTATGTCATCATGGATCTCAAAGGTGTTGTCAAAATTAAAAAGATACTCAAACCTGCGTCAGAAAACAAAGTTAGTATGGGGTTTCAGTGGGAGAGGAAGGGCTGCATAGTGTGGTACTCTGTACATTACATGAAAGAGTGAGGGCCTACGTTCAGCTGTAGTACCAGAAACCGCTACTGTCACCCCACTGTGTTCAGGGGAATGATATCTCAAATAAGTCACTTCTCCAATTAAAACAGTTTTCCTATGACAGACAGTAGGGGCCCATAAACTTCAACCCTCATTAAGCTGTTACAAACAGGGGACAACTTGGGTGTAAAGCCAATACTTTTCAAAGCTATCTATAGCTTTGTCACAAAAGACGAATTATTAAGAAAGCCTTTTCAGTTTAATATATGACATCCCTACTATGAGTTGGCCTATTAGGTTTGAGGGAAAAAAAAACATTTTGGGTGCTTACTTCATGTTCCTGAATCAAGTGTTAACTATAGCATACTTTAGAGGAGCAATAAATAGGAGACTTTTCACAAACGAACCAAAATTCAAATCCTGTCTTGAGAGCGTAAGAAGTGGAACGACTTAAGGAAAAAGTCCCACATAAATATATAGCACATTTTCAAATGTTCTTGAAAAGTACCAAATCAAGGTCGCCTGGGGGGCTCAGTAGGTTAAGCAACTGCTTCAACTCAGGTTATGATCCCAGGGTTTTGGGATTGAGTCCTGCACTGGGCTCCTTGCTCGGCTTCCCCCTCTGCCTGCCACTCCCCCTGTTTGTGCTCTCTCTCTCTCTCTCTAGCAAATAAATAAATAAAGTCTTAAAAAGAAAAGTACCAAATCAGGATGCCCAGATGACCAGTACAATGTTCCCCAAAAAAGGTGAATATAGGGGCACCTGGTGGCTTAGTCGTTAAGCATCTGCCTTCGGCTCAGATCATGATCCCAGGATCCTGGGATTGAGCCCCACATCTGGCTCCCTGCTCTCTCCCTCTGCCTGCTACTCTGGCTACTTGTGCTCTCTCTATCTCTCTGTCGAATAAATGAAATCTTAAAAAAAAAAAAAAAGGCAAATATGGGAAAACATAGACCTTTTGACTCCTAGGCTACGCCCCAGGGCACCTTCACCCACAGGCCTCAGCCCCATGGGGACAGAGTGCCGCGAATATTCTGGCACAGTGGTGGGTTTATGTTGTAATGAAATTCTTTTTTTTTTAATTAATTAAGTAATTTGACAGAGAGATAGAGAGCACAAGTAGGCAGGAACGGCAGGCAGAGGGAGAGGGAGAAGCAGGCTTCCCACCAAGCAGGGAGCCCAATGCAGGCTCGATCCCAGGACTCTGGGATCATGACCTGAGCCGAAGGCAGCTGCTTAACGGACTGGGCCCCCCAGGTGCCCTGAAATTCTTATTGAAGTCATGAAAAGGTAAAATTATTCATGCTAAATATTACATCAGGGCAAAAATTACAATTTAAAGTGAAATGCCATGTTTAAATAATCTGAAGTATATAAATCTGAATAAAGACATTAACAAATTTTCAGAAAAAAAATCTCAAGTGTGTGCTTGTCACAGGGATGACTCCTGGCATATGTTAAAAGCAGAGGGCTCTGTAGATTTAATCCCCATTGTGAAAAAGCCTCTAGGCTAATTAAGGGGAAAAGATTTCATCACCAAAGTAACCAAAAGACAAGGCTTTAGGACCTACCTTGTAACAAGCTCCTACAAGCCGCTCACAGCCTCCTTCCCTTCACTCAGAGGAAGGCCAGGAAAGGGCATGAGTCAGTCAACCACCAAGGGATGGAAACTTCACCAGGCCCCAGCCTGGGATGAACAGAATCCATAATTCCCTTAGGCCAATGGTTCCGGATTCTCTTGCTACTCTTTTTAGACTTAGAACACTAACTGATGAAGAGAATTTAATAATCGCTTACAAAACAAGGGGCTAAGTAGAGAGAGAGAGAAACTAGAATTCTAAGTTTGTTTCTCTTGAAAGTATGTTAAAAATTCTCTAGGATTCTCACTTCTATGAGAATATGTTAACAGTCCCTATAGATATAGGTTTCTGTGAAGATTTTGCAACTGTGTGAATAATAATACAGACACATACCATTTACTGACCACAGGGCTGGGTCCTTTAAGAACTGATCTATAACTTTTGAAAACCAGTAAGTTAAATACTGTAATTCTCACTTTTGTGGAGGAAGCATTCAGATCTCAGAGAGGTTAAGAAACTATGTTGCTAGAAGACAGACTGAAAAATGGATCTTCTGACTTCATACTATTTTTAATTGTGTCTGTAGTCTTAATTATCAAACACTTTTGAAACCCCTGCTCACTGTTTTTATTCTTTTGGCACCTCTTATTTAAGTGACCTAGAATCTCTGTATGCAATCAAGATAAACAAGGGGAAGCAACACTGCCTGAGATAACAGTGGGAAAAACCAGGGAAGGCAAAGCCCAAGGGCAATGCTGTAGCTCCAAGGAGACCAGAGGTCCTAGTCTCCCTGGATAGTCTTGAACTATACCTGTGGTACTGATGTAATTACTGGGCCCTCTTTTGCTTTCAAATGAATCCCAATTTGGTCAATAGATTATATGCTGACTCCTTGTAACAGCAGCTAATATTTATAAAGTGCTCACCTTGGGTCAGACCCTTTAAAGACATCATCGTACTTAAGCCTCCCAACAAGGCTGGGATGTGATAGAGGCTTTGGAATCATCCCCTTTTGTTCTTTAGAAAACTGCTTCGAAGCAGCTAAATGGAAGAGCCACAATCCACACTTGGGTCTGTCTTACTCCACAACCTACTCCCTTAACTATCTCAGGACATGGGTCCCAGCCTGAAGACCACTACTATTTTCGTGAAGGGTAAAGTTACAAATTACGAATTAATTACAAATTACAATTAATTTTTAGTAGTATCTTTAAAACTGCTACTTTTCACTTGCTATGATAAATACCATCATCAACTTTAGTTAAAATGTAAAAATGCTGGGCGCCTGGGTGGCGCAGTTGGTTGGGCGACTGCCTTGGGCTCAGGTCATGATCCCGGAGTCCTGGGATCGAGTCCCACATCGGGCTCCCAGCTCCATGGGGAGTCGGCGTCTCACTCTGACCTTCTCCCTTCTCATGCTCTCTCTCACTCTCTCTCTTTCCTAATAAATAAATAAATAAATAAAATCTTTAACAACAACAACAAAAAAGTAAAAATGTTGGTGGGGATGTAAACTGGTACAACCACCATGGAAAACAGTGTGGACGTTCCTCAAAAACTTAAAAATAAAACTACCATATGATTCAGCAATCTCACTTGTGGGTATATATCTGAAGGAAACAGAATCACTATTTCACAAAGATACCTGCACCCCCGTGTTCACTGCAGTATTATTTATAATAGCCAAGATACAGAAACCACCTGACTGTCCACTGAAATATGAATGGATAAAGAAAATGTGGTATGTGTGTGTGCATAAATGGAATATTTGGCCATGAAAAAGAAGGACATTCTGACATCTGCGACAATGGGGGTGGACCCTGAGGGCATTGTGCTAACTGAAATAAATCAGACAAAGACAAATACGGTATGATTTCACTTATAAGTGGAATCTAAAAAAAAAAAAAATCAACTCATAGATGCAGAGAACAGACTGCTGGTTGCCAGAGGTGGAGATGGGAGGTGGAGAAAATGGGTGAAGGTGATCAAAAGGTATAAACTTCTAGTTATAAAATAAATAAGAAAAAAAGCAAGCAGAGAATGCATCTAGCATTTTCACGCCCATTCATTAATAAACAGAAGCACACTCCACTCCGACATAGCAAAACAAAGAAACAATTGCCTTAATGCCACATGTTAACCTAAAATATTTCCACACTAAACCATGGAAGTGAGTCAATCACCAGTGAACCCACCTTATCCCAGGCCCTCACTGATGGTCTACTTGGAGGCAGTTTCTCGCCCAGGGTTACCATATACACATATGAACACCTTGGCCGGGGTCCAGGCTCCACTCTGCATACAGGACGGGCAGTGCAGTGCCAAGCACAAGACAGGGGCTGCGAGGGTGGGTGATGAAGAACGCACTAGCAGATGCTAGTAGATGGCAGCACTCCATGTCTGCACCCAGGGACGTCGGCCTCGGAGGGCTCAGACAATGAAGGACACCCTTCTTTATGCTGCAAATGATAGGAATGTGCTGGGGGGGCAGCCCTACACGCCTCCCCTAGTTCTCCACTCACTTGTCACTGGAGATGCTGCAATCTATGACTGTTTTTCTGCTTGTATTGATGATTATAAATGGCAGCTGAATGGTGGAGTTCAGAGCTGGAGGGCCCTGGCTCTGCTGTTCATTTTGCCGATTTCTCTGAACCAGGTTTTTGAAGGCGATTTGCTGTAATGATCAAGAAAAAGAATATGGTCATTTAATGTGGATAAGTGAGTTGGAATTCAATGAATTATAATAAATACATTTAAGAAATAGTACCGAACACGGCATGAACAATTAATCTTGTAACACTGAAAAAATAAAATAAACATATTTGGGGAAAAAACCCAGAAAAAAGAAAGAAAGAAATAGCATTAGAGCATTAGAAATTAGAGAGTTTAAATACTATCAGAGAATTTAAATACTATTAAATAGTATTAATAGTATTAGAAACTGGAGATATTAAAGATGTTGTCTATCTATAAGTTAATTAAAATGAAATATTTAGGAAAAAAGATTAGGATGATCTAATAAGTCAGATACATTTCAAAGGGCAAACGCATACTTTTAAATGATGTCTAACATCCTAATGTAAATTATGGGGCCTATGGCTTCCGTCATCCATAGACACAGGATCTTATAAATCAGCAAGAGCCCAGGAGGACCTGCAACTCTTCTTAGAATGACACGGAGAAAGTGATACGAAGTGAACCTATATTTTCCATTTATCTAACACAGATTTTTGGAAGTTTGGGATTACAAACACCTTCTAGCCTGTCTAGCTCAAGGCTATGCAAACTTCATAAAGCCACAGAATCCTTTCTTCAAATAAGATCTACGGATGAAAGCAGTGTTGCTCTGGCTGGCGGCAGGGGGTCAGGGAGTCCAGAGCCCAGGGGCTCTGCCTTCACTCACCCCTGAGGTTTCTAGGCTACCTGCACAGAATTCCTGCATCTCTGCAGGTCACAGCTGGAATCTGGCTGACCCACCCCCCACCCGACATCTTCCAGACAAGAAACTAAGGCTTAGCACTTAGAAGATAGATCAAGGCCTGAATCGTTATACTGAGTCTTGCGGCTACTTTTAGTTATAACCATTATTTCCAAGTCAAAGAAGTGACTGCCTATCCCCCTTTCAATAAGGTAAATGTATCACAGAAATCTATAGCTAGAAAGACTATGCAATTCAACTTTTTTATCTGCGCATGAAACAGAGTGGTTTTTTAAACGCTCCTAAAGGGCCCCTGGGTGGCGCAGTTGGTTGAGCGACTGCCTTCAGCTCAGGTCATGGTCCCGGAGTCCCAGGATCGAGTCCCACATCGGGCTCCCAGCTCCATGGAGAGTCCGCTTCTCACTCTGACCTGCTCTCTCTCACTCTCTCTCTTTCCTAATAAATAAATAAATAAAATCTTTAAAAATATATATACATATTTAAACGCTCCTAAAGTCAGATCCACTCATTCTCTTTCATCGGCATGTCTCATCTTCTCGCCTAGTAGGGATGAATTTAAGTTGCTTTCTATGTTTTAGCAATCTTATCCTAGGATTATTTGTTTTAGGTTCTGAGCCTTAATAAAAGTTTAATTAAGATCATTTTTATCTTAAAATGACTAGGTATTATTCCTAGAAAGTGAACATTTACTCCTAAAATTCACAAAATAGAAGGGATACCAATTTATTCTAGCCCTAACAGTGTGTCCAAAAATCACTATCAATATCAATCACTATCAAAAAATGATCACTATTGGGTGCCTGGGTGGCTCAGTTGTTAAGCACCTGCCTTCAGCTCAGGTCATGATCCCAGGGTTCTGGGATTGAGCCCCGCATCAGGCTCCCTGCTCAGCGAGGAGCCTGCTTCTCCCTCTCCCCCCCTGCTGGTGCATGCATGTTCTCTCTCTTTCAAACAAAACAAAACAAAAAACTATACTATCACTATCAGCACTATCAAACATTACTGAAGTTATACTTCATTATTTTCTGCTGGTAAAGAATGAGAGCTGTTTTATATTCATTGTTTAATATATTTAGTGTTGAAAAAATACACTAATGATACTGTAAAACTGAGAAAAAGAATTAAATGTTTGAAGACTTCTGCCTAGATTCTCTTCCCTTCTCCCAGAAAAAGTATCTCAGGGGATGCTCTCATACTTGCCCTCACTTTGTGGCCCTAGTGCTGCAGCAAGGGCCTCAGCATAGGAGGGAATATCAACAGTAATAAATAAGAGTCCTTATATATGTATGACTCACTGTTCAACTGTGTACATTTAATAGCATCAGAGATTTTTCAGGTGAAGAAAGCAGTAATAACATATATAGTGTTATTTAGATAGTAAAAAGAAAAATCACCTCCCATTTGTTTTGGGTGGATTTTCTTTGTTGCCCTTTGAGTGATTTCCATCAGCCTTCTGTTCTTTTCCAGGCTCATTAACATCAATTTCAGAGGATAAACAGAGGGCAGGGTCACACATTCACTTTGCTATGCATTAGCAGCCCTGGAAAAGGTTTCAGGGCTGGTAGGCACAGTTACACAGATAAAAGTAGGGTATCTGGATTATCTATAGATATCATCTACTCACACCCTTCCTCATCTGCATTAACCAAGGGTAAATGAGAAGTGGTGACAGGTAAGTAAAACTGATCTGTGTCATGTAACGTCAGCGAGTGGTGACATTAATTTATTAGAAATTAAGCTGGCTTTGCCATGGTAAATTCTTAGTGTTCAGGGAGACATTTAATTTACTTTCCGTGACAACTTCATAAATGTTACTTGATGAATGAGAGATAAACAAAACACTAGCAGGAAACAAGCTGTATGTATGTCCACCAGAAGATCAGAGAATGGCTGTTTTCAGTTATGCTTTGGGTTTCACTTTAATGTTGAGAGAGACCTACTTTTAAAAATGTTGACAGCTAGGTTGCCCCTGGGTTGAAATCCATAAACATTGGTTTTGAAAGACAGAAGAGGAAAAGAAATTTAGGACTTAAAAAAATAGTAATCATTGTACAAAGATAAGCAGAGGAAAAAATATTCAACTTCCTTCTTTATGAAGGCTCTCTAGGGATGTGAATGTCCCATCTCCATGAAGGTGATCATGCCCAGCCCTATTCTTTCTGATAAACAAATGATTACAGGCATACTGATAAACAAGTTTTCTCAATAACATTATGCCAAAAATCAGGCTCTGAAATGTTCCACGAGGATTTTGAGGAAATCCAAGGAAGGCTGGCACAGAAGTGAGGGAGTGTGAGCTAGTGGGAAACCGTGTGGGGATAGGGGTGGCAGAGGTGGGGGCGGGGGGAGGGAGGAAGTGACAGCATGGATCAGAAGCCAGTGCCTGGCCGGCCAGGTCACAGAAGGCAGAATTCCATAGGGAGGAGCATGCAATAAACTGTCAGCTTTCAAGTTTTGCAATGTGTTTTGTTTTGTAAGCTGCAGAATGCTCTCTTCAAACAAAACAGTATTCGGAAATCCAGTATGAAAAATACATAAATGCTTGCTCCAGTGCTAGCTCCTCCGGTAGGTCCCACAGGGTTCGAAGTGAAAAGCAGACACAGAACACAGTAAGGAAGAACAAAGTGGCCTAATCAGGGCAGAACATCACCTTTGGAGCTCGCCTGTGTGTGGGCAATCTCTGCTCTATCTGCTGCTACTTCTCTGCCCTTGCTCTACTGCCTTTCCTACTTCCTTCTCAGATCATACGGAGCTCTCTGCAAGGGCTAAATGCTCTTCTCCTGCTGCTCTGATTTACACATGAACGTGAAATAAACAAGCAAACAGAAGCATCTAGAAAGTGAAAAACAAAAACGTGGAATATTTTAAGAATACCTAACCTATTCTGTCCATTAGACAAAAAGAATGTGTTGGAAAAATGCTGCTACAATATTTGGTGACTTAACTGTTACCTTTATTTCTGAAAAGTGGATTACATAAAAAATTAAATAGGATCTAAAGGTTGTCAAGTTAAAGTGGATTTTATGAGTGATTGAAAGCTTTTCATACAAAGACAATTTGCTGATTAAAAAAAAAAAGCATACAGACCCTCTGGGCTCACTTTAAAAAGGGTTTGTAAAAAAAAAAGGGGGGGGTTCTGATTGCACTGAAAATGACCCCAGTGTACTACTCAACGTGAATTTTCACAGCAACCACAACCACCAAAAATAAAATTAAAAAAAAAAAATAAGGCCATGTGATTTTACCTCACAGGATTTTATACATTGGCTCTATTATATTTAAAAAACCATCCAAATACCAGGCAATTATCCAAAACAGTATAAATATAGGGATCCTTATTACACTATAAAAGCAAATTTTCTTAAAAAGAAATGCATTTTAACTTTTGGCATTTCTACAAAGCTTATTGAATCATGACATGTTATTCTGTTATTTACAGATAATAAGTTATTACAGGTGGATTTGATAATTTTACTCAAAGTGCCTGAAGTTTAACAATGTTACTTCTTGATATTCCAAATTAGGGCTAAATTAAACACACACAAAAGGACTTCTGACAGTTTCTGTTCAGAGTAAGTGTCAGAAGTCAATCACTGCATAATATGTCATGCACGGGGCAGGTGACCTGTCATGGGACATGATGATCGGCAGAGACGACCACCATAAAGGCAGACCATGTACATGTCGTGAGCTCACATGTGGAAGAGGCCGCCCTAGTGTGGTCCCATTAGACACTACTCAAAAGGCAGCCAAAGTAGAAAACACCAATTCTAAAAGCAAATAAGCAGAGTAGCAGAATATAGGTAAGGAAGAGAATAAA
This sequence comes from Nasua narica, assembly GCA_028533885.1. Lineage (NCBI taxonomy): Eukaryota > Metazoa > Chordata > Mammalia > Carnivora > Procyonidae > Nasua > Nasua narica. The sequence goes on from CM052799.1 coordinate 86,800,905, forward strand.
AAACATCCCAGAATCTTTACCTGCAGGAGAAGTTCTTGCAGCTGGGCCCGCTTCTGCTTTATCCGTTCTATCCTCCTCTGCTTCTCTATCTTTAAAACACAGGTTACAAAATAACATGAACATATGGAGAGTATAAAGTACTGCTCACTTTCCAGGTCCCCATCCTCCGATATCAAGAATTTTCCTTAGGGGTAGTACATGGGTGCCTCAGTTGGTTAAGCATTGTTTCAGCTCGGTTTCAGCTCAGTCAGGATCTCAAGGTCCTGGGATTGAGCCCACATTAGGCTCTGCACTCAATGTGGAATCTGCTCGGAATTCTCTCCCTCTCAATTTCCCTCTGTCCCTCCCCCTGCTCATGCTCTGTGTTCTCTCTCTAAAATAAAGAAATCTTAAAAAAAAAAAAGAATTTTCCTTAAAACTCAAATCCATTTTAACTGCCAATATCAATAAAGGCATATCACATCTTTTTGAGGAGCAGGGGTTGGGATAAGCAAGTAGGCACAATAGCAGAACTATGGTAACTATTACCATTAATGAAATCCATCCACTTAATAAATACTTGATATGCAGTACTTGTTGCAATTTTCAAATTCCAATTAGAGAAATCGCTAACACTTAGTGAATACTTGCTCTGTGTGCCAGCAACTCAACTAAGCACTTTACACACATTATCTTAAGGCATCTTCTTAAGACCCTAAGAGGTAAGAACTGTTGTAACCCATTTTGCATGTAAGGAAATGGAGGCATAGAGGGTTAAGTAACTGCCCAAGGTCACATAGCTAGTGAAGGACAAGAGTCAGCATTTGAACCCAAGCCATCTGGTTCCAGAGACCCTACTACTAATTACTTTCTTATATTATCCCCTAACCCAAAGAATGTGGTAAGATCTCATTTAAGGTTTCAGTTTAACTGACTTTTAAATGGCAAAGCTCCTAATACAGATAGCCTACATATTCAATACACAATTTCTACTTGTAAAGTAAAGAACATGCTTATGGGACAAATTTCCCAGCTTCCCACAACTATTATTTTCCTCACTCTTACAACTACCTAGAAAATAGTTATTAGGGTTTCAATTTCCTCATAGATGAGTTCCTCACTGTGTCTTTGGGCAAAAGTCAGTAACATCAAACAAGGCATTTTTCTTGTCTACTCCAACACTGTTTCCTAATTTGCTCCCCATCTACTCCAGTCTGCACCAAGAGTTTCTTCTCATTCTTCATCTAACCACTAAAGCAGTTTCATCTTAAATTACTTAAGATTCACTAGAAAAATCTATGTGGCTTTCTACATTTGAAAAGAGTTTCCCCTGTATCGGCAGCTGTGACAGGCCAGGCCCCTACCTGTCCCACATGCCCCCATCTAACACCAGGCCCGGTTGTATCGATTCTACCTGTAAAACACTTCTCCGACCTCACACCACTGACTTCACTCAGACCATCTCCAACCAACCCCTGAAATTTCCCTCCTCATCTTCCTGCTAGTTCAACTTCCAACCCACTAAGAGGGGGATCCCTTAGAATATGTTCTATCAGCCTTCCTCTTTATAATTTTTCAAAAGCTGCCCACTGTTTCCAGGATCAGGCCCTCAAAGCTTCAGACTCAGAAATCCATCCCCTTTAGCCCTGCCTGTACTCCGGTCATACCCAGCCGTGTGCAAACTTTCCTATCCCGGCCTCCGGAGGCCCTCTCTGCCCTGGCCCACTGGGCAAACGCCTACACCCCCCTCAGCACTGAGCTCAAGGAACTGTTTCTTTTCTTGGTAAAGCCCTCCCTCACCTCCCTTTCCAGAGCATTGGTATACACGTCTTTCACAGGAATAATCAACCACGGCTTTGGTAACTTCTTTTACATTTTTCCTTTCCTCAAATAGAAAGAAAGCTCCTGGGGTCGGAGATTTTGTCTTGCATAATCTTTGGGTACACACATAGTAACTACTAATAGATTTCTGCTTATTGAGGCTTTGTTATCAGCTTAGTATTACTGGTAATAGAAATGGTCCTCGGGACGCCTGAGTGGCTTAGTCAGTTAAGTGTCTGCCTCTGGCTCAGGTCATGATCTTAGGGTCCTGAGATCGAGTCCCAAATTGGGCTCCTTGCACAGCAGGGAGCCTGCTTCTCCCTCTGCCTGCCACTCTCTCTCTCTGACAAATAAAATCTTTAAAAGAAAATTGGAAAAAAAATTCAAAAAGAAAAAAGATCCTCAAATTCCACTCTATCAGAAGGAGGAAAGGAGGTCATTTCCACTGTAGCGTATGAATAACATTTTACAACTTCTTTTTTTTTTTCAAAGATTTTATTTATTTATTTTAGAAATAGAGCATGAGTGGAGGGGAGAGGCAGAGGCAGGAGCAGACTCCCCACTAAGTAGGAAGCCTGATGTGGGGCTCAATCCCAGGACCCTGGGATCATGACCTGAACTGATGGCAGATGCTTAACCGACTGAGCCACCCAGGCGCCCCAACATTCTACAGCTCCTGATGAATGTCTAATTTCTCCCTCCACCCACAAGGACAGTAATATAAAAAAAAGCTTTGATTTGCTGAGGGGAAAAAGGACTAATAAAAACATGAAATCAATCATATTTATTGCCAGAAACTATATTTAACCTCAATGTACTCCATTTATGGCCATGACAGTACAATTATGTCAAATCAATTTAAAACTGGTAGGTCAGGGCACATGCTTATACAGGAAAGATTTTCTATAATGATTAAAGTTAATGGAATAAAAAATATTTTTGCACACATCATCCCAAAATCATATGTGCTGAACATTCTATTCTGTCTGATAAAGACACAGATGAAAGCCATTGATGTGAAAATCAAAGATAAAAGATTAAACACAAAAAGTAAACAGCCAGTTTGATCCTTTCTTTTTTTGGGGGGGGTCCATACAGCAAGCATTTCATCAAATAACATATTATTTCTATTTATGAGTCATCAAAAATTTATTATTAGAGTGCTCACAATTAAACTACAATAAAATATCTTCTCTAATAGTAAATATCAAGTCATTTAATTTCTATATCCCTCATCAGTCAACTAAATACCTCTCTAAATCTCCTTTCAGTTCTAAAATTCTACAAAGAAGAGTTTGATTAAAAAAAAATAAAATGAGAAACAAACTAAGGGTTGCTGGGAGGTGGGGGGCGGGGGTATGTGCTATGGCAAATGCTGTGAAATGTGTAAGCCTGATGATTCACAGACATGTACCCTGGGGTAAATAATACATTATATGTTAATAAAAAAATTAAAAAAAATAAATAAAGTAAAATGAACAATTAGAAATATTTTAATATTATATGTTTTCTAAATTAAAATGCCTCTTATGGAGGTGCCCAAGTGGCTTAGTGGGTTAAGTGTCTGCCTTCAGCTCAGATCATGATCCCAGGGTCTTGGGATGGAGCCCTGGGTAAGGCTCCCTGCTCAGCGGGGAGTCTGCTTCTCCCTCTCCCTCTGCCATTCCTCCTGCTTGTGCTAATAAATAATTAAAATCTTTAAAATAAAATAAATGTCTCTTACGTAAAGTAGAACAAACTATTATCTAAAAACAGATTTTCCCACTTACCTCAAGATTTTGACATTCCTGAGCAGAATTGGTAGGCAGGCCAATCCACTTGATTTCTTTTTTTTCCTTTGAAATTATGTTCATTGCCATTAGCACATTTAAAGCATCATAAACTCTTCTCCTAATATTCTTCTGGTCATAAGCCTGCTAAAAAATACTTTTAATGAGTGATACATTTCAAGGGTTAAGATACAGTCATAGGATATTAAGATATTTAATTATTATTATAATATCTTGGAAGTGATTAAAGAATTCTATACCCAGTGAAAATATCCTTCAAAAATAAGATGAGATAAAGATACTTTCTTTTTTTTTTTTTAATAAAGATACTTTCAATCTAAAACTTAAAACATTCTAAAAAATAAAGATTATGTTCGCAACAGATCTAAATTAAAAAATACTAAAGGGCGTTCTTCAGGTAGAAGAAAGGTGGATGGGATCCAAGATGGAAGTTTGGAGATGTAGGATGGAAAGAAGACCAACACGAAAGATAAATATGTGGATATATCTCAAATAACACTCACTTTATAAAACAATAATATCTTGTGGAATCAAGAATATATATAGAACTAACATATATGACAACAGTATATATATCAGAAAGGGGTAATGGAGTTGTTAATTAAAGTGGGCTAAAACCCTACACTGTCTGGAAGGATATTTTAAGACTTTGAAAAGTCGAGGATGTATGTTTTAATTAGGTAAAACAGTGCTTTTCAAGTATGTGGTCTAAGGACTAGCGCTGATCTGAAAACTGTTACTACTCTCTAATGAAAATAGGGAACTTACACCAAGATGTCATTACATAGATCTCTAAAGCACACTGTTTACTTCAGCTAATTTTTTTTTTTTTTAAGCAAGATTTTTCTCAATGAAGGAGACTGTGTTAACTTAGATTGTGGGAAAAAAACCTTATTTTATTGTGGACAAGCAGTTCCTAAGAAAAATCCAATCAATCAAATGCCGTCATAATAGTGGATGGTGAAGAAAACTGAATACAGAACTAAACTTAAATAAGGGAGGAATTGAAGTTATAGAAGTGAATGTAAATATTAGAAATCCTGACCCTGTAGAAATAATGATAATTTAATAAAAAATATCAGGAGACAGACAAAGTAGGCCTGCTAAAGTTCTCCTTGATATTTAAAGGGGCACGGATTCAAAGCAGATGAACTATTCAAACAGATGAAGTATGTAATAATAGAGGTTTTGGCATAACATATTTATTTAAAGTCATAATAACAACTATAATAATATTATTCTTTTAACAACTACCACTAATATATTCAATCTGAATCTGTGCTAACCAAGAAAGATGGGAGATGCAAGTAAATACAAACATATTAATTTTTCCCTTCATAATCAACAGATACTCGTTTATAGATGACAACAAACAAAAGAAACAAAATACTGAAGTTACTTAAAGTTATAACAATTACCAATTAAAGAACTAAAGACTACAAACCTTCCAATTTATCAAAAAAAAAAAAAAAAAAAATCCGCCACACGGCAGGGAATAGGAAGGAAAAAACCCCCAAATCATTTGTATCCAGGGATGTGGCTGGGGGTGGTTAGTAAAAATGTATGTTAGATTATGAAATGTGCTAGGAAGAAATGCCTCAGTACCGTGACATCTGAGTGAAAACTAGAGGGGAGAGCGAAACCATATGGCTCCTGAGCAGATATTCAGACATAGGAAACAGCAAGTGTAACAGCCTGATAAGGAATCTATCTGGCATATTTACCCCAAAGCAAAAAACAAAAAACCCCACCAGTCTCATTCACGACCATCAGTGTAAAACTCCTAAATTTTCAGGAAACTATACATAATTTGATTAAATTCAATATCCATTTCTGATTTTTTAATTAAGAAAAATACAAGAAATGCTCATTTAAAAAGATCAAGTTATGGTTGCTATCATTTCAAAATAAAACCTTTATCATAAGGTGGCTAGAGTGTAGTAACTGGGAGAGTGCATAGTAGGAAATAAGATCAGAGAGGTAATGGTGGGCCAGGTCATATAGAGTCTTGCAGTACATTTTGAGAACTTCCACTTTCACTCAGAATCAGAATGTTATATACCTTCTCTACAGGTGCCAGAGAAAAGAAAAAAATACATTACCAAATAATGGCTCACAAGAAAAAAACTCAAAGCAACCCCCAAAGTATAAATAATTCAACTCACAATCTTTGATCACAGCTAATGAAAAACTGAGTAAAAAGTAAAAACTCAGAAAAACAAAAATCCTTATCACCAGGAACTATAAAAACTCTAATGCCATACTTAGGTCAGAGAGGAAATTAAAACAAAGTTGCAGAATATTTAAAGAATAACATTATATCAGAATCAATGGGAAATGGCTAAAGCAGTGAATGAGAGGAAAAGTCGTAGCTATAAAGATTTTCATTACTAAACAAAATAATAAAAGTATACATCATAGTCTACAGAGTAGAAAAATAACAAAAGTAACTTCAGGAAAGAGAAGAGAATATTAAATGAAGATAAAAGGGGCGGCTGAATGGCTCAGTTGGTTAAGCATCTGCCTTCGGCTCAGATCATGATCCCAGAGTTCTGGGATTGAGGCCCACATCACAGGAAGCCTGCTTCTCCCTCTCCCTCTGCTTGTGTGCTCCTGCTTTCTGTCAAATAAACAAACAAACAAACAAACACAAACAAACAAATAAATCTTTAAAGAAAAATGAAGATAGGGACGCCTGGGTAGCTCAGTTGGTTAAGCAGCTACCTTCGGCTCAGGTTGCGTGATCCGAGGGTCCTGGGATCGAGTCCCACCTCGGGCTCCTTGCTCAGCGGGGAGCCTGCTTTTCCCTCTGCCTCTGCCTGCCACTCTACCAGCTTGTGCTCTCTCTCTCTCTGACAAGTAAATAAATAAAATCTTTAAAACAAACAAATAAATAAATAAATAAAATTTTAAAAATTAAAAAAAAGAAAAATGAAGATAAAAGAAGAAATTAACTGCAAAACAGGAGGGTCAGCATAGATTTAAGAAATGGTTCTTTGGGAAAAATAATTACAAATAATTTTAAGAACATGTATGAAATGTAGGATTTTCTAAGAAAACATAAAATGCCAAACTGACTCTAAGGGAGACAGAAATTCTAAACAGACTAATTACCAAAGAAAAAATGGAGTATGCTATCTAAGCTTTACCCCCCCACCAAATTGCCAGGCCTAGATGGTATCACAGGTGATTTCTAGAATATGTCAGGAAAGAGAAATATACATCCAATGCTATTTAATCTGTAATGGAGTAAACAGGAAGAAGGAGAAAAAAAAGCCTCTAAATTTTAAAAAACCAGCATAATGCTGCAAATCTAAACTGCAAAGATGGTAAAAAAAAAAAAAAAAAAAAAAAAAAAAATCCCACCAATCTCATTTGTAACTGTCAGTGTAAAACTCCTCAGTTTTCAGGAAAGTATACAGAATTTGATTAAACTCAATGTCCATTTCTGGTTTATTTTTTAGTTAAGAAAGAAACATTCTTAAAAAAAAATCAAGTTATGGTTGCTATCATTTCAAAAATAAAACCTTTTGTCATAATTAAGGTTGGAAGGCTATAAATATTTCCACTAAGGTCAAGAACTGTTGTAAGAATTGTTGTGGGGAAGAAAAAAATTGTTGCGGAGTACATATAATATGATTACATTTAAATAAAATGCAAATTGATCTATAATGATAAAAAGCAGATCAGCAGTTGCCTAGGGATAGAGGGAGAAGGAGAGACAGATTACAAAAGACAGAAAAAACCTGGAAGTGACAGAATTGTTCCTTATTGCTCTCTAAAATAAATAAATAAAATCTTTAAAAAATAAAAAAAGGAAATAAATTTTATTATGTGTATGCATAAGGAATTTTTGGTATGATACTCAAGAATCTCAAGAATAGGGGTGCCTGGGTGGCTCAGTGGGTTAAAGCCTCTGCCTTCGGCTCAGGTCATGATCTCAGGGTCCTGGAACTGAGTCCCATGTCAGGCTCCCTGCTCAGCGGGGAACCTGCTTCTCCCTCTTACTCTGTAGCTCCCCTGCTTTTGCTCTCTCAAATAAAAACAAATAAATAAATAAAATCTTTTTTAAAAAGAGAGTTTTTTTATTATATACTCTTAGGTAGATTTCTTATTATATACTCTTTGGTACAACTCAATTTTTTTATAGACACGTTCATATATTATTTTTCAACTAAAAACAAGATAAATTTTTCAAATTGACTTATAGAAGAAACACTAATGAATTCAGAAACCTATCCCAAGTCATTCAAATATAAAAAGTATGTTTAACCAAGGGTGCCTGGGTGGCTCAGTGGGTTAAAGCCTCTGCCTTCAGCTCAGGTCATGATCTCAGGGTCCTGGGATTGAGCCCCACATCGGGCTCTCTGCTCAGCGGGGAGCCTGCTTCCCCCTCTCTCTCTGCCTGCCTCTCTGCCTACTTGTAATCTCTCTCTTTCTCTCTCTCTCTGTCAAATAAATAAATAAAATCTAAAAAAAAAAAAAATGAAGTATGCTGTAGTGGTTTTGAGTGAGAGTTTATAACCTTTAGTTTATACACATTAGAAATACACATTATTGGGGCGCCTGGGTGGCTCAGTGGGTTAAAGCCTCTGCCTTCGCCTCAGCTCAATATCTCAGAGTCCTGGGATCGAGCCCCACATCAGGCTCTCTGCTCAGCAGGGAGCCTGCTTCCTCCTCTCTCTCTACTTGTGATCTCTTTCTCTCTGTCAAATAAATAAATAAAATCTTAAAAAAAAGTGTATGTTTAACCAGCCTATCTTAAAGTGGACAGGAAGTGGGTGGGAAGGCTGATAAAGACTAGTAGATCTGGAAGAAGGTTTCTCAACCTTAGCACTGTTGACATTTTGGGCCAGATAATTCTTTGTTGTGGAGGGCTGTTCTATACATTGTAGAATATTTAGCAGCATCCCTGGCCTCTACCCACTAGCTGTCACTATCATACCCCTCCCCCAACATGATGACCAAAAATGTCCCCAGACATTGCCAACTACACCTCCTGAGAACAAAACTATCCTGTGAGAGTCACTGATCTAAAGGAAGTAGTGTCTAAGGCAGACTTGAATGATGAGTGGTAGTTATCTGGAAGACTATAGAATTGAAAGAGAGGCCCAGGCAGAGGATACAGCATAAGGGCCCAGAAAAGAAAGGCTAGCACTCTTGGGAGCTGAAAGTAATTCCACATGAATAGCTCATAGAATTGGATATAGGGGATTAAGAAAGAGGAGGAATCTGGAGGGCAAGCAAGATGGTCATAAGACCTCCTCCTCTATGTTTTGGGAGTTGGACCATATCCTAATGCAACTGGGGTATTAAAAGGAGCATGACAAGATCAGACTACATTTTAGAGCCCTCACCTCCACATAGACAATACACTAGAAAAGAACAAGAATGGAGACCAGCCAAGACACTGCTATGTTTCTACTTATTTTGCATGTTGATCCCTTTTCCTTTTAACTATAATCTTAACATCTAAAATTAAATGTGTGCTCTTCATATGTAAAAAAAAAAAAGTTATGTTTAAGAAAAGTATGTTCCTGGGCACCTGGGTGGCTGAGTAGGTTAAGCATCTGCCTTCGGCTCAGGTCATAATCTCGGGGTCCTGGGATGGAGCCCCTAGTCAGGCTCCCTGCTCTGCAAGGAGTCTGCTTCTCCCTCTCCCGCTGCCCCTCCCCCTGCTTGTGCACTCACTCTCTCTCTCTCTCAAACAATCTCTTAAAAAAAATTGTATGTTCCTTTTGTAGCCCCCAAAAATATATTTTTAAAAATACACGTTAATCCTTATGTTTAAATATATAATAAAAGAACGCTTTCTAAAACAAAACAAAAAAAACTCAACAACAAAAGAATTCCCCAATAGACAATATGAAACCCTTAGGTAAAGGAGTTGGGGATTCCCCAGCTTGTCTGAGTCCTTAAAAAAATGATAGTCAACCCAGAGATACACTGTTGCGCCATTACAGTCAAAGTCAAGTGCATGATCTACCTACCGAATCAGCGGCCAAATGGTTATTTGAATTAGTGAACTCGGATACCAGCTCATCAGCCACTTCATTATATGACGTTGTACCTTTCCGTTGAACTTTCTCACATACTTTCATGGAAAAATGTCTCAAGCCTTTTCCATTTTTATCTCCTTTTTTGCTTCGTTTACTAGAAGAGAAAAAAAACGTATTTATACACCAGACTTCCTTTATAAAACTATAATGTGAGAATATAGTAATTTGCTGTTTTAAGTGGTAAATTTTAAGTTGAATTCGAGATGAAGAAATGTTTTGAACTTAACTTTTGCCTTAAAGCCTAATAAAGTATGAAGTTGAGTGTTTTCTATACACATCATTCATTTATTCAACAAATATTTACTGACCAGTTACTTACTATTATGTGCCAGGTACTATTCTACACACTGGGAATAAATCAATGACAAGAAGAGACAAAAACACTGCCCTGGTAGTTACATATTTACCTTTTTTGTATTCTGTGTATGCTACATTTCTTTTTCATGTAAAATTAAAAGTACCACTATTCTTTCATTTATTTACTCAAATTTCAAACAGAGTTCACTGGTATTAACAAAAGATCTAAGTCTTCAATTATTTTAACTTTGGTTAATGCTCAGTCCTAAACTCTGATAACTTATTACATTTTCAGGGGTTCAATTTAGTTCTACCAATTTCTGAGTGCCAACTATATGCCAAAAACTGCAGTAGGGACCAGAGTACAAAAACAGCAACTGAGGCAAAACCCTTTCCCTCAGTATGAGCCTTGCTGGGGGGAGGCGGTGGAAACAAGTCAGACCTATAAGGACAGATAATTCCAATATAGTAAGGTAGGTGCCAAGTCAGAGTTATTTATAAGTTCATGGGAGTTGTGAAGGGGGACATCTTATCTAACCTAGAGGAGAAAGTGTTGGAATAAGAGCCAAGTGAAAGCAATCAACAAAATGAAAAGGCAACCTATGGAATGGGAGAAAATATTTATAAACTCCTTGTCTGACAGGGGGTTAATAGCCAAAATATCTAAGAAACTCCAACAACTCATTAACAAAAAATCCCCAAATAACCCAATTAAAAATAGGCAAAAGTCATGGGCAGAAATTTCTCCAAAGAAAACAAACAAATGGGGCCCCTGGGTGGCGCAGTTGGTTGAGCGACTGCCTTCAGCTGAGGTCATGATCCCGGAGTCCCCGGATCGAGTCCCACATCGGGCTCCCAGCTCCATGGGGAGTCCGCTTCTCACTCTGACCTTCTCCCTTCTCATGCTCTCTCTCTTCCCTAATAAATAAATAAATAAAATCTTTAAAAAAAAAAAAAAAGAAAACAAACAAATGGCCAACAGGTATATGAAAAGGTGCTCAACACCACTAATCATTAGAGAAATGCAAATCAAAACCATAATGAGGTACTACCTCACATCTGTTAGGATGGGTGTTAAAAAACAAAACAAAACAAAGCACCGGTGAAAATGTGGAGAAATCAGAACCTTGGTACACTGTTGGTGGGAATGGAAAATGGTACAGTCACTATGAAAAAAGTATGGAGGTTCTCAAAATATTTAAAATAGAATTTCCATATGATCCAGTGATCCCATTTCTGGGTATACATCCAAAAGAAGTGAAATCAGGGTCTCCAAGAGGTATCTGCACTCTCATGTTCACTGCAGCATTATTCACAATACCCAAGAGATGGAACTAACCTAAATGTTCATAGGTAGATAAAAGGATAAAAAAATGTGGCATATATACACAATGGAATATTATGTGGCCCTAAAAGAGAATGAAATCCTGCCATATGTGACAGCATGGATGAAGCTGGAGGACATTATAGTAAGCCAATCACAAAAGGACAAATAATGCATATCTCACTTATATAAGGTGTCAAAACAGTCAAACACAGAGAAGCAAAGAGTAGAACGATGCTTGCCAGGGGGAAGGAAAAGGGAAAATAGGGAACTGTTCAACAGGTTCAATGAAGTTTCAGTTATGCAAGATGAGCAAGCTCTAGAGATCTGCTGCACAACATAGTGCTTACGGTTAATGATACACTTTAAAAGTTGTTGGGGGTGGTGCTTGCTTCGGCAGCACATATACTAAAAAAGTTGTTGGGGGTAAATCCCATCTCATGTGTTTTCACCACTGCCACCACCAAAAGAGAACTGTCAAGTGAAGGAAGTTAGGAAGGGCAACCAGGAGCAACAGCAGTACACACGGGGGAGAGTGAAACAGATGATAAAAGTTCAGAGACTTAGAAACAAACAGCGCAGTATTACCAGAATATAAAGTGCAACACAAAAGATGAGGCAGAAAGGGAGACAAGAGGCCAGGCCCTTAAATGCCATGCAAAGGAACTTATACTTTATCATATTCCTTTAGTATAATTATATTTATTTATAAATTATTTACACATTCTACTGTGTTATATATATTAAGAAACAGACTAAATGTCTATTTTAAAAGAATGAGGGAAGGACAGGTATATATCTTCTTTTTCCCACATTCCCAAAAAATCACCTGTGGTCACAGACGACAATGACTAGTACTAGTACTAGTACTACTACTACTACTAACTACTACTACTGAAAAATTGGGAAGCCACTAAAGGTAATAAGTGTGTGTGGGGGAGTAACATGGTAAGAATGTCAGTTAGGCAGAGATTCTGGCTGCAAAGTAGAAGATGCATTCATGAGGGGCAAAAGCAGAGACCAGATGAGAGGCAAGCCTAGGCAAGGAATATCGACTCCTGAAATTGGGGCAACTAGGTAAATAGGGTTGATTAAGAAGAGATGATTTCTGCAAATTTTAAAGACGAAAATTTTATTTTTATCTTTTCTAAGTGACTGGTTGATATGAGTGTGAAGAAAGAGGGAAATAAGAGAATGACTCTTAGAAAGAGGGGTCATTTACTGACATCCAGGAGACAGGAACAAAGTCATGAGCTCCATTTTAAGCCTCCTCCTCCACATGGTCCAATACCTGGCTATAACCCACATGCAGCCATGGAGCACATGAAATCTGGGAAGCCTGAATTAAGATGACTTCCCTGAATTTCAAAGACTTGTATTAGAAATGAATGTTAAATATCGCATGGATATTTTTTATATTAATTATATGTTGAAAGGTGATATTTTAGATACATTAGATTAAATAAGAGATATAAAAATTAAATTCAGGGGCGCCTGGCTGGTAGAGCATGCGACTCCTGATCTGGCGTGGTGAGTTTGAGCCCCATTCTGAGTGTGGAGGTTACTTAAAAATAAAATCTTAAAATTAATTTCATGTTTGTTTTTATTTTTTATACTGGCTATTAGAAAATTAAAAATTACATGTGGCTTGCATTATATTTCTTTTGGTCAGCAATGATATTGAGTTTGACATGTCCGTGGAGTAGCCCAATGGATATATTCATTAGATAGTTGAATATGTAAGTCTCTTTTAATTTTTTTTTTTAAGATTTTATTTATTTGTCAGAGACAGAGAAAGAGCGAGGGAGCACAAGCAGGGAAAGCAGCAGGCAGAGGAAGAAGCAGGCTCCCTGCATGTGGGACTCAATACCTGGACCCTGGGATCATGACCTGAGCCGAAGGCAGCCATTTAACCGACTGAGCCACGCGGGCGCACCGCCCCGTAAGTCTCACTTATTTAAGTGTGTGTACAGGACAGGTCACTTAGAAACTCATCAGCATGTGTACCCACGCCAACCTTCTTCCTACCAGTCTTAGAGGTTTAGATATCTCTGTTTTTAAATCTAACTTCCTTTTTTGAGATAACAGTTTATTGAAATATAATTCACATACCATAAGCTCTATTTTTTTAAAGTATACAATTCAGCAGCAACATCACTACAATCTAATTTCTTCACCTTAAAGAGAAAGCCTGCACCCACTGACAGTCATGCCTCATTCCCTCGAATGAGGGAATGACTCCTCATTCATTCCAAGAAGAAAGGGCTGTACCCTTTCTTCTTTCTTTTTCTTTCTCTTTTTTCCTTCCTTCCCCTTCCTCCCTCTGTCCCGCTCTCCCTTTAAGTAGGCTCCATGCCTAGCGTGAAACCCAGTGTGGGGCTTGAACTCACAACCCTGAGATCAAGACCTGAGCTGAATCAAGAGTTAGATGCTCAACTGACCGAGACACCCAAGTGCCTCCAAAGTCAACTGACTTGAAATTTTCACTCCAGTGCTTCTGTTTCTGTATTGTTTGCTCTCCTTGAGCTGTTCTATCCAGTGTTTGTTTTTAATCAACAATTTTATTTTGAAACTGGAACCTGTTCAAGACTCCAGATCCAATTAACACTTTAAAGGAAATAGCAAGGACAGAAGGACATGTTAAACTGTACTACAGGGATTCAACAAGCAAATTCTTTAGGCTGTGGTTTCTTCAACTACAAAATTATAAGGGAATAAAGGAGGGGAGGAGGAAGAAGAAGAGTGAAGGGGAAAAATAGTAACAGAAGGGAACTCTACAGATTTTGTTAAGACATACAAATTTATTTAAATCCTGATTCAAATAAACTATACACACACACACACACACACACACACACACACACACACACCCGGTTATGGGGGAGTCTGGGAAAACAGCAATAGCAGGATAGTTTTCAAACTCTCTAAATCCCCACATAAAAACAGAGCAACTAGATAGCAAGACCAAAACTCTTTGACATTTATAACAAAACCAGATGACAAGGTATCTTCAACAAGCCCCAGAATACAAACCACCAATACCCAAAAAGCCTGCATGATAAAGAAATCCTCAATGGGGCCACACCTAATGAAACTCAGGACAGGATATCCCAGAAGAACCATCAAGAATTTACTAGAAAGTAAAACAGACCAATATGAGAGCATTAGTTGAAACAAGAAGTTTTGCCCTCTTCAATACCAGCTGAGTGCAAGGACCAAAATAAGGTTGGAACAATCTAGTCCGTAGGACTCCCACAATTGATATTCAAGAGAAAAATGATAAATATTGGAGGTGGGCAAAGTATCTATAGGCAGTAAGAGTATATGAAGAAGAAAATCAAAGCAAGAAAACAGAATACTAAATGCTAAATTCAAGAATATGTTCAGAAATAAAATAATATCAACCGAGAATGATTAGTACCGAAACAGCCTAGTAAAATTCCAAATTTCAAAGCAAAATGCATGCATCTAGAAGAGTATCGGATTTTTTAACAGCAAGGCATTATGCCAGAAGAAAATAAATATATTTAGGAAATTGAGAGAGAGTATGAACCAAGGACTTTTGCAGCCAGTGAAACTGACTTAATTCAAATATAAAATGCACAAACTCAGGGATTACTACTCCCATAAGCTCATTCTGAAGAAACTACTAGCACACAAGCTTCAGACAAGCAAAATGACTAGAGAGACATTCACATAATGCCTGGTGATGTTACCTATAGAACTAAGACTAAATGAGGACTGGGAGGAAAGAGTACCGTATACGCAGTGGGTATATGCTCTAACACTGTGGATAAAGTATGACTATTAAAAAACTGGGGAGGGAGCACCTAGGTGGTGCAGTTGGTTAAGCATTCGACTCTTGGTCTCAGCTCAAGTTGTGATCTCAGGGTCCTGGGATAGAGTCCCGTGTTGGACTCCATGCTCAGCAAGGAGCTGCCTAAGACACTCTGTCCCTCTCCCTCTGCCCCTCCCCTAATCCCTGCTCACCCCCTCTGTCGCTCTCTCAAATCTTCAAAGGAAACTGGGGAGAGAACAGAGAGAGCATATGCAAAAAAATTTTAATGTTTTTAGTCACCACATTAATGGTAATATTAGTATTATTTGGGACATTAAGCAATATAATACAGGATAAAACCAATGAGGTAATTACCATATACACTAATACTATTACCCTTAATCCTTAAAAATCAGGATTCTCAGTGTGGAAGAAAGGGGAATGAGATGTAATGGAGAAGAGGTTTAGTAAGATTTGAATAGAAGTATCAATATAAACCCATGAAGTATTATCTCTGTGTGTGTCTTAGTTCTGTCCATTTTTCTTAAAGATTTTATTTATTTACTTGACGCAGAGAGAGAGAGATCACAAGTAGGCAGAGAGGCAGGCAGAGAGAAGGGGAAGCAGGCTCCCCGCTGAGCAGAGAGTCCGACGCAGGGCTCGATCCCAGGGCCCTGAGATCATGACCTGAGCCGAAGGCAGAGGCTTTAACCCACTGAGCCACCCAGGCACTCCTTGGTTCTGTCCATTTAAAAGGACTAGAAAAAATGACCAATCTAGTAGCAATGAGCATCTGCAGCCTCCAACTGGAGCCTAACATATAATTCTCCCTAAAGGAAATCAATGCTTCTTAGAGAAATGGCTGATTCCAGGCATAGGGCAAGAAACATGTAAGATGAACTTGAAACATTTTATAATATCAGTAACAAGCATCAAAGACTACTAGGGTCTTGTGAAAAGGACTGAAGAATCAATTAGAAGAGGCTCCCACTAGCCAAACATAGGACAATTTAAGGTTCAATTGTGATAGTAACTGCAATGTATGAAACCCATCAAGTATGTTCAAATTCATGAATTCATAATGATACTTTTAAAAGGAAAGATTTGGTCAGCTTTGAAGGAACAAGTACATCATCTTGAAAACTGGTCAATAAAGGGAAGGGATCAAACATTTATTCTGCTTTTATATGAACTGTACCTCCAGGTAAAGAAACAGAAGTGTCTTTATATAAAAGTAGTGCCAGTAGTTAGAATAATACTAATTGCAATCCACAATGAATAGGTATAAGCATTAAGCATCAGTGGTATGCACATCATAAAAAGAGAGACAATGGAAGAACACAGCACTATCGAGTCTTGCCAAGGAGCAAACATCAGTCTAATAAAGTCACTAAATCTTACTGCCAAACTACAGGAAATACAGAAAACAGAGGAATATATTGAGATGCACATAAGTATGAAATCAATAAAATCTAGACTGTGGGAAACCCTTAAGTCAAACAGCCTAGTTAAAACAATTAAAGTATGAGGAAAATAATGGGACAGAAGGGAGATCTACATATAAAAGAGGTATCAAATCAACTTTTTTTTTAACGGACAAGACTAAAATGTGCAAAAGGATGCACATTTAGGTAATAAAACTATCTAAATCTCCAAGGAAGTGAAGTGATTACTCTAAAAATCAGGATAACAATTATTTATTTATAGGAGAGAGAGGGTATTGTGATTAGGATGGGGCACATGAAGGGGCGTCTGGGTTCTACTTTTTTTTTTAAAGATTTTATTTATTTATTTGACAGTGAGAGATCACAAGTAGGCAGAGAGGCAGGCAGAGAGAGGGGGGAAGCAGGCTCCCCGCTGAGCAGAGAGGGCGATGCGGAGCTCGATCCCAGGACCCCGAGACCATGACTCGAGCTAAAGGCAGAGGCTTCAACCCACTAAGCCACCCAGGCGCCCCCTGATTCTTATTTCTTAAAAAAGCAAACAAAACATGACACTTCAAACAACTAGAAATCTGAAGACTTACTACACATTTGATATTCAGGAATTATTGTTAATTTTCCTAGGTATAATGATATTGTAGATATGTTTAAGAGTCTTTTTTTTTTAAAGATTTTATTTATTTATTTGACAGGCAGAGAAAGTGAGAGAGCATGAGAGGAGAGAAGGTTAGAGGAAGAAGCAGACTCCCCATGGAGCTGGGAGCCCAATGTGGGATTCGATCCCGGAACTCAAGGATCATGACCTGAGCCGAAGGCAGTTGCTCAACCAACTGAGCCACCCAGGCACCCTAAGAAAGAGTCTTTTTAGATATAAGTACTGAGAGATTTATGATGAAAATTATTTACTTTATAATAATACAGGAGGGGGTATATACAAAATAAGGTATGCAATGGATCGATCATTGTTAAAGTTCAGAGACATGCACACAAGAGGTTAGCGATACGAGTCATCTATTTTTGTCTTTTAAATTCTCTAAAATAGTTAAAAAAAAAAAGAGAGCGAATAGAATGCTTTGAGCCCCTCTTTGATTACTTACATTGGTTTAGCCCTTAGCCTCAGTTTCCTATACTCAGCCCAGCTTTCTCAGGAAGGAGTCTTTATATATCACAATACCATATTAATACAAAGGAGAATTCAACCTATACAATCATAACTCTGGATCCTACTGCAGTTCTCAGCTAGGTGAGAAACAGCACCATCCACCCTATCACCCAAGCCAGAAACGAGGTTCGACCTATGTTCTTCTAAGGCGCTATCAAATCAATCTGATTCAATCTAATCTAATTCAAGTCCTAAATAGCTTTTAAATTCAACTTCTCTGTGTTCCCACTGCCCTAGTTCAGGCCCTCATAATCACTCTCAGAATAGAACTAGAGCCTTGTAAAGGTTCTCCTTTGTGCTGTCTAGAAGTATTCCAATCCTTCCACAGGGCCATTAAGGTTTTCTTTCTTTCCTTTTCTTTTTTTCCCTAAGATTTGAATTATTTATTTGAGAGAGAGAGAGAGAGTGAGAGGCGCCTGAGTGGCTCAGTTGGTTAAGCATCCTGCCTTCGGGTCAGGTCATGATCCCAGGGTCCTGGGATTGAGCCCCACATCAGGCTCCTTGCTCAGCAGGGAGTCTGCTCCTCCCTCTCCCTCTCTCCCAGCTTGTTCTCTCTCTCTCAAATAAATAAAATCTTAAAAAGAGAGAGCGTGAACCAGCCTGAGCGGAGGTGGGGTGGAGGTGGGGGGGTAGGAGTGGGGAGAGGGAGAAGCAGATTCCCCACTGAGCAGGGAGCCCCATGTTGGGATCCATCCCAGGAACTCCAGGATCTCGAGTTGAAGGCAAACGCTTAACTGACTGAGCCATCCATCCAGACGCTCCATAAATAATTTCATTTTTTCAGAAAAATATTTTATTTTACTTTAGAGAGTGGGAAGGAGAGGGAGCAAGAATCTGAAACAGACTCTGCACTGAGCATGGAGCCCCACAGGGGACTCGATCCCAAGACCTTGAGATCATGACATGAGTCAAAACCAAGAGTTGGATGCTCAAATGACTAAGCCACCCAGGTACCCCAAATAATTTAATTTTTAAAAGAATCTACCAATTCCTGTGTGCTACATTTATTTTCACACAAAGCCCACTCTATGCTGATTTATTCTTAGAATTTAGGGCATGTAGAAACAAATGGCTAGCCACGCATAAATTTATATAATTAGTACAAGTTAGGTGACAAAGGTAAATAAGAATTGCTAAAAATGGGAGTGCATGAGTTATTTTGAAAGAAATATGTTGTGTATGGGGTTTTACATTTATGCTAAGAACTGGATAAAGGTTTAAAGTAAATAAAAATCTCCACTTCATATTTATGAATTCCTTAAAAGCCAGGGATGAAGCAAGGTTGCTGTTTTTCATGTAATCCTGTATCTTTTTTAAAAAGGGAGCAATAAGATAATCATAGGGTAGTTTAGGGTGATCACCTAAGTTGCCCTCTACAATCAGATATGGATAATTTTTTTTAAAGATTTTATTTATTTGACAGAGAGAGAGAGACAGTGAGAGAGGGAACACAAGTGGGAGGGGTGGGAGAGGGAGAAGCTGGCTTCCCGCTAAGCAGGGATCCCGATGCAGGGCTCAATCCCAGGACCCTGGGATCATGACCTGAGCAGAAGGCAGATGCTTAACAGAATGACCACCCAGGTGCCCCAGACATGGATAATTTTTTTAAAAATATTTTATTCATTTGAGAGAGAGCATGAGCAAAGGGGAGAAGAGGCAGAAGCAGACTACCTACTCACCGAAGAACCTGACACAGGGCTTGATCCCAGGATCCTCATGACCTGAGCAGGAGGAGGATGCTTAACCATCTGAGCCACCCAGGTGCCCCAGACATGGATAATATTTAAAGGAAGAGACTAAACACAGTCCTTAAATAGGAACGACGAGACTTTTAACAGCTATTAAAAGCTGATGAACATACTCTTGAAACAAAGACAAGTCTACATAGAAGAATTTTATAAGATTATTCAGTGCACGAAATGATAATAAACTTGAAAAAAACTGGTTAAACATCAACATTGGTAAACTATATTTATTAACTATATATTTTCAACAGTTTACTTCATTTAACTCAGACCCACAATACTCCTCCATCTGAAAAACAGAACAAGAAGTAACCACCCCACAAGGCTGCTGTGAGGATTAAATGATACAGCAGCTGAGTTTTCTCTTCATGAGCTATTAGAATTTTCACAAGCAATACAAAACTGAAGGATACTACTCAGCACTGGCTGAATCAAGAAATAAGGCTTGTTCTTTGGAAGGCAGACAGAGCATCACCCCCCAAACAAACCCAACCAATACCTACATTAAGATTCAGCAGAAATAGGGGCGCCTGGGTGGCTCAGTTGGTTGAGCGACTGCCTTCAGCTCGGGTCATGATCCCAGAGTCCTGGGATTGAGTCCCGCATCGGGCTCCCAGCTCCACAGGGAGTTTGCTTCTCCCTCTGACCTTCTCCCCTCTCATGCTCTCTCTCACTGTCTCTATCTCAAATAAATAAATAGAATCTTTAAAGAAAAAAAAAAAAAGATTCAGCAGAAATAAGAATAGCTCATCCTACAGTACCTAAATAGGAGATTGCTCTAGCAACCAATTCTATAAAAGATTCTGATAGTTAAGGAACAATGCCTCTTGTGAAAGAACATTAAAAGGTAAAAGAACTCAACAACAAAAACAACTGAATTAAAAAATGGGCAAGGGACTTGAATAGACATTCCAAAGGAGATATACAAATGGCCACTAAGACCTAAAAAGATGCTCAACATCAGTAATCATTAGGGAAATGCAAATCCAATCAAAACCATAATGAGATTAGGGTGGCTATTATCAAAAAATGTTGTGAGAACGTGGAGAAACTGGAATCTTTATACATTGCTTTTGACAATTTAAATGGTATAGTCACAGTAGAAAAGACGAGGATATTGTCTCTCTAATATATAAAGAACTCTTACAACTCAATAACTAAAGTCCAAAGGATATGGAAAGACTTCTTCAAAGATATACGAAGGTTCTATAAGCACATGAAAAGATGCTCAACATCATTAGCTATTAGAGAAATGAAAATCAAAACCATAATGAAATATCATTTTACATTCATAAGGATGGCTATAATAAAAAAGACAAATAATAGACACTGGAAAGGACATAGAGAAATTGAAACCCGTTGCTGGTGGGAATGTAAAAGGGTACAGCTACTCTGGAAGACAGCCTATTCAAAAGGCTAAAAAATTACCATATAACCTTGCAATTTCATTCTTAGGTATATATGCAAGAGAAATGAAAACCTATTCACAAATGTTCACAGCAGCATCAACTCAAATATCCATCATCAATGAACAAGTACACAAAATGGTATATCCATACCGTGAAATGAAAGAAGTCAACCACAAACTTAATCAAGGCAGAGCTCTGTTTCCTTGAGATCAGTTTTCTAAGTTTCAGCCCTAGGGAACAAATGTCTTTGGTGGGTTGGGAAGCTTCAACTGGCACAGGTGCTCCTTGGATAGTCTTCATTTCATTGCCCTCATTACTTCCCTCACTAATTCATTCTCGCTTTTTATAGCTATCACCTCTAAGCCTAGAGCCTCTCCATTATCAGAATAAGGGAGAACGGCTTCCATTTCCAATTCTGACTTCTCCTATGCATATTCTGGGATGTAGATTACTCTACTATCACTTGTCCTTCATTATAATCACATAGGCTTTCATCTTCTAATTGGAAAATCTGTATCTCTACTTTTTACAGCACTTTAAAAAATTTATTTCCTTTTGTTATTTTTTACATGAAAGTTTCAATAGGATTTTAGGGGGCTGGGGGTGTTCAGTCTATCACCTTAAATTGGAAGCTTACTATCTAAATTTTAATTAGAACTTACATCTTTTCTTAGAATCAACCTCTTTGAAACACCAAGACCCTCTTTCCAAATAACACCAAAATATCGCCATGGGGTATAAATGCTATGATCTCTATTAGTCCATAAATAAAGTAGGAAGTATTCCTTACCAAATAAAGCCAAATTGAGAAATTTAAAAAAAAAAACAAAACTAATTGGTATAGTTTGAAATACATGTTAACTTTTATTTTTTTTTTACATGTTAACTTTTATTAATAATTTCATTTGAAGAATTCAAAAGAATTGTACCCAAAGAATTTCCATGCACTTAACTAGAATCTATAACCACTGTCTTTTTATATTTTCCCAATAAAAACTTATTTTTACTTACAAAAATAATTTGTAGTATAAAACAGCATACCCCAGGTAGAAGTTATAAATAAATCTATTTTAAATAAGGAATTGTACATAATCAAAACTTTATTTCCTGTTTAAATGAGCCAACTAGAAATAGTTAAATCAGCAAAATAATTTAATTTGGTAATTCAGTAAAATAATTTAGGAAAAAACTCTTTACTTTCCTGGAAGTATGTATGGTGGAAGTACATATCCATCAATGTTGCATGTGGAGGGGAAGAAGGGGCTTGAAATGGTAAATAAATGTTTATTCCTTATGGATCTTCACTCTCTCCCTCCCTGGGTCATATCATTCAGGCTTGTGACCATTTACATACTGATGATACTGCTTATATACTAATGATACCATCACTTAGATAACTAATAAACTTATTGAACCTTATATCCAAAACAAAATTCCTTCCCAAACCTACTCTGTACTACAGTAAACATAAAGGGCATAAATATTCATCTAGCTGTTGATATAAAAAACCAAGAGCCATCTTTTATTTCTCCTCTTCCTTCCTTCAATCTATCAATAAATCTTGTTGGTTCTATCACCATCATTAATCCATTGTTTCCCATTTCCACTTCCGGAACCTTGCCCCCTGCGATAGTCTTCTGATTTTCCTGTTCTTGTCTCCTTAGAGTCCATTTATCCCTCAGCAGTCAGCGTGACTTGGATCATGCCATTTCTCTGCTTAAAATACTCCTTAGAGGGTGCCTATGTGGCTCAGTTGATTGGGCATCTGCCTTTGGCTCAGGTCATGATTCTGGAGTCTTGGGATCGAGCCCCGCATCAGGCTCCCTGCTCAGCAAGGAGTCTGCTTCTACCGCTCCCTCTGCTACTCTCTCCCTTTCTCTCTCTGTCAAATAAATAAATAAAATCTTAAAAAAAAAAATTCTCCTTAGAAAAGAAACCAATTTCCCTACCAGGACCTACAAGGCCTTTCATCTTGATCTGACTCCTGCCTACCTCTCCACCCTCATCTTACTCTGCCTTTCTCACTTTCCCCAAATACATCAACCTGGTTCCTCATTCGGGAACTTTACATTTGCTGTTCCCTCTGCCCAGAATTCCTGGCTCCTCCACCTCACCTAAGCTATTTACATGCCTGACTTCTTTGCTTTCAAATATCACCTTCTTAGAGAGGCCTTCTTCAAGGTAGTTGCCATCACCTTTCTTATTTTTTTGTATCCATCTATTTTTTTGTATCCATCTATTACAATCTAAAATAATTTTATTTATTACTCCCACACACACAATAGAAGCTCTCTTAAAGGCAGACTTATCTATCCTGTTTATTATTCTCTTCAATACTTAGAACATAACAGTTAATAGACATTCAAAATGTTTGCTGAATGAACAATTTCCTAAACATTGTTGAAGCAACACAGGTATTAACTATACTGAGTTTCACTATTAGCTTATTATAGTTTAAATTATATTAATTTAAATTATAATTATAACTATAAATCATTAGTTAATTATTTATTATTTATTAACTATAAATTTATATTAAATTATTAACTATAGATTATTAGTTAATTGTAAATTATTAGTCTATTATAAGTAAGTGGAGTTTTAACTTTCCACAAACAGAAAGCTATTAAGATTACATGAGCATAACCTGAATGTGTATAGCAGCAATGTCCACAATAGCCGAACTATGGAAAGAACCTAGATGTCCAACAACAGATGAATGGATAAAGAAGATGTGGTATATATATTCAACGGCATACTATGCAGCCATCAAAGGAAATGAAATCATGCAATTTGCAACGACATGGATGGAACTAGAGGGTATTATGCTAAGCGAAATAAGTCAGTCAGAGAAAGACAATTATCACATGATCTCTCTGATACGAAGAATTTGAGAGGCAGGGTGGGGAGTCATGGGGGGTGGGGAAGAGAAATGAAATAAGATGGGATGGGGAAGGAGACAAACCATAAGAGACTCTTAATCTCAGGAAACAAACTGAGGGTGGCTAGGGGGTATTGGGGGTTGGGATAGGGTGGCTGGGTGATGGATATTGGGGAGGGTAGGTGCTATGGTAAGTGCTATGAAATGTGTAAGCCTGACGATTCACAGAACTGTACCCTGGGGCAAATAATACATTATATGTTAATAAAAAAAAAAAAAAGATTACATGAGCATAAAGGAAGAATACAACACCGCTATGCTACATCCTATTCATGTAAGGGCAGGAATGGAAAAAAACACCCACAGACTGCCATCACTGCCTCTGGGGCACCTAGGACCTTCTTCTCTCAGTAGAGGTCCCAAAAGGAAAATCACATCTATTTGGAAGAGGTGCATGTAGAAGACACCATCAGATTCTGTCCAAAGGAGGAAAGAGAAAATGAACAAACATCTTTCAGGATTAAAACTCCAGACAAGGGGCGCCTGGGTGGCTCAGTGGGTTAAAGCCTCTGCCTTCAGCTCAGGTCATGATGCCAGGGTCCTGGGATCGAGCCCCGCATCTGGCTCTCTGCTCGGTGGGGAGCCTGCTTCCCCCCCCCTCTCTGCCTGCCTCTCTGCCTACTTGTGATCTCTCTCTCTCTGTGTCAAATAAATAAAAATACTTAAAAAAAAACTCCAGACAAGACCAAAAGGGGGATTTTTCATTCCTTCTTCTACAAGCTCTTTGAAAAGAAGCCCAGTGGATCAGTATACAGGGGAAAAAATTCATGAGTATCCCTCAATGGATCCTTCACCTACCAAATAAAATTTCTTCAGAAACTGACTTGCTCTCACAAATGATCTTGACAAAGGATCAGCTGTGTAAGACCTACTTAAAGTTGTACTGTCAAGTGGTAAGATGAGGATAAAAAGCCTCATATATATTGACGTATAAGTCAGTTATAATATTTATAAGTTATAAACACATCAATATAGCGATGTATAAATCCCTGAAGAAAACGAATTCAAATACTTCCATATGATACTAAATCAACATATAAGACACTAAAGAGATAAGATCAGTCTATGTTTGAGAGCTAGCTTACTGAACCCTCAACACCGGGAGAAGGAAGAAACAAAGACATTTCATAGCATTACAGAAAAACACAATGCATTCGGAAGAAAATAAACATTTGTAAAAAACCAACAACAAAAAGAAAATCAGATATAGTAATATTTGTGAACTGATTATGGGGGCGGGAGGATGGGTTCATTATAGTAAAGCTATATTAAAAAAATAGAAAGAATAAAAATCAGTAGGAAAAAAAGTCACTGGATCATACAAAAAGGGAAAGCTGAATCAATGTTTATACCAACAAATTTAATCTGGCACTTCTATATGTGATCTTTAGAGGAGGTCTCTCTTATGAAGCAAGTGTAAAGAGAATGTTGTCTTTTATACTGTTTGCAGTGTGTAAGTGCCACCAATCATAATTAATGAATAGTGCCATTTTAAGGCCTTATACATTGCTAAAACATCTGTACGAACTTTTACTGCTACCCTTCCTGAGGATAAATACAAAAAAAGACCAGTAGGACTTGGAAAGAGGAATTTCCATTAGAGAGAAAAGAACACTTCGCTCTATATCTCTATGTGATACAGCAGTTCCTCAGACATGATTTTATCTGTTCTAAACAGTTACAAACCAAGAACCAAGCAAAGGAACTCAAGTTCAGCCAGTGTGTATGCAAGAAAACACATTTTTTTAATATATTGCCTAAAGGTCCTCGCTCAGAGTCTTCATTTTTATTTCAGGCTGAATTCTAACACATTTGGCCTTACGGTTTCTCAGTGCACAGCAAATCAGAGGTAGTAAACTAGAAAACAGAAAAAGACAGAAAACTATCTATTATACTGAGAGCAGATGACCTAACAAAAGAAAGGAGATTAAAACACCATTGGAAAAAGGAGTTTAAGAAAACCTTAGAATCAAAAATAAAATTAAAAAAGTGTAGCTGGCAAAGTTTTTTTTGTTTTGTTTTTTATTTTTTGGCAAAGTTTTATAATAACAGCTTTAGGACACCTGGGTGGCTCAGTCAGTTAAGTGTCTGACTCTTGATTTCGGCTCAGGTCATGATCTTGGGGTCGTGAGAGTGAGCCATGTAACGCGCTTGCTCTCAGTGGAATGTCTGCTTCTTTCCATCTGCCCCTCCCCCAATGTTTGCACATGTGCTTGCTCTCAAATAAATCTTTAAAAAACATAGTGCAACATTAATTTGGTACCTCATACAGTGGCTTACACGGCACACTGAACTTTAAGTTCAAATAACGACCCTAGGTTTTAACCCAGGCACTTCTGACTTGGTAGACATTCGTACTGCATTCAACACCCCACAGGTGATTCTGACACACACTGAGAAGCACTGTCCTAATAGTCTGAGGAAAGGTTATACTGTATTTGACATATTTAGTTAAGAAAGAAGTGAGAACTTATTATAATCTTTAAATGTGTTCAATAAAACTTGTTTTTAGAAAGTTTGGGCATGTTGAGATAATATGGTGTATTCACTCTGGTAGAACACTTCATCTTCCAAGAGGACGGAGAGGACTAAATGACACACTACCAACAGCGAATCACACACAGGAGAATTTCTTTTGAAACCATGCAAATATAATGAATATATGTAATGATAAGTGAAGTAGCACTCAGATAAAGTGCTATTGAGTAGCACTCAATAAAGACAGAAACTCAATGAAGTTAAAGTTATATAAAGACAAACAGCTCTAATTAAACTAGAATAGTTTGGACAGAAAACTCCTCTCTACACAGTAGCATCTCCCAAACAAAATATGTAACACTTATACTCACCTTTCTGAAAAATCAGAATCTATAAATTCTCTAGCTCGTTTTCTATCACTAAAAAGAAAAAAAAAGATAGCATAAAAAGAACAGGTCTTTAAACACAATTTTATTTCATGAGTAATTTATTTATTGTAACCTAATTCCACAGCAAATATATCCGAACACAAAATCTAATAAATAGAAAAGATATGTTTCATCAGAGGACCAAGAAATCACGACATAATAAATTTTGCCACAGGATCAAAAAGATCACAATACAAAACACAGTCTGAAACGAGCTCAATGAAAACGGGAGGAAAATATTGCAGACTTAGAAAGGAGAAGGCACAAAAGTATTAGTCACTATGGAATGACCGCACAATTATTCGACCCTCAACATAAAGCACAGCTGGGGCTGAAAATATCCAAACCCTAGTCATCTCCAAAGCGGGTCAACACGACTTTCACGTTATAATCTCTCAAGGCTATGCAGAAACCCAAGGTAACTTTCAGATCCTACATGGGATAAGGACTGAACAAAGGACGTGGAATTACAGGTGACTGTGTCATTTCATCTCCTTTGACAGTGAAAAAATATGTATACATATGAAACTCTTGTCTCTAATGTGTGTGTGTGTGTGTATACACATGAACATGTATATGCCTTGAAACACTTTGCCAGGATTATTTCATTAATTCATTTAACATCCTGGAAACAAGAAAGCTCTTACACAACCAAGATTTACTGTCTGCTTGCTAGAACTCACAATTTTAACTCAAAGACAGAACTACCAGTATAGTAAGTACACTACTATGGAAATGACTTCTCAAGTGAACAAATGAGGTTTTGAATCCTTTATCTTATGATTCTTCTCTTATGGAAAGATGAAAGGCTCAAATGATAAGGAGCAGAGAAAGGCTGGATAAGGGTATTTTACAAGCAGAAATGAACCATGTGAAAGTCTGATACTAAAAGTGGTAAATGAGTAGCACAAGGGAAACTGATTTAATTGTCCAGTGTTTGAAAAGGATCAAGAGAAAAACTCAGTAAAATTTTTAATATTTTTGTCCTCTTTTTCCTAGTTCCTTTTCTGGTGTTTAAGGAAATAAAAATTCACAGGGGAAATCCAGGGTATAGGCAACATTTAGTATGTAATTCTTAAGTTTGTTAAAACAATATAAAATATAGAATTTGCATCTCCAAAACAGTTAAATGTCATCATCATAAAAAGTAGTCCTTTTTCAGAGTTGAAATATCAGAAGATTCTGGTACAAATTACTGTACTGTTTTTCTCCACTTAAAAATCGTTGCTCCATAAATGATTTATGTCTAGGACATAAAGTGAAATAAAATAGGTGGTTTTAAAGGCAACACATTAGTTTTTAAGGACTAGGCTAACATAAAACAAGAATGGAAGACAACACAGCAAGAGGGAAAGATCACAGCTTCAGAAAAAGTTTTAAAAATGGTAACTCGCAACAACACTCTTACCCTGGGACCCAGCCGGTAGCTTCTGCTATGTGCGTCTGAGTAACCATTGCTGGTGCAGGGGTGTATGGACTCCCAATCAGAACACTTCCTGAACTGGTTAGTCTCTGCGGTGTGCTTATAATCTATAAAGTTAGGACACAGAAAATAACATTCTTAGTCATTAAGAAATGTAAGCTGGCAGAAAACAATGTTGACTGCTAAACTACATATAAGGAAGAAACCCTACTGCCTAAAATGCACTTAACAGCAATCACCTAAAACATCAGCTTTCACTCACTTATATTCTAGGATCTTAAAGCATAAGTAATTGACTACTGCCATGGGGTCACAATACAGGTTTCAGCAAGTGAACAACAATTTGGAAGGATTAAGGTGGCAACTAACAATGTTTTAAAAATAAAAAAAATAGAAAGCTTTCTTTGAAATTATAGAACCTAACTGCAGTTGAACCTGATGTATTCAAACTAGGGCAAGAGTAAATCAGATCTTCATATCCAAAATATACACAGAGGCATCATACAACTTGGATTATTGTAACAGATGCAATTTTATCTTCTTTTTTTCAAGAGCATTTCCTCATGTCATTAAATATTCTTCAAATGCATTTTAAAGACAGTGAAACATTTCATCATGTAGATTTATTATCCCCTACTGTTAGCTATATATTGATATTTGATTATCCAACATTATAAGCAATGCTGTGATGAACATTTTTGTACAATGATCTTGGCCTTAGTATCTATTTCCTAAGGACAGACTCTAGAAAGGTAAATTAATGGAACTAAGGATACAGACTTTTTAAAAAGTTTCTTGAAAGGTGCTACCAAATTGCTGTCCAGTTCTTTACTAGTAAATAGACCATGTTTTTTCCACAAATGCTTATAATAATTAGTACAAAAAACAATTTAGCACTCTACTATCTTTGTAAGTATTTTTGCCAGAAAAATAAGGGCATACTTCAGTGAGTGGGGGTATTAACGCAACAATATTGGCCCCCACATTGGTAACTGTTGAAGAATGAGCTGCTGGGCACACAGAGATTCTCTCTTTTTTTTTTTCTTTCCAACCCCAAGGCACAGGACTGCCCTCACCTGGGCAACCCCAGATCTTCAGGTCTTTTAAAGGGAAGAGATTCTATTTTTGTATACTTTTGAAAATTTCCACAGTAGTAAGGTTTGTTTAAGTACCAATTAAAAGAGAAAAGCATTTATGTGGGCTACATACAATTTTTAAATGACAGATCTTACAAGAAATAGTTCTATTTCTACTGCCTGATGTAGGTCAAAATACTAATTTTTGTAGCCCTGACCAAATGAAACCTGTTTCTGCAGGCAGGGTCTAATTCCAGTCATTAAGTTAGTTGCTAATTTGCTCCATAAAGAACAATGGGAAGGATTCATTTGCATTTCAAGCTTAGTTCGGCCTTGGTTATTAAAGTATCGTCAACATTTATTCATTCACCAAATATTTAAGAACGTTAGTTACCTCCGTTTGTGTTTGGCATTTGCTAATTTGGAGCTAGGGAGATATTACTATATACAAATGCCTAGGAAGTAATTTTAATAAGTTAATTCTATAGTTAAAAAATAGAAACAAAAGATAATAAACACTAATATATACCTGGAGAATTCTGATTCTCTACAATATTCCAGGGACTATTAAATGAGGAATTCAGAAGCTTACCTCAGGAGAAAATATGAATACTGGACAGTAGGTTTGTATGTCCTACCCTTCTACACACCCACCCCACCTCCGGACCTCCATTTCAGTGTAAAATCTTTAAGGGTAGATCAAATGTTTGCAGAGCCTAGCACAGTGGCTAAGAGAGATTCACAGAAAAGGCACAATAAATATTTGATGAACTGAGAGAAGATCCAGCTCTTAAAATGAAAAAAGTAGCTTCTCTGTTCATTCATATGCCAGAAAGGACTACATAAAATTCACTAAGAAAATGCAATCTAGAGGACATAGTTCTCACCAATCACTACATCACACATTCCTATGTCCTATAACATGCTGACCTTGAGTGTGTAGCTTAAGAAGGAAAATTTGCGTATTTGATCAGTTTTTGGTCTACTCTATTTCTAGAACAGGAGTCTCCACAAAGCAATTCTAATCATCCAGACTTACCCTTGAGAGACTGCATTATTTGTGCCATATTATTACTAAGTTCTTTTTCTGTATCTCTTATTGGTAGCCTACAGGCTCAGTTTACCTGATTTTAAGGGCTTTGTGGGGAAAAAAAAAAAGATGAAGAGAGGAGGCAGGGAAACAGAACATGGGAAAAAACTGGTTATCATTACTGAGAAAGGCTTTGGAAATGAATTGCTATGTTCTGGTTTATTTTTTCTTCCTCAATGTCAGAATGTCAGCTGACATTCTTTGCTGATCTGACAGTGATTAGCAATATTCTGTTCTTTTCCCTTAGCCTAGTGCCTGGTATGCCCTTAGTGGCAGAAATCCTCAATAAACATTTCCTGAATGAACAAACTGGAGGGATGATACACTTGAACTAAAAAGACAACTTAGAAGTTCATGTGAGTTGTGATGAGTTCCTAAACTAGGACAATGACAGGGAACCTTAAGAAACAAAATCAAAGAAAAGCCAACAGAACTTGATCAACCACTGAACACAGGAAAATTATATAGGTGATGAGTCAGATGTGTTTTATAAAACTGAACCTTAAATTTGAAATCCCAAATTGAAATCAGAGGTAATTAGAGGTAATTATTTCCTATATTCAGTTGATCTGATACGGAAAATGAACACTTATTTTAAATTCTAGCACCTACCTTTCCCCACGCCAAAGAAATCCTTAATTCAAATGTAATCATGCAGTTTTTTGACAATGGATTACAGCTGGGCTATGAAAATCATATAGCATAGCAATTGAGCCTCATTCTGAAGGTTTTCTGCCTTCAATCAATATATCTTACATACTACTGCCATCTACAGTAACAATAGCCAAGAGATTGTTAGAGCCTTGTATGGTAGCTACACTGGTGGTAAAGAGCATAAAGTATAGTGTTGTTCAATCACTATGCTGTATATCTGAAACTAATGTAACATTTTGTGTCAGTGATACTTGAGAGAGAGAGAGAGAAAGAAAGAAAGAAAAGAAAGAGAGAAAGGGAAAGGAAAGGAGAGAGGAAAAGAGAGAGGAGAGGAAAGGAGAGGAGAAAAGAAGAAAGGAGAGGAGAGGAGAGGGGAGGGAAAGGGAAGGGAGGGGAGGGGAGAAGAGAAAAGGAAAGGGAGGAGAGAAAGCAAAGCCAAGAGAGCATCTGTATTCTAAAGGGAAAAAAAATCAATATAATTATAAAGTATTACATTAAAGGATTTTATTATTTCACAACATTTTAGTTTTCACTATAAGAAACATGAACTTTTTAACCATGTCAAAATAAAGATGGTTATGAGATTATATGACAAGATACCCTCAGGTAAAGGGCAAGTATTCCAAACTAAAAGTTACGTTAAAGTAATTTCTATAAACACAGAAAACCATGTTTTTCTTAGGATTTTTTGAAATTTCTATCTACCATTACTTGGCTAGAGACATGGGAAACTTATAGGGCAAACAGAGAAAGACAACAGAGAGAAGCAGGTTTTAAAAAAGAAAAAGAGGTTTTATTCAAGGGTTTTCCAACTTAAAAAAAATGCTTTTAAATCACAGATGAGAGAGTGAAGGTGAGGGGACAATATTCAAAAGAAATAAACAAGAGAAGAGAGAAATGGCTCTAACAAGAATTAGGAAGTCAAAAAGAAAGCTCTCATTTCTGTCCAAGAACTGAGAACTGTAAAAAGCACCTCAGTATTAAGGACACGAATTAAGGCCTGGTTCAAAGAAGAGCCCCAAATCTCCTTTCCTTCTTCTGACCTTCCTCTTGCTGTTTCTGAGGTTTGTAGTAATGAGATAAGTAGTATACCAGACTACTTATCATTGTCAGAACTGAGGTCTAACAGTAACTGCGTGTATGGTAGCTCAAATTGACAATGGAAAGAAAAACTGTTTCCAAGAGAATTTGAGCCGTAGCAGTATCCCTAAAATATTGACAGGAAATTCCTCTTGAAACAGGACTGTGAGGGAGAAAAATATCTAAGAGTTCAGGGATGTTTATTTAATTTTGGTGTTTATATAATCACATTTCAAAATACAGACTTTAAAATCAGGTGCCTTATCTCATTTACACCTACTTTAGGGGCTGGTGAGAAGCAAAAGTTTAGCAAATGTTTGAAATATACCCTGAACTACCTTGAAATGGGACACTTACCTGAGCTTAAGTCTCCATGAGGTCTGGAGTTAGACTACATTCTTCACATAGTTACAGTAAATTGTGCAAGATCTTTAGCTTGAATTCTGAAGGTAATTAACAGTCCTCAAGTGATCAAGAAAAATGTCATGTCTTAAATGTCTTAAAATCCTGAAGATTTGCTGAAGCCACTAAGTACATTAAGATATATTTTTTTGCATAAATAATTTTGCATTTAAAGAGTCCACAGTACTGAGTATTACAGGCAAAATTTATCCTTCCTGCTCTATAGATGAGACTATGCAAGCACTGACAATGAAGAGTTACTGTTCAAGTGTTTACACACTTTTGCTAAAGATGGCTGAGACCATTACATTAAGTATAGTTTTCAGGATAATTGCACGTGACTTTGTTTATAAATAAGGCTTTTCTAAAAATGCTATACACTTCAAGCTCTAGCATAATTAATGGAATACTTCCAGAGAGGTATTTTCCATTTTTCACTCATTATTTCTACTGCTAAAGATTGATAGCTCTGGATATAGATTAACTGTTGGGTCATATTCAATTTATATGAGAGTACATAGCTTAGGGCAGTAAAGGTTATTTTATAAGAAAAAAGAAGAGAACATAAAACATAACAGATTTCAAATCAATTTAATCAAACTAAAAATAAAAGAAGGGAGCAAGCAAAAACCTTGATATTACATATCCAGAATCCAGACTCAATTACATGAAAATCAAACACAGAAGAGCACAACTGCCTTTCTTTTTCTCAAGACTTAATCAGTTACATTCCGCTGAAAATAAAACTTCTGGGCACCTGGGTGGCTCAGTGGGTTAAAGCCTCTGCCTTCGGCTCAGGTCATGATCTCAGGGTCCTGGGATTGAGCCCTGCATCGGGCTCTCTGCTCAGCAGGGAGCCTGCTTCCCCCACTCTCTCTGCCTGCCTCTCTGCTTACTTGTGATCTCTCTCTCTCTCTGTCCAATAAATAAATAAAACCTTTAAAAAAAAAAAAAGAAAATAAGACTTCTTTAAAAAGTGAATGAGTTAAGAAGTGAACTGGAATTTTTGTCCAGCATCTTTAGTACAATTATCCTTTTAGTTAGTCTTGCCTGAACAAATTATCAGATCGATGGTTTTCTTACCATTTGGGGTCCAACATTCACATTTATTGGTCCTAAGGTTTTTGGTAAAATCTTTGTTGGTGAGTTGGTGCTGGAAACTGGAAATGCAACAAATGAAATGTTACCTGAAATGATATCAAAATATTAGGTTAATGTTCTGCAATATCAAGGTCACCTTCTATCTATACATTCATGGTCTTAACCCCAGTTTTGTTTCAGTAATTTATAATTATCTTAATAATTAAGTTAAAATAAGAAGCCTTACTGAAAAGCCATTCTAATGATTGCTTTTTTGTAGGGAATACAATTTGTTCTGCTTAATAGGAAAACTGTAAAATAAATGGTTCACTCAACCTGACAATTAATTAGTAGACTTTTAGTGGGTTTTTAGAGAAAAAATATTTAGAGAATACATACTGCAACTCATAGTTTATATCAGAGTTGAGAAATCTAGTTAGATCTTTATCAGACATCATAGAACAAAAAAAGCATGAAGTAGACAGGAACTAAAATATCTATTAGAATTTATAGTGTAATAGAAAATATTAACACTAAGAAGTAACATGTTTTCAAATGAGTTGGTAGTTTAGAAAAAAATATGATGCTACCTAGTGATACTGAAAACAGTGGGATGCGCACAGTGTTTTCAAGTGATAGCAACTTGAAATTTGAAATCAAGCTAGCCAAGTGCTACCCCAGAAATGAAATGCTAACTGATAACTTTCTGAACTGTGTTGACTACTTAACCCCTCTGGACAAATTCAGTTTATCAGTGTTTTTCTTAATGATCTAATTTAACAAAGGAGATCACCCAGAAAGTATGTGAAAGCGATTCAATACTGAAACTTGGGGGGAAAAGACGGCATTTAAGAGCAGGATGAGACCCCTCCTTCTCAGATGGCCTCCTTGAGCTTCCAAGCACTCGCCCAGAGCCCAGACTCCTTAATCCCCTCTTCCCACCTCCCCACTCTCAGGAGATACTCCTATCGCCTTCAGTGAGGAAAGCAGGCCATCAGGCTATACTATAGCTTTTCTTCCTTGACCTATGAACCTATCCGCACCCTCACCTATTTTCACTTCTTTCTCTCTGAGTGGAAATGCTCATATAAATGATTTCTTTCATGTCTCTGCACGTCTTACCTTCTCAGGGGTCTCACTTATCAATTATCGACTGTCTCCTGAGTTGTCAACTGTACCATCAGCTCCTCCCCTTCAGTTTCTCTCTGCCCATTTGCCCTGTATCATTTTCCCTCAATACCCACATCTTAAAATCAAAGGCTTCATCTTTCTCATGCCACTCAACAAGGTCTAATAGCCAAATCTGTTTCTCCTTTATGTTCTTGGTATATGACTGAGTCTTGGTAAATGATCATTACCACCCCAGTGACCCAGTCCAGAAATAATCAACTCTCTCCCTCATTCAACTGACCACCATATTCTATTTGTTATCTCCTTACTCTGGCTCCTTTATGTGCTGGCACTTGTTAAATTTGAAACTTTATCAAATCTGATTCGAACACAGTTACCCTCTAACTCAGTGACTCACCATCGGGGCTGTGCAGTGGAATTATCTGGGACTCAATAAAAGATACCAATGCCTCAGTCCCACCCCGAGAGCTGCTGATAAAACTGGTCGGGAGTGAACCTGGGCATCAGACTGTTGAAAGTTCTCCAGATGGTTCCAACGTGCAGCCAGGGCTGAGCACTACCACTCTAACTGGAAATGCTACTTCAAATAGCTTTGCTAGCCCCTCCACCAATCTGTAACAAACCAGTCTTTCAACCATGGAAACTGTTCTGGACACTCCCCTACTTCAGGCCTTCAAAGATCCCACAACACTTTCAATGCCTCCCTCAGATTCCTCAACATGGCACAGCAGCTCCTATCTGGAGATCTCACCCGTGCCTCCCTTCCCAGCTTCATCTGCAGCTACTCCCTCCACTCCAATCAGGTTCAATACTTGGCAATTCCAGAAAGGCCCCAGCTCAATCACTCCAGTTTTGGCGCACACCTTTCCTTCTGTTGGAAGTGTCTCTCTGCTGGGGCTACTTCTACCATCTAGCACTTCAAAATGGCATTCCATACCATTTTCTAAGTCATTACCGTGTGCCAGAGTCTGTTCCAGAGGTTTCTCAAATAACATCATCTCATTGGTGCTCAGGACAATAGTGTAAAATGTACTATTATTGTCTCCATTTTACACATTTAGAAACTGAGACAGAATGAGGTTAAACAATGTGCACAAGGTGCCAGCGCCACCTCCCAAGCCTCTGCTCTGTGTGTCACCTCCCTTTATAAGCTGTTCCCTGCCTCTGTGGTAGATCCTGGATGCCCTTCTTTTGACTTCTCATAAAACCTATGATCATTTGGTTGTCCTAGCTATCATTTACATTAGTTGTAAGTGGGCTATGTCTCTCAGCTTTGTATCCTAGCGCCTGGGCTAGTCGCTGGCACAGAGTAATAGGTGCACAAAGCTATAAAACTGATTAGCATAGACTGGAGCTACTACCTTTTCTAATCTGGATGCTGTATTTCCTGTAATGTAGCCTAAATTGTATTTTTGGTTACATTTTAGCTGGTGCCATAACTTATACTGAGCCTGAAATAAATTTAAATGCTAGCTAGGTCCTTTAGTATTTTGAACAACCAATATATCAAATAAAGTTTCCTTCCTCTGTAACCATGAAACAGATTTTTGTTTTTATATAATACACATATCTTACCAGCTGCTAAAGATTAAGGTTATTATCAAATTCCCCAAATATGGTTATTCACATATTTAAGAATCCACCCTAACTGGAGAATAATTGTCTATGATTTTAGCACGAAGAAGAACAGCTATGTAATTGATAGACATGGGCCATAAACGCAGCCTGAGGCAGGGCAGGCATGTGAGGAAGAGCACAGCCCTGCAAATGTCCAGCTCTCTCACAGTTTTTTTTTTAATTGAAGTACAGACATAGTACTGCATAGTATAGACATAGTACAGACACAGAATATTATATCAGTTTCAGGTGTACAACGTGGGGATGTGACAATTGCATATGTTACAAAATGCTTACCATGGTTCGTGCAGTTACCATCTGTCACCACGCAACATTATTACAATATTACTGACTTAATATGCTCCATGCTATATGTTACAAGCCTGTGACTTACTTATTTTATAACTGGAAGTTTGTACTTCTTAGTCCCCATTACCTATTTCATCTATCCCCTGACGCCCTCCCTTTTGGAAACGACCAGTTTGTTCTCTGTATTTACGAGTCTGTTTCTGCTTTTGTTTGTTCATTTATTTTTTTTAAGATTCCACATGTAAGTTAAACTATGTAGTATCTGTCTTCTCAGATGGTTTTAAAAAATGACCTTAGTGCTGCTGAATGTTTAAGATGAGATCATTTCCGATACACTGTTAGAAGCAAAGTCAAAAACTTGCAAAAAGCAGTGGAACAAGAAACACAAAAAAAGACAATTAAGGTTAGGGAACAGATTGACTCCGATTTTAAACCTAACACTAACGGAAAATTAAGAATATAAAACTTAGGTCAAAACAAATGAAAAACATCATTAAAGCTAGATCTGTCATGCCAGTTAATACCAAAAGAATTTAAAGGGAACTTAATAAATTTGACAAATTGATTCTAAAGTGCATCTGGAAGAGTAAAGGCAGAGAACAGCCAAGAAAATTAAAAAAAAAAAAAAAAAAGGAATAACAGGGAAGAGGGGAACTTTTGCCTACCAGATTTCAAAATTATTACACCGCTAAAGTGTCTGAAATAATGTGATAATGCTAAGAAGCAAATAAAGTGACAAAACAGAAATTAAAGTCCAGAAATTACTTCTTGTATATATGAAAATGTCATATATGGTAAAGGCAGCATTTCAAATCAATGTGGGAAAGGACAGATTACTTAAAAAATGTTCTTGACTGTAAATCTGAAAACTAATACAACACTGTATACCAGCTGCACTTCAAAAACAAAAACAAAAATCACACACACACACAAAATGTTTCTGAAATAAGAAACTGTCCACTTGGGTAAAAGAAATCTTGGATTTCAATTTCTCATCTTGTACAAAAATCAATTCCCAAAAGATCAAATACTTACACATAAAAATTAAAGACATAATGCCTGGGTGGCTCAGGTCATGATCTCAGAGTCCTGGGAAGGAGTCCCACATCGGGCTCTCTGCTTATGGGGGAGCCTGCTTCTCTCCCTTTCTCTCTGTCCCTCCCCCAGCTGATGTGCGTGCACACACTCTCTCTCAAATTAATAAAATCTTAAAAAAAAATTAAAGCCCTAACAGTATTAAAAGAAAGATAATAATAGTTTTTTGTAATTTGGGAATGAAGAAGGCCCTTCCAAGCATGTTACAGAATTTAGAAATCTTTTTTTTTTTTTTTTAAAGATTTTATTTATTTGTTTAACAGAGAGAGAACACAAGCAGGCAGAGAGGCAGGCAGAGGCAGAGAGAGGAGCAGGCTCCCTGCGGAGCAAGGAGCCCGATGCGGGACTCGATCCCAAGATGCTGGGATCATGACCTGAGTGAGCCAAAGGTAGCTGCTTAACCAACTGAGCCACCCAGGCGTCCCCAGAATTTAGAAATCTTAAGTGAAAGAGACTGACAGATAGGACTACTGAAAAATAAATATTTCCTAAATAGCAAAAGACCTAATACACTTAACAGACAAATCTCAGATTTGGTAAACAAATTCGCAACACATACGTCATTAGATCACTATCCTTAAGAACTTCTATTTACTTAACTTCCCACTTCTGAGTCAGTAACAGTAAAACAATACTTCAATACAAAAATAAGCTGAGGACATGAAGAAACCTAAATGTCAATGGTCATATGAAAAGATTTTGATTTTAATTTAAAAAAAATTACACTTTATACTTTTTAAAAAGAGAAACCATTTCACATACCAGATTGACAAAGATTAGTAAGTTCGATAATGCCCTGAGTTGGTAAAAATGTGGCATAATGGGTGTATTTACAAAATATTTACTTGGCACCTACTATATGTCAAGTACTAATGCTAAGCATTTATGCATATTCAGTGCAAGGGACACTGTCCCCTGCACTCAAGCAGCCAACCCATCGTTGGTGGGAGGGATATTGGACAGTCTTACTGGAGGGCAGTCTGACAATGTAACTAGAGAGGAGTAAATGGGTCTGTTAGAAGACATCATTTTAAATAAGAGCTTTAAAAACAATTATACACATTTTAAAGGCTCTTTCCACTTCAGCAAATGTCCTTTCAACCGCTCTCCATTGCTAAGTGGCAAGCTGATCCCTGGCCTCTGCATCGGCATCACAATTAATTCTCAATAAGGGGAATACCCTCTGAGCAGCAATTCCTCTGCTGGATATATATCCTACTAAACCAAGCAGATAAGAACAGCTATACATGTCCTAGAATTGCAACATCATACATAAAGGCAGAAACCTAGAAACAATTTAAATGTATAAACATCTTTTGGTGCATGTGTATGATAGAATATTATACAGTTCCTAAAACAGAATCGCAAGTATGTATTTGCCACGAAAAACTGTTCCCATTTTAAGAGACTATGATTAGTATGACTCCATTTACCTAAAAACTACATACTCATAAGTTAGATAAGCACAAAAAGTATGGCAAGATAAACAACAAATGTGAGAGGTTAGCTCTGGTTAGAGTATGGTGAAATGTTTTACATGTTTTATACTTTTTCATTACTTGAAAAAACATCTTATGAACATGCAAGTGCTTATTTTATAATTTAAAAAGCTATTGCCATTCTGGAGGGAAAAGCGAGAGAGGGAGGAGGGAGGGAAATAGCACGAGAATCAGTCACAGCTGTTGAAACAAGATAAAAATCTATAAATGAGGTATCTGTGTTTTATAATTAGTAAAAATGAAATCTGCTTTGGAAGTAGTTAAGGGGGCTCCACTGGGATTTCAATAATTATAATAACCAGAAATAAAAGTCATGCATTTAAACATTGTTTACTTTCATCAAATCAACTAGGTTCAACAGCAGAAACAGAACTTTTTTGACTCACAAGGACTTATTTAAGTTGGTTAGAAACCTCCACTATTCCAACATTTCAGCCAGGTTAAGAGAAGTAAACCAAACCGATTCTAAAGAATGTTTCCTAAGTACCTGGCCTTAATTCATAGCTCCTTGGCAACAGGGGCTTGACACTGTCCAGAAGCCAATTCCTGGCAGTGGTGTATTTATTAAAAACAAAAATTTAAAGACCTGCCTGGATTTGGGTTTTGGCAATTCCCTGCATTAAGTAAATGAGAGCAATCACCTAGGGAAGTAGCTTGGAAAAAGAGCTAAAAACTTAGCCAAATCTTGGCACAGGCACACAATTTTGGCTCAAAATTTTATTTCAATTTTCTGAGTAATTAGAATTTTTCTGTTTTCCATTAGAATTGTCTAGACACCAAAGATTTCTTTCACTCATAATTCTTATAAGGGGTTCCAGTTCCAGTTAGTCACCTTCAATATGTCCAATTAAAATGAAAAATTCAGTAAAATAACTGTGGTTTGTCTACATGATGCCAGTGTAAGTTATTTTTTCACAGTACTGACTTTGTGGGAGAAAATTTTTTTTCTTTTTGGCATGAATTAGTTTTTGGAAAAATCTTCACCCAAGCCTATATCACATTCTTCCACAAGAACCAAACTAATAACTTACTCTATGAAAGTGTATGCCTATTTAATGGGTTTATAAATATCTCAAATCAGAAATAGTGGTATATCCCATACACACACAGGGTCCCACTTCAAAAGAAAAGCTAACCTTCAGCCGTAAATTGTTAGAAAATGACCTAGTTTGTGGTGGTGCAGGTATTTGTCAAAGTCATACCACCCTAGGCTAAAGGGGTTAGTCTCTACTACATGCAAATTATACCTTAATAAAAAAAAAGGGAAAGTGACCTAGGCAATTTCATACTTACTAGTAAGAGGCTAATTATAGATTATATGATCCTTTTGCTTTCTTCCCTCAGATATTTACTTGTCTTATTCCCCAGCTTCCTTCTAGTCTCTGGCTTAGTCATCACATCAGATGCCTGACCATTCTATATAAGCACTTCCTAATTTACTATGATTTTTCACCAGAGTACTTATCTCTACGTGATATATGACCTATTAATATTTACCTGCTTAGGTGATGATTGATTGATTGATTGATTATTTATTTGGCTTCCCCTCCTGCCTCTGAGTGCTTGGTTCTTGTCCTGTTGTTTTATATGCCATGATTGGTAGCCAGCTTGTCTCCCTGCCCTGGGTGACAGAGATGTCTTCACTCTGAAGAGCAGACAGGTCACACATGTGCACTATGCTCCAGGACCTGGTCAGTGCAGAAAGAGCTCTTTCAAGGAATACTGCTCCAATGACCATTTCCAAATACCTCATCAGCTGGGAGAACCAATCTTCTAACCCTAAATCGTGTGTGTGTGTGTGTGTGTGTGTGTGTGTGTGTGTGTGTGTGTGTGTGTGTGTTTCCCACAATAGGAGAGGCAAGAGAAATCCAAATCCAGAAGGAAGAAGGAATGAAGGCCTCTTGGTTACTTGGCCCCCAGATGTAGGCAATGGAGGTTTCCCATTGCCCAAGCCGACAGGCCTTTCTAAGTTCTGAGACTGCCAGCTTGCCAAGAGATTTTGCTAGACACTTTACTCTCAACATTATTTTATTCTCAACACTAAAAAAGTCCTCATTCTCTCTGTGTCCATTTCCATTCCCTTGAACTGTTTCCAAACGAGGTCCTCCAGAATGAAGCCTTCTCAATCAGCCAGGGAAGAGGTGCCCTGACTACCCTTCCACACATTTATCCAAGGCCGCCACACAGGGACAAGAAGACCAACCATGTTTTATTCACATGCCAGACACTAATTCTCTCCCTTCACACAGGACCAGAGGGGGAACTCAGCAGTAATCCCTAGGTGCTGGCTGTGAGTAAAAGCACCTTCCAGGCTGAATGTGAACCAAGAGCTAGACAGAAAATCAGCAAGACTATAAGAATGTATATATGAAAGGCCAATCATCTACATTTAAAATTGGAATGGACTAAATCTGTAATGAGATGTCTAGTTTTTTCCCCTACCCAAGAAATGAGGCCAGCACTATCTAAAATCCTCTGGCCAACCCCCCAACCCCCCACAGACCCACAGACATTCACTGTTTGGAATCTTCAAATGCCTTAGGTCTCCTCATGCGAATATAGTTTTTTAAATTTTTAATTTTTTTATTATGTTATGTTAGTCACCATATAGTACATTAGTTTTTGGTGTAGTGTTCCAAGATTCATTGTTTACGTATAATACCCAGTGCTCCATGCAATATGTGCCCTCCTTAATACCCATCAAAGGGCTCACCCATCCCCCACCCCCTCCCCTCTAAAACCCTCAGTTTGTTTCCCAGAGTGTACAGTCTCTCGTGGTTCATCTCCCCTTGAGTTCCCCCGCTTCATTTTTCCCTTCCTTCTCCTAATGTCCTCTACACTATTCCTTGTGAAACCATGATAATTGACTTTCTCTGCTTGACTTATTTCACTCAGCATAATCTTTTCCAGTCCTGTCCATGTTGATGCAAAAGTTGAATATTCATCCTTTCTGATGGCTGTGTAATATTCCATTGTATATATGGACCACATCTTCTTTATCTATTCGTCTATTGAAGGGCATCTCGGCTCCTTCTACAGTTTGGCTATTGTGGACATTGTTGCTATGAACATTGGGGTGCATGTGTCCCTTCTTTTCACTATCTGTATCTTTGGGGTGACTGTTATCTGTCCACAGCCCACCCACTCCCAGAATTTAAGTTCCATAAGGACAGGGCTTTATTATCTCATCCAGTGCTGTATCTCCAGCACCCAGCACACCCTGCCCGAGACATAGTAAAGTTCAACAAATATTGTTGTATGAAAATGAATACATGAATGTCTGGATGGAAGCATATGATACAAATTCATGAGACACATGAGACATGAGTATATTGTGAAAACTAAGTCTCCTTCTATCTCCAGCCACCACCTAACTATTCCCTTCCCTAGTGATGGCTACTGGTGCCAGGCTGTATATAACCTTCTGGAAAGATTCTAACATATACAAATATATATGCATAAACGTTCTTTTTTCCTTCACATATAGGTGAATACTATATCAGTTTGCATGTTGCTTTTTCCCCACTTAATAATACTGCATCTATCTTAGATGTCTTTCCATACCTGTATATGTAGTTTTGCCTCAATATTTACTTTGTAAACTGCATAGTATTACTTTTTATGGGTCTACATATTTAACAATCCCTTAGTAACACAAAAGCTTTTAATATTACAAACATTAATAAAGTCTTTTATTACTATAAACACTACTGCAATGATTATTCATGTCTTTACACATACTGGTTATACCAAATGACTGCACCAATTCACCCTCCAGACAGAAATGTATAAAAATGTCCATTTCCACATATCCTTACCATTTCAATGTGTTAATCAAACTTTGTCAACTTTTAGGTTAAAAACAATTTCTCATTTTATTTTGGTTTTAATTTATTATAATGAATAAGGCTGGTATGTTTTGTTTAAAGGTCATCCAAATTTTCCTTCCTGAAAATATGCCCACCTTTTTATTGGCTGCTGGTGATTTTTTTTATTGGTAGATCCTCTTTAAATATTGAAAAAATAAGTATATTCTTTTTTATGCCTGATGCAAATATTTTTCCCAATTTGACATTTGCCTTTTACTTTTATATATGATTTTCTTTGCACATTTTTAAAAAAAGATTTTATATATTCATTTGAGAGAGCAAGAGAGAGAAAGCATGAGAGAGGGGAGGGTCAGAGGGAGAAGCAGACTCCCCGCTGAGCAAGGAGCTCGATGTGGGACTCGATCCCAGGACTCCAAGACCACAACGTGATCCAAAGGCAGTTGCTTAACCAAAGGAGCCACCCAGGCGCTCCTTCTTTGCACATTTTTAAAGAATGTAGGGTATTGTTTTGTTTTTGAGAGAGAGTGAGAGAAAGGGGAAGGGAGGGGCAGAGGGAGAGAGCCTAAGCAGGGTCCACACTCAGCACAGAGCCCAACATGAGGCTCAATCCTACAACCCTGAGATCCTGACCAGAATCCGACATGAAGAGTCACATACTTAACTGACTTGGCCACCCAGGGGTCCCAAGAATGTAGTCAATTTTATAGTAATTTTTTTCTTTTCTTTTCTTTTTAAAGATTTTATTTATTTATTTGACACAGAGAGAGAGATCACATGTAGGCAGAGAGGCAGGCAGAGAGAGAGGAGGAAGCAGACTCCCCGCTGAGCAGAGAGCCCGATGGGGGGGTTCGATCACAGGACCCTGAGATCATGACCTGAGCCGAAGGCAGAGGCTTTAACCCACTGAGCCACTCAGGAGCCGCTATAGTAATTTTTTTCTTTTGTGACTTGTGTCATACACAAAAAGGTCTGTAAGTATGTTTAAAAATAAAAGTGAAAGTCAAAGTAACTGCAAAGTTCATTTATCTTTATTCCTCTCCTTGGAGGTGTACATTATATATAGACATGCTACATTTTACTTACCTTATATGTTTGGTATTTCCAGTTTGCTATGCTGTTCTTTAAAATTAGCTATGATTAGTTATAAGATTGTATTAAACATCCCCCATGTTTTCTTATAATACCTTAATGCCTTCATTTAAAATTTAACATCCTTGACATCTGGAATTTATTTGATGTGAGCAATAAAAGATCCAATATTTTTTCCTCAGATGGCTACTTTTTAAAAAAATATTTTCTTTATCGGGGCACCTGGGTGGCTTAGTCAGCTGAGCGTCTGCCTTCAACTCAGGTCATGATCCCAGGGTCCTGGGATCAAGCCCCACATCTCACTCCATGCTCCATGGGGAGTCTGTTTCTCCCTCTCCCTCTGCTGTTCCCTTGCTTGTGCTCTCTGTCAAATAAATGAATGAAATATTTTTTTTTAATGAATGAAATCTTAAAAATTTATTTATTTATTTATTTGAGAAAGAGAGAGCACGGATATGCAAGAGTGCACAGAGGAGGGACAGAGGGAAGAGGGACAAGCAGACTCCTGAACGTGGGGCTTGATTCCAGGACCCTGGGATCATGACTTGAGCTGAAGGCAGATGCTTAATTGACTGAGCCATCCAGGTGCCCCTCGGATGGCTATTTTTTAAAAAATTTATTTATTTATTAACATATAATGTATTATTTGCCCCAGGGTACATGTCTGTGAATCATCAGGCTTCAGATGG
Organism: Nasua narica; assembly: GCA_028533885.1. Classification (NCBI taxonomy): domain Eukaryota; kingdom Metazoa; phylum Chordata; class Mammalia; order Carnivora; family Procyonidae; genus Nasua; species Nasua narica. Next base: position 86,845,622 of record CM052799.1, read on the forward strand.
CTATTTTTTTTTTAAAGATTTTATTTATTTATTTATTAGGAAAGAGAGAGAATGAGAGAGAGCATGAGGAGGGAGGTCAGAGTGAGAAGCGGACTCCCCATGGAGGTGGGAGCCCGATGTGGGACTCGATCCCGGGACTCCGGGACCATGACCCGAGCCGAAGGCAGTCGCTCAACCAACTGCGCCACCCAGGCGCCCCAGATGGCTATTTTTAATGAATAATTTACTTCGCTTCCCCCATGCTACCATGAAATGTTACCTTGATCATTTACTTATTTGGGTCAATTTACTAACCTTCTACTCTGCTCCACAGATCTGCTTATTTGTATGACGGTATCCCATGCTTTTATTTCGTCCCTGATTAACATTTCCACCAGAGAATAAGCAGAATCAGGAGTATCACGCATTTTCCTTTCTGTATTAACCTTTTAACTATCTGTTAATAAATGTGGTAAAGAACTATCAATTGGTTTCAAATAAAGTACTAATGAGGTCAAGTCACAGGTCAATTCTAGAACAGGACAATTCATTTTGCAAAGAAAAAAGATATCACACCTTGAGACTATATTTCTAATTTCAGCCAGCCATCTAGAAAGCAATGTATGTTACTGAAGAGTGGACTAGAAGAAGAAACAATATTTATTACCTTTATTTGACAAATAACTCAGGTCCAATAGTTCAATGTACTATCTTCATAAGTAAAACATATTAATAACACATAATTAATTTGAAAAAAAGGCAGCATATCCAACTGGAAATGCCAAACCTGCAAGATAAGTAAAACAGAGCGTATCTACATAACCATAACCACAGCATGGCTACAAATGGGAGGTGTGAGAAACAGAAGATAAAAGTTCCTAATATTGGGTGCCTGGGTGGCTCAGTTGGTTAAGGGTCTGCCTTAGGCTCAGGTCATGATCCCAGGGTCCTGGGATCGAGCCCCGAGCCAGGCTCCCTACTCACAGGGGATTCTGCTTCTCCCTCTCCCACTGCCCCCCTCTGCACCCAACCCCCACTTGTGCTCTCTGTCTCACTCGCTCTCTCTCAAACAAATACATAAAATCTTTTTTAAAAAAATTCCCAATATCTCCAAAGTTTAATGGTTAAAGTGGTCTCTAGAACCTCCCCCTCCATATTTGGTTCTACAAAGGAATTCAAGAAGTCTATAGTACACAGGTAAGGACAGAAGATCTGAAATGCACATACCTACATATCATAGGCATGGAAGAAAAGCTTAGCTGTTTTCGTAGCTATCAGAACACAGGACTTTAGGATTCCTCAAATGGACCACCTAACCAGGATCTTTCCATGAACCAAAGAAAGGCTTTCCATGAACTAAATCAGGAACCTTGAAATGGCCATAAGAAACAGGCTCTAAGCCCTAGGGCATACTCTTAAATGGGTCAATAAATCTTTCTGTCAGTCTTTTCTACATACTTTCCACTAGAGGAGCAAATCTGCTCTCTTGGCTTTGATAAGCATTTTTACATGGAGGACACCTTTTAAAACAATTATTAGCCAGCTCTGGTATCTAAAACCATAAATGCCCTGGATTCTTCACTTTGAAAGGAGAAAAAAACTTTCTTCATCTTCCTATATGCCAGAATTTAAACAGTGCTTCTTCATTTCTTAAATGAACTCCTTAATTCAAGCTCTGGCATGTGGAATATTATAGTTGTTTTCATTTAGTTCATCAAACCTCAAAGCTAAAAGATCTTAGAAATCATTTAGCCCATTCTCACCAGGTTTTCTTTATAGGACCTTTTCCTTTCAATATTTTTAAAATGTCTGTCCAAAAATATGTCTCACCTACAGGTTTGAGTCTATTGTTTTTTCACTGGCTTCTTTGTTTTTAGTTAAAACATGTCATTTTGTCCTTTTTCTATTATCTTGCTCAGTAAAGGAAACCTTTAAACCTTAACTTTCTCATTTCTCTTCTACCTGCCTAATTAGAATTTCCCATTTTTTTGGACAATGTATCTTCTGATTAATACTTGAATTAGTTTCCTATATGATCTCAGACAACTTGGCTCTTCCAATCCTTCACATCTTCCCAAACGTGCCTGGTCTTAAGACGTAAAGGGGGTGGGGTTGGGTGGGGGTGTAGTGTCCTTATTCAAAATGCACATTCCTTGGCTCCACCCAACATCCAAAGACTCAAAAATTAGGTGGGAATGCCTATTTTTAACAAGTGCCTCAGATGATTCTTATGATCAGTCAAGACTAGGAAAGACTGCTTCAGCGTCCCTTTTTCTCTTTGTTCAAGTTAAGCAAGTAATGGAGTATAAGTAGACTCTTTCCATTTCATTTATTTCTTTCTAAAATTTTTAAAAAGAGTGGATTGAGTGACCTTTATTTCTTCCGTCTCTTGTTTTTACATGTTATACCTTTTCAGTGCTGAGCCAACATTCAACCCCTACTTTCAGCCCCATCGCCACAGCCAGTACACCCACCAGATGGCACACAGACACCGTGTGCAAGTGCACATAACAGAGTGAGCGGAGGAGAGCACATTTTATCTCGTACCAACAGCCGCTGAATGTCTAGAGTAGATCAAGGCAGCTGGGTGCAACCATAAGGTTCAGAATTTATGAGTATGAGAATACTCAAGCGCATTTAATTGGAAATCATCCTCATGAATAAGCCCACAATCCCTCTAAGATGGTAATCTGCTCCAAACTGTGTTAACAAATAAATCATTTAAAATTTATAGTAAAGGGGTGCCTGGATGGCTCAGATGGTTGTCTGTCTTCAGCTCAGGTCACGATCCCGAGGGTCCTGGGATGGAGCCTTGCATTAGGCTCCCTGCTCAGCCAGGAGCCTGCTTCTCCCTCTCCCTTTGCTCCTCCCCCTGCTTGTGCTCTCTCATGTGTGGGCTTTCTCTCTAAGTAAATAAAATCTTAAAAAAAAAAATTACAGTCACGAGAAATATTTTTCCAGTATTTATAAAAGATGGCAATGACTACAGACAGACCTACAACTTAAAAGTTGCATTCTTAAAATAAATTTAAAACTTTAGGACACTTAAACTCAAAAAGACCAAAGACCACCCATGAATTAGTTTCAAAGCCCTTCTTTTCCCTAGAAAATTAGAAAGGGGATCACTGAATTCCATACCATACTCAAAATTGCAATGATCAATATTCTTATTTCAACAATACATTCCATTTGAGAGCTATTTTTGAAGCTACATCGAAATCATATTTTGAAGAGCAAGAAATCTTAGACATAAATATCAACAAAAATCTTTTAATTAAAACCTAATACATTAAAAAATTTTTCAAAAAAAAACAAAAGACACTGCAAACTCTTATACCTCAGTCCCCGGGGTCTACCTGACACAGCACAAGTGGTCAGTTAGCGGTCTCTTCGTTTTTGTCAGAGAAATTGCCAAGAGAGTGACAAACTTTGTACCGCCAGTGAGCAAAAGTGACAAAAACCAAGCTCCTACTGAAGGTCTCCAGCTTTGGAGTCAAGATCCAAAAGTTCATTTATAAATTGGTTGTTGAAACTTGGTAGAAATAAATAATGCTGTTATTACATGATAGGTTCCTGATCCTTTTGCAAGAGTTAACTCATAATATACTTAAAGCCCAATATTCATACTATTTTATCTGCTCCTAAACAATGTAAAAGATTTTCTTTTCAGAAAAATATAGGCATTAGGCAATCTTCCCTCTGACCTCCACGTCAAAAATGAGAGATTTTTACGTTGCTGTTGTTTCTAATCATAAGGCAGAGAGAATGTCTACATTAGTCACTCTGAGTATTCATTCTAACTTGTAAAACAATGAATAGGTAAGGCTCAGATTCCCACGGACCTCAGTTTTGTGCTAAAGAGTTCATATATACAATGGGAGAACTATAGGTACCTTACTTGGAAAGTCTTTCAGTGTATTACTCTTAATTTGAAGGGTTAACAGTCTCAAAGATTTCTGTATTGTTGTTGCTGATGCTATTGTATACCCTACTGTCATGCCTACATTTATAATTGTGACACACAGTTTTGGTAACTACAATCTAGGATGATATCATAGTTATATATCACATGTGGGGCCATCAACTTTTTTTTAGGGCTGTCTATTTCATCAAAGTTAAATACACTTTGGGACGCCTGGGTGGCTCAGTGGGTTAAAGCCTCTGCCTTCGGCTCAGGTCATGATCTCAGGGTTCTGAGATCGAGTCCCACATCGGGCTCTCTGCTCGGCGGGGCCTGCTTCCTCCTCTCTCTCTGCCTGCCTCTCTGCCTACTTGTGATCTCTCTGTCAAATAAATAAATAAAAATCTTAAAAAAAAAAGTTAAATACAATTTGATCAAAATTATAAAAATTTTTACTTTTGTCAGACGTATAGTTTGTAAATCCATTTTTTTTTTTTTTTGAGGTGGGTAGGGGGAGAAGGAGAGAGTCTTTAGCAGACAATGTGGAGCTCCATCTCATAACCCCTGAGATCATGACCTGAGCCAAAATCATGAGTCGGACGCTTAACCAACGGAGGCACCCAGGCACTCCTATAAATCCATTTTAAACTCCATGTAAGCTATTTTACTTATCTTAGAAAGAAAAAAACCTTCAAGTGCTACCTATTGCTATTCCTTAAAAAAGCAAAATGTATGAAGATCAATTTTAGAATTTTACTGTAATCTTAATGGAAACAGTGATCTGAAAAGCTTCAAAATCTTTAAATTCTGTCATTATGTGAAGCAAAGAAAATTTTCAGGGGAAGCCCCCAGCTTCCAGTTAAGAGCAAGAGAAATTTTTAATAATCTCCTTGAACGTTGGTATCTTTTTAGACCAATTAAAGATTTAGAAATTTTGAACTGGTTTACAGAATTTTTTTGGCTATCATCGATTTTTGCTAATTTTACAGTGTAGGGTATGGCGAATTTTTACTATGTGCCTTATATGTGAAAGATCCAGTGCTCAGCACTGGTTTTTCAAGAGCAAACTTTAAGAAATGCATAAAGTTGTAATTGTATAAATGCACATTACACAACAGCATAGAAATTTTCTTTGTTACTTGTAAAAGGAAAGTTTTTACTTGTTATGAATTCCACAAATTCAAAAACTATTTTTTTTAAATTTTGACTGCTTTCATTACATGTGTATTGCTTCTAAGCTCTTCCTTTGCTACTTTTTTTCAGCAAATAAACATCCTTCTCTGTCCATTAGCAGTCAATCCAAGCTTACTATCTTTCTTTTTAGACGTTCATTTCAGTTAAACTCAAAATATTTCTCTCCCATTTCTTATTCAAAGATATTTTTGGAATAAGTCCTATGCTTCTCACTAAAGATAAAAGGATCTCTCAAACACTATCTGCAAATAATGTTTCATAATGCAATTTCATTTTGAGCCTTAGTACCTATTGTGCAATTACAAACTTTTGCAACCTGAGTATTCCCTATATATTTTATAATGGCTAGGATTTTTTCCAAATATTCTGTAAGATTTAATGATCATTTTTTCTATAACTTACACACACTGAAATTAACTTTCTCACATTTCCATTAATTACACGTTAATTTTTTAAGATTAAAAAAAAGTCTCTCCAAAACGCATGCTACTCTACCGATGCTCAAATTCTAAGTACAAAAGAAAAAATTTTAAATGACTAAGTTTTATTTATTCCCCGATTAAGTCAGATTTATGACCTCCCCTCCCCATTCCAGCTACTGTGAATTTTGAATAAAACAACCTCAATTGTAACAGAAGAAACATCTGTTGCTTTTTTCTTCATCAGGGCTTTCCTAACTGAAAGAAAGGCTCTCTCTGCCTGACCTCCTCTTTCACTCCCCCTCCCCACCCACACTAAGTTCCTTAAAACTCTTTTTTAAGTAAATGTATTATTTAAAATACTTAAAATGTTGTAACATTGTAGAAATATTCACTTCCTTATTAAAATTCAAAGAATGAGTAAATCTTATATACATCCAAAAACAAGAGATGTGACAGCTAGACTATTAATTGTAACTGAAATGCAGACTTCCCAGAGTATACTTGAAGTGATCAACTCAATCAAGTTGTCACACATTCCGGGCTCACTCAGTATTATTACGGTTAAGATTTTCTCCATAGGTTCCAGACTCACACAGGATCTTGCACGCTCTATTTTCTTTGCCAACCCAACACTAACATAATGGCAGTCACTACCCCAAGAGGCAGACACCAAATGGTGCCACCCACACTCTCACACTGTGCCTCCTAATAAACCATAAAGCAGTGGAATGCACCGGCCCCTTTATGAGCAAACAATGCCTGGGCTTCATTAGAATACAGCTGACATTTTCAAAGCACAAATACTTTTAAGAAAAAATGTACTAGGAAAAAAAGGAATGAAACACTATAAAAGCTGAAATATCTTTTTAAGTGTCAGGTTTACTTCAAAGATCCTGAGGAAGCGTATTTTGCTGCTGACAATTTGAAAGTTTTCATAAATAAAAAAAATGTATAGTTAAGGGCAAAGCTTATTTTATTAACTACTGGAAAGAAATGAAAGTAAAAACTATCATTTGAATTGCATTCACAAGTAATAACTATGAAGTACCTTCAAAATTTCATTTCCTCAACTGCTTTCCTAGTTCTTGAATGAGGGAAACTGAGCTCTAGAATTATTTTCACATTTTAATTGATTTATATAAGTAAATGAGTGATAAACTAAGCTTACTCTACCCCTCCCCCCCACCCAACCCAACCCCCATACCCTGTAGTTTTCCTGTCTGCAACAAGCAAGGACGTCTTGAATTCAGCGTGCTCTTGGCTATTTATCAACTTAATATTGCTGCTGCTGGAAGAATATAAAACAAATGCGGTAAAAACTCACCCAGCAGTAAGAAACAAAATGATCTCTCTTACCTGGTCTAAAGAAGCATGCCTCTCACTGCAGTACCAACAACACTCTACAGTCTTTGTTACCATTCAGTGGAAACTTGAGACTGTGTCAGACATAAGCAATCGAGCTCAGAAAAGCTCAATTTAAAATAATTCTCAATAAAACTAAAAAGATGCTCAAGAAAACCGTTTAGGTAACTGGCTTTCAAAAGACATATGAATACTGTCTAATGCAACAAAGATCATTTAAAAGAAATTGGAAGTGTAAGTCTTAAGAGACAAAGGGGCTTTTTAATGTGTAGAATCTTACTTTGATAATAAGGTTTTAAAAATATGATTAAAATAAAAGTGGTAAAATGATAAAATGGCTAACTCCAAACTAACACTTTTTTAAATATCACTTGAGTTTTAACTAGCTAAAAAAATAAGATTAAACTTACTCATGAAATCTGCATAATTCGAATTGTACATGTCAGGGTATTTGCTGGTTCCAAAGCAGTCACAAAGCAGGAGACCTTAATGCATCTTGAAAGCAGAGCAAAAGCTCCATAAGTCTCAGGGGGGGCGAAAAAAAAGGAAAAGAAAAAAATAAAAAGGAGGAGAAACTCTTGAAAAACTGGCCGGAGCTTTTCAACCTGTAATAACTGTCTAGCTCCTCTGGGAGGGGAGAAAAAAAAGTCCTGCCCCCTGAGATAGGAGGCTATGTTTCAATGCCAACATGAATGACAGGCCCATTTCTGATATCAACAAAGAGCAGCTTAGTTGGGCTCGATTTTTTTTTTTTCACTTTCCCACACGGTTAGAAGTTCCAAATTTTTCAGGTTAGTATCTTTATATCTAGGGTTAAGTACCTTTCTCCATTTTCTCAAGAGAACTCCATCATGTTGTCCTAGTTTTTAAATGATTAATTAAAAATACATACCTAATCATCTTACTTTTTCCTAGGCAGGAAGCTAAACAAAAGATGACCTCTAAAGTTCCTTTCCAAATCTATCTTTTATAATCTCAGATCACCATAATGACTAATTATTAATATTAATAAGCTTTTCCTGAATCCCAATATGTGGGTACAAGGAGAAACCAAAAGTAGGTAACAAACATAAAAATAAAGTAACTGAGATAAAATTGTCAACTAGCTAGATGTAAAAATCATTTACTAAAGTATATGTGTATGATTATACAAATTCAAAACAATAAACACTTTGATCAATGACATATATTTACTGAATGCCTATTATGAGCCAAGCACTATTTGGGGCTCTGAAGATATAGCAGTGAACACATCAGATAAAGCCAAACAAATCCTTGTCTTCAGTGGGCTAATTCATTCATATTTTAGTTCCCTAAACATACAACTCTCCTAATAGACTAAGATATCTCTTTCCTTTCTTGATTAGTTACCACCTAATCTGAAATAGTCCCCTCTGAAAGTAGGTCTTGACAAAAGCTTCAGGAGGGCAAAGATTTTTTTTGCATCCTCGGTGTTTAAAACAACCCCTATTAGACAGACATTCAAATAGGTATATGTGAGCGAAACAGATCAGAGAGCTTTTTCTTAGTCAAACTTTCCTTTGCAGAGTATGTATTACCTATTACACTTACACGCATAAGGATGTTAATTGAGTTACAATTATATAACAGCTTAAAATTGAAAAAACAACCTATATGGCTGTTTCAGATTCTATCTTTTTAGATTCTAAAATGTGTTTTCACTATCAGATGGGAGGTCTACTGTATTTGACTTAAAATTCCATACGTTTTAAGCTTTTGTGGACTATCAGATTTCAGAGGACTTTGAGTAAGAAAGGAATTTTGGAAATCACATGGCATCCCATCAGTTTTGTATATGCGGAAATAATTTTAAATTCCTCTGCTTCTCATCATTCTTGTCACCTTACCATAAATTACACACAGAAAATACGTGCACACCTCTAACCTGTCTGATCAGCCAGAAGTGCTTGCGCATGTCACTGAAGGCCAGAATATTCAGGGGTTAGATAGATATGGTCACACCTAGTCTAGTATAGACTTTTTTTTTAAGATTTTATTTTTTATTTATTTGACAGAGAGAGAGAGAGAGAGAACATGAGCACAAGGTGGGGGAGGGGCAAAGTCAGAGGGAGAAGCAGGCTCCCCACTGAGCAGGGAGGCCAATGTAGGACTCCTCCCACAGGGATCATGACCTGAGCCAAAGGCACTCAACCGCTCAACCAACGGAGCCACCCAGGCGCCCCTCTAGTATAGTCTTCAAACAAAAGGAAATTAAACTTCTCAGTACTCAGATACATTCATATACTTATAAATAAATAGCAGAGTATCGCTCCCTCCCCCCACCCCCACCCCGTCCCATTGCCAGAGCTGAACAACGATTAAAAGTTCAAATATACACTACCTCCAATATTCACAAATTCAATGTGTGTTCTAACAAAGAATCTAACAGCAACCCAAGGTCGGAAAGACGTGATAACTGAGATCAAGTAATGGGTAAGATAAGGTGGGGCCAAAGCAAGATTTCATCAGGAATGGTTCCTCCAGGAATGGTATTTCTTTTCCCTAACCATTACTCATTCTTTCTTCAACAAATACTTATTGAGCACTTCTAATGTATCAGGCTCTGAGCTACGGAGGAAAATTTAGGCTACTGTTTTAAATAGTTTGCTGTTACTATCTAGACCAGAGATCAGATTTTTTTTTTTAAGATTTTATTTATTTGAGAAAGAAAGGAGGAGAGAGCGTGAGGGAGGGGCAGAGGAAGAGGGAGGGGCAGACTCCCTACTGAGCAGGGAGTCCAATGCGGGACTCCATCCCAGGACCCAGTCTGAGCCACCCAGGCTGAGCCACCTAGACCAGAGATGTTTAACAGAACTTCCTGTGATGATGGAAATGTTGGAAATGTGATGGAATGATGGAAAAGGAATGTCCCTACTGTCTACCCCATAGATCTAACCTTGAGCGTATCCCTATTCTTCCATGTTTCCTTCTCCATGTTTGCCCTCCTTGCCAGTGCCCCTTCTCCAGTCTCAAATTCTTCACTTACACAGCCCTTCTATCTACTTCCAAGCCATTCTGGGCAAGCAGCATAATCCCTAGCTTCTGTGTTCTTTTACAACTGTATCACACACTTTGGAGGGAATTATGAGTCTTTCTACTGGCATAACAAAATACATCTTGTGTATATCCTTTCAATTTCTCCTTAGTCTTACTTAGAAAATCCACTTAAGCATCATATTATTTACAACTACTGGCTATCTAGAAAACACCGAAGGGGGCTAGGCATTCATTCCCCCAGGTTTATAAGCTAATTTATTCAGACTAGAGTTTGCTATGGTTATTGGTAACCTGACCAAGTATTAACCACATCTTACAGGTACCTTTCTGATTCTGATTTCTGATAGGCAGAAATGATATTATGATAGCACAACCATAGTTTTTACTTGCCCATTCTGTTAAAGTAAGTTTCTGCCAGATCCATGTTGTGAGGGAATGGAAATTACACATGCTAGTTTCCTATACTTACATTTTCAAATAAAATGTCTAATCATCCTGATGAAAACAACACCTAAAGCAAAGCGTTTCTGCTACCACTTGCATGGATAAGTGATAATTTCTTAAATATATCATGCAGTAAAAAGTAACTTTACCTTCATTGCTCCTCTTCCTTTTCCCACCTTTAAATATAGACATTTTTCAAGGATCTATCCTTGATGCTCATTTATGAAAGATTTATATTCCCTCTTTGAAGGGTCTTATTTCCATGGCTTTATCACCACTATTTAGATGACTATGAAAATTTATACTTCCAGCCCTAGTCTTCTCTGTTCTGCTCTGCACTCTTATTTACAATTGCCCATCGGACATCTCTGTCTCTATGTTCCACAATCTCAAGTCAATTTCTGCAGTACTGAGCTCCATGTCTACCTTCCCAAACCAGCTCATCCTCCTATGTTCCCCATTCTTGTTAAAGGCATATTTATCCAGAATAGAAAGTGATTTTCTATTCTTGCTTCTTCTTCACCATCCAAATGCCCACATTGTTTCCAGTTTTTTTTCCCACTAAAATACACATCATTCCCCTAGTTTAAAAACAAAAGAAATAAATATAATTTTGGGGGTGCCTGGGTGGCTCAGTCAGTTAAGTATCTGCTTTCGGCTCAGATCGTGATCCTGCAGTTCTGGGATCCAACCGGCATTGGGCTCACTGCTCAGTGGGCATCTGCTTCTCCCTCTGCCCTTCCCCCTGCTCATGCTCGCACTCTCTCAAATAAATAAGTAAAATCTTAAAAAAAAAATACAAATTCTGATGACCTCCTGACTACCCTATCAAAAAGAGTAGTAGCCTTAAGCCACATGTGGCTATTTGAGTTTAAATTGATTAAAATTAAATGAAACTAAACACTTGATTTTCCAGTTGCATTAGACACATGTTAAGTCCTCAACAGCCACATATGGCTAACAGCTTACAGATACAAAACATTTCCATCATCACAGAAAGTTCTACTAAACATCTCTGGTCTAGGTGGCTCAGCCTCGGTGGCTCAGACTGGGTCCTGGGATGGAGTCCCGCATTGGACTCCCTGCTCAGTGGGGAGTCTGCTCCTCCTTCTTCCTCTGCTCCTTCCTCCCGCTCTCTCCTCCTTTCTTTCTCAAATAAATAAAATCTTAAAAAAAAAAAAAAATCTGATCTCTGGTCTAGATAGTAACAGCAAACTATTTAAAACAGTAGCCTAAATTTTCCTCAATTTGGCCCCTTACCTCTATCTTAGAAGGTATCAAATCTTATTTTCTACCTAAAACTCAACCACAACAAAAATCCAAACAATGATTTAAAAATGGGCAAAGGGGACGCCTGGGTGGCGCAGTTGGTTGGGCAACTGCCTTTGGCTCAGGTCATGATCCCGGCGTCCTGGGATCGAGTCCCGCATCGGGCCCCTTGCTCCACAGGGAGCCTGCTCCTCTCTCTGCTTCTGCCTGCCTCTCTGCCTGCTTGTGTTCTCTCTCTGTTAAATGAATAAATAAAATCTTTAAAAAAATAAAATAAATAAAATAAAATAAAAACGGGCAAAGGACTTGAATAGACATTACTCCAAAGAAAATATACAAATGGCCAATATGCACATAAAAGGATTTCAACATGACTAATCTTTAGGGAAATGCAAATTAAAATTATAATGAGATCACCTCATAACCATTAAGATAGCTAATACCAAAACAACAGAAAAAAAGTGTTGATGAGAATGTGGAGAAATTGTCCTCTTTGTGAACTGTTAATGCAATGTAAAATGGTACAGCTACTATGGAAATCAGAATGCTGACTCCTCAAAAAATTAAAAATACAATTACCATATGATTCTGTTGGGTCAGCTCCACTTCGAGGTATATAACCAAAAGAACTGGAAGTAGGGTCTTATAAGGGATATTTGTACTTCCATGTTCATAGCAGCATTACTGGCCAAAGGCTAAACCAGAAGCAACCCATGTGTCCACTAATGGTGAATGATAAGCAAAATGTAGTTAATACATACAATGAAATATTATTCAAACTTAAAAAGGAAGAAAATTCTGAGAAATGCTATAATACAGATGAACCGTCAACACAGTATACTGCATCGCCAAGAGACACATACTGTATGATTCTATTTATATGACTGCTGAGAGTAGCCAAAATCATAGAGACAGAAAGTAGAATGGTGGTTGTCAGGGGCTGGGAGGGGAGAATGGGAGTTACTATTTAATGGATACAGAATTCCAGTTTTACAAGATGAAAAATTACGGAGATGGATGGTACGATGATTGCACAGCACTATGAATGTATTCTGTATCACTGAACGGTATACATAAAAATGACTGGGATGATGTTTTATGTAATGCCTATTTTATCACAATAAAAAAAATTGAAAAAGCAAAACAAAAACTCATGTACGAGTGGGAACGGGGGTATGTGGGAAATCTGTACCTTCCATTTAATTTTACTATGAACTTAAAACTCTGCTGACGAATAGTCTACTTTTTAAAAAAGCACATATAACAGTTTGTCTAAAATGTCTTTTCTCCTCTTCTTCACCTCCTTAATCCACCCACTCCTTTGCATACATTTGTAGTTCTATCTCTATTATAAGAGAGCCTCTTACTTCTTGAGTCTAACCTAACCTCCTACCTGTATATTCTTACATAAAATACATTAAAATATCAAGACAGGTATAGCTAAGATCAATGAGTTATAAGAATAACTTGACAGTCTAAATTATAACAATTACATGATAAATTCTTAATGAGATGTTGTCAAAGCTGCAAAATTAAGTTAGTTCACTTCATCTACACATATTTACTAACTATTTACAACATGCCAACCTTAAGTAGGGGGAAGAAAAAAAAATACATAATCCCTAGCCTTAGGAAGTTACAGTCTACTGGAGGAAACACTACAAACAAGCAAAGAACTACAAAAATATCAACTGCGTCCATTGCTGGGAAAGAAACTAGTGGCATCAAAGAGCTGGGAAGGGATATTCCATGTGAGTCCTTTATGCAAGGTGCTCTAGGAAGATCTCTCTGAAGGGAGTGATATTTAAGCTGTAACCTGCAAGACGGGGAGGAGTCAGCAAGGTAAGAGCAGGGAGAACATTTTGGGCAGCACAGAACTGCGAAAAGGTTCACCTAACACCCATAACCTTAAAAGTAATGCAAATAAATGGAAACTGAGGAAGCCAAAAAATATATACATGAGGGAAATGGCTTTAGGAAAAAAAAAAAAAAGTACTTTACTAATTTTTGTCATTGACACAAAATAGTAGAAGGAATCCATTTCTTATTTTCTTATTTGAGGCTACCGCAAAGAACATGGGGAATGAATCAGGATCATGAATGCCATTCTGAGCAGAAGTCTAAAAAGGAACACTGGATTATCAGACCTCAACAAATATTCTCTAAACACAATCATGAATGCACAATATTTTACTGTACACGTGTCATATTTTATTTCCCTATAAATGGATATTTGCAAGTCTCCACATTTTGCCATTATAAATAATTATGTAAAAAAATTATGTAGTAGACATTTCTAAACTCAAATCTTATTCTTTTTTTTTTTTTTAAGATTTTATTGATTTATTTATTTGAGAGAGAGAGAGAGAGAATAGGGGGAGGAGCAGAGGCAGAGGGACAAGCAGACTGTGCTGAGTGCAGAGCCCAATGTGGGGCTGAATCCCATGACTCTGAGATGATGACCTGGGCTGAAATCAAGAGCCGGATGCTTAACCGATGATGCCACCCAGGTGCCCCTCTCTTCTTTTCTAATGACAAACTCCAAGAAGGGTTTTTAGTAGGTGAAAGAATATCAACTGTTTTAAGGAGTCTGATGCATACTACCAGTTTGCTTCCCAGAGGACTTCTACTGAGTCACACTTCAACGGGAAGTAGATTTAAAGAATAAGAAGTAGATAAGAAGAATAAGTTAAAGTATACCGGAGAAAATAAAAATCATCCACAATTCAAATACCCAGAAATGATCATAATGAATGTTTTACATACATATATCAAGTCTTTTCTATGCCACATATTTTTCCTTTTCCAAAAGAAGCAGCGGGAGGGATCATGCTGTACATGCTGGTTTAACTTTCTGAACTTAGTAAGTTTAAATCCTACTGTAGAATACCATCCTACATCAGCATCACAATACCCAGTTATTTATCACACTGCTTCCAACTGTTCATTCTCATCAACAATGCTGTGAACGTTCTTTGCTAAAATCTTCCCACAGGTCTTCCTTCAATCAGGATAATTCTTCAGAAGAAAAGATGCTGAGTCAGAGTGTGCATATTTTAAATATTTTTGAAAAGCACTGAGCAAATTATCTTCCACAGAGCTTGTATCACCCACCTCTACCAACCCCAAATTAGGTATTAACAACAACAAAACAACAAAATCTTTGCTCTATTGATTGGCAAACACTGGCTTTTGTTATTTAAAGTTGCATTTTGATTACTGGTTAGGTTGAATACATATTTGTATTTTTATTATCCATTTGCATTTCTTTTGTGAATTTCCCATGCTATGGTTTTTCTTGTAATGCCAATATTTAATTTATTTATTTGTACCACACTTAGTTATATTTACTAAGCCTCCTCTGGTATGTAAAGTTTCTCAGATCTGCCTTGTTTTTGATGACCTTGGCAGTTTTGAGAAGTACTGGTCTGGTATTTTGCAGAATGCCACTCATTATGGGTTTGTCTGATTTTTTTCTCAGAGTTGTGAGTTACTGGGAGGAAGATCCCATCACATTGTATCAAGGGTACCAGCTATCAACATGACTTATGACTGATAAAGTTAACCTTGAGGATCAACTGGCCAGGGCTATTTTTTTTAGGTTTCCTCACTGTAAAGTTACTCTCCCACCTCCAGCCTGTGTTTCCATAAGCTACAATTTGGAAGCACCACACTAAGTGCAGCCCACAGTCACGGCAGCCTTGGAGGGTGTAAGCTCTACCTCTCAGAGGGAGAAGTGTCTAAATTGGTGTCTAAATAAATTACTTGGAATTCTGTATGGAGACTTATGTCTTCTCCCTCACTTATTTATTCAATCGCTATTTATATGAGTATGTGCTCATGTATTTTTATTTTATACTTATTAAAGTTAAAATCCAACATTGCATTATTTATTTTGTTCCTCAAATGGCTCCAGTTTTAGTCACTGGGATCTTTTTCAGGTTGGCTCCTGTGCTGCTTTGGCATGATCCACTTTTTTTTTTAAATACTTCCTTACTTTCTGGTATTATAAAATACTCCAGCTTCATTTTGTATATTTCCTGCCCCAAACCTACATGATCTATTCTTCTAAGGAGCCTTGCTTGGATCCTTTTATTGAAGAATAGTTTTAGAAACCAACATCTGGGTGGTGGGTGACACTACTGGTTTTTAAAAACTCTAGTAAGAAACAGCATTGTGTAATTTTTATTTGATTTGTTAAGAACTGTCAACTTTAAAATACTTATTTTTCTCTTTAGGAATACAGAATTACTTTCATTTATTGAGCTATCCTTTATGTTTCTGAGTACATAATAAGGTAATTGCTTTTTCTGTATATCACAGCAATAATAATAATTTAAATATCACTTGATATTTCCTCCTGATATTTCTGCTAATACAAATCTTCCAGACCTTACAGAGTCTCCAACAGCCTGCAAGGATTTCTGCAAGCCTTCAGGGGAGAGTGATCCTCAGCCTTGGCTGCTCATTAAATCAACTGAGAGACTTATATCCGAGCCACACTTCAAACCAACTCCATCTGAATCCCTGAGGGCAAGACCAAGGCACAGGTATTGTTTTAAAGGTATCAGGTGATTCTAGTGCATATCTAAGCAAAGAAACATCACTTTAGTCTTTTCTGTGGCTTCATTAGAAGCTCATTCCCAGTAAGTACTGCTGAGTAATGCTGCCTCCACTAAGAACAGATCACCTCCCCCTTCCTCTGCGGAAACACCGGCAGTCCATGGATGCCCAAGTCTCAAGTTTTGTCTTTTCTGAAACAAGGAAGAGTATTTTGCTCCCTTACTATGTTACATTACCCTAGAAGAGATACACATAGGCAGCACTGCTAGTGACTTAACAAGATTCTCATTAAATTATACTTTAAAAGATAATTGTTTTGTTGTTTCATAAAAACTTACACCTACCCTATTCTCATAGGATTCACACATGACTCAAATAGGTCTGGCCATAACACAAACCCTATTACCATCATGCAATATTAAGAATCATTTCCCCTTTCTAAAGACCAAGATTTTTCTGAAAGGTTCAGTCTTTTTCTTCCCCTGAGATACAATGAACATAATCATAGCAACATGAGGACTCAAACCGGCACAGCCCTGACAAACTCAATCCCATAGACAAATGGCCTAACAAAAGAAATGTGCCCATTTCCAGGTATAAATACTATTTACTTCAATCTCTACTGTTCTTTTATACAAAATGTCTGGCATTAAAATTATAACACACATACAAAAAAGGTTTAAAAAAAAAAACTACTGCAAGAGTTAAAGAAATCAATACAAACAGACTGATATATGACCCAGATTTTGGAAATACCAGACAGGGGCTTTAAAAGCTATTTCAACTTTTTTCATTATTAGACTGGAAGAAAATTTCTTCCTATCTTTAATCTTTAATCACTTTAAAAGATAACTAAGAATTTAAACCAAAACACTTATGATGTATTATAAGGTTTATAATTATGTAAAAACAAAAATGTACGCTAATAGTGCATAAAAGGTGAGAGCTGAAAAGGAAGTATAAATGTATGCTATAACATTCCTTGAAAGTAGACTGTGATAACTTAAAGATATACTCTGCAAACCCTAGAACAAACACTAAATATAAAAGGCTTAAAAAGAGATACAACAAATTAGCAAAAATAAAATGGACATAAGATGGAATCACATGAAAAATACCTAATTTAGCCAAAAAAGTCAAGAAAAAGAAAGGAACCAAGAACGGATGGGACATATAGAGAAAAAAAAAAAAAAGCAATATGGCAGATTCAAATTCAACATCTCAATAATTACATTAATTGTAAATTACCTAGAGACCCTAATTAAAATTCAGAGATTCCTAGAACAAGGACTGTTACCAGGGATAAACACAGGTATTACATAATGATAAAAGAAAACATTACAAAAAAACCAAAATAACACATAAAAATGCTAACTGAGCATGTACCCAACAACAGAGTTTCAAAATATATGTAAGAAAAAGTGACAACTTTTTCTTTCTCAAACTTTTGAGTTTGAAGAAAATTCAAAAAAGAAAAGAACTTTTCTTTCTCAAAGAAGAAATAGAAAAGGCACCATTATAATTGGAGACCAACATTCCTCTCAGTAATCAACAGAACAAGTAGACACATAGTGAGGACATAGAAAATCTGAACAACACTAGCAATCAACTTGAAATCATTAATATTTATAGAACACTCCATGCAACATCAGGAAAATCAAGTCTTTTCAGTGCACTTGGAATATTAACTAAGATAGGCCATACAACGGATCTTGAAATAAACTTTAAACTGCAAAACAATTTAAATAACCCCCAAAGGATGGTCTCTGATCACAGTGGAATTATACTAGAAATCAATAACAGATTTCTGGAAAATTCCCAAATATTAAACAACACATTTCCAAAATCACTGAAAGCTACAAACTACCAGAGCTCCCTCAAGAAAAAACAGACAACCTGAATAGTCCTACACTCAAGAAAAAACAGACAACCTGAATATCCCTATACCTATTACAGAAATTGAATTCCCAGTTTAGAGCCTCCTCACAAAGAAAACTCCAGTTCCAAATGCCTTCAATGGCAATTTCCACCAAATATTTATGGAATATCTAACACTATACAAACTCTTCCAGAAAATAGAACAGTAGAAAATATTTTCCAACTCATTTGATAAGGCTGGCACAAACCTGATACAAAACCAAACAAAGAAATCACAAGATAGTTCCAAACCAATATACTGCTTGAACATAGCGACAAAAACCCTGTTAATTAACTAGCCTTAAAAAAGACTGAAATTCGGGGCGCCTGGGTGGCTCAGTGGGTTAAAGCCTCTGCCTTTGGCTCGGGTCATGGTCTCAGGGTCCTGGATTGAGCCCTCCGTCGGGGTCTCTGATCAGCAGGGAGCGTGCTTTTCCCCTCTCTCTCTGCCTGCCTCTCTGACTACTTGTGATCTCTCTCTCTGTATCAAATAAATAAATAAAAATCTTTAAAAAAAAAGACTGAAATTCTGATATATGCTATAAGATGGGTAAATCTTGAAAATATTATAAGTGCAATAGGCCAGACAAAAGGATCAAAAATGTATGTCTCCACTTATATAAGGAAGTCACCTAGAATATTCAAATTCATAAAGACAAAAAATGAGAACAATGGTTACCAATAGCCAGAGAAGGGGAAATATGGAATTATTATTTAATGGGTACAGAGCTTCTGTTTGGGATGAAGAAAAAACAGGAGACGGATAGTGGTGATGGTTGCACAACAATGTGAATGTACTCAAAGCCAGGAAATTACACACTTGAAAATGGTTAAGACAGTAAATTTTATGTTATGTATACATTACCACTATAAAAAAGATCTTAAAATGTTAGCAAACTTGATACAGCAATAGATAAAAAAGAATATTACATTATAAGCAAATGGTGTCTATCCAAAGAATGCTGGCTGGCACAGATAATCCAAAAGAATCTATAAAAAAGCTAGCAAAAGTAATAAATTTTAGTAAACTCAGCAGTTTAACAAGGTTGCAGGGCTCAAAATATAGAACATACAAAAAACCAAGAAAGAGTAAACCTGACTTTAAAAAATAAAGCAACAAAAAACCAAATAAATAATAGTGGTGCCAGTGGACCTTCTTATCTTGCTTTTTTTTTTTAAGATTTTTAAAGGTTTTTTAAAAGATTTTTTAAAAGATTTTTCTAAGATTTAAGATTTTTAAAGATTTTTAAGATTTTTAAGGTTTTCTAAAGATTTTTTTTTAAGATTTTAAGATAGATCAAAATTTATTTATTTGACACAGAGAGAGAGCACAATCGGGGGAGCAGCAGAGAGGGAGAAGCCGGCTCTCTGCTGAGCAAGAAGCCAGATATGGGGCTTGATTCCAGGACCCTGGGATCATGACCTGAACCGAAGGCAGATGCTTAACAGACTGAGCCATCCAGGTGCCCCTGATATATGCTATATGCTATATGCTGTTTAAATGGGGATGTGTGTTTCTAATGGAAATGTTTTAAATATGATACTGACTAATAAAGATAGACCTTTTTTTAAAGATTTTATTTATGTATTTGACAGAGAGAGAGATCACAAGCAGGCAGAGAGGCAGCAGAGAGGGTGGGGGGGAAGCAGGCTCCCCGCTGAGCAGAGAGCCCGATGTGGGGCTAGATCCCAGGACCCTGAGATCATGACCTGAGCCGAAGGCAGAGGCTTTAACCCACTGAGCCACTCAGGCACCCCTTAAAGATGGACTTTTAGAAAATGCATTTCAAAGTATCGTTTAGTTCCTACTTCATAGGGAGATTTTTTTTTTTTTAAAGATTTTATTTATTTGACAGAGAGATCACAAGTAGGCAGACAGGCAGACAGAGAGAGAGGGGGAAGCAGACTCCCCACCAAGCAGAGAGCCCGATGTGGGGCTTGATCCCAGTACCCTGAGATCCTGACCTGAGCCGAAGGCAGAGGCTTTAACCCACTGAGCCACCCAGGCTCCCCCATAGGGAAATTTTTAAAGTGACCAAATTTTTAAAAATGTAGCCCATAAAGTATTTCAAACAAAAATATGGTTCCTCTTGATCTCCCTGTATAAATGTATCATTAGTAATTTCTTATTATTAAACCAAGCATCTTTACTTTCTTGAGACAAATTCTACATGGTTCATGGTACACCGTTCTCTTATTATGTCAATTTAATTTGCTAATAATTTGGGGTTTTTTGCTTTTATAGCTGTGTGATTGGTTTATAACTTTCTGTACTATTAAATTTTATTATATGAGTTAAATTAGTTTTGTTTCATGTACTAAAAGCCTTTGGTTTTATACTCTGTATGTTTTACTGACTGAATTATCTATTCATAGGAAGAGGAAAAAAGCTTGCCCCCCCCCCAAAGATTATTTATTGAGAGAGATGGAGAGCATGAGAGAGCAGGAGGGGCAGAGGAAGAGGGACAAGCAGATTCCTTGCTTAGCCAGCCCGACACAGGGCTCAGTCCCAGAACCCTGACATCACGACCTGAGCCAAAGCTGTAGGCTCAACTGAATGAGCCACCCATGAACCCCAAGAAGAGTCTTCGCAAAGTAATTTTTGGGGACAGTATTTCCATTTCTTTCAACATATTAGACTTCAAGTTCTCTACTTTATAAAATAATCAATTTGGGGGGCATCTGCCTGGCTGAGTCAATAGAGCATGTGATTCTTGATCTCGGGATTGGGAGTTCAAGCTCCACATTGGGAGCAGAGTTTACCTAAAACAAATAAATAAATAAAACAGACTTAAAAAGATTGAACATAATCAATTTGGTAATTTATATTCTCCTTGCAAATAATTTCTTTCATTTGTATTTTCAAATTCCTTAATATAATTGCTACATGGTAATCTGATATTTTAAAATTCTATATACAAATTCCTCTAATGTCCCAACATTTTGTTAAATGATGTCCTAAAATTTGTTTATTATGGCCAATCTACCTGGATTTTTCAGTTTTACCACTGTTCTATCTTCTGATTTTTGTTCAATTTTGTTTTTATTTTTATATATTCCTCCGCTTGCTAACCTTTGCCTAACTTTGGGAGGGGAATTCACTGCTTCATTCCATTTTATTTTTAATTTTTTAAGGTTTATTTATTTTTTTTAGTAATCTCTACATCCAAATGTGAGGCTCAAACTTAAGTCTCTAAGAACAAGAGTTGCATGCTCTTTGGACTGAGCCAGGCATGTACCCCTCATTCCATTTTAAAATAACAAAAGCACATACACAACTTTGACTGCACCTCACATATTTTTGTATGTGTGCGTGTAGATAAAAGTTATAATTTCTTAATTTTTAAAAAGATTTCATTTATCTATTTATTTGAAAGAGAGAGAGAGAGATCACAAGCAGGCAGAGTTAGAGGGGAAAGTAGGCTCCCCGCTGAGCAAAGAGCTTGATGCGGGGCCCAATCCCAGGACCCTGAGATCATGACCTGAGCCGAAGGCAGAGGCTTTAACCCACTGAGCCACCCCAGTTTCTTATTATTTCTTTTTTTTTTTTTTAAAGATTTTATTTATTTATTAGAGAGAGAGAGACTGAGAACGAGAGGGGAGAAGGTCAGAGGGAGAAGCAGACTTCCCACAGAGCTGGGAGTCCGATATGGGACTCGATCCCGGGACTCCGGGACCATGACCTGAGCCAAAGGCAGTCGCCCAACCAACTGAGCCACCCAGGCGCCCTCTTATTATTTCTAATAGTTGTTGCAGTTTAGGTTTCTGCTTGGATTTAATAGTTGTTTGGGAAGAGAATGGACAGGTGGACTTCATTCATTAATTTAAAATTTTATTGTATTGTGGCCAGATACAATGGTCTACCAAATTTCTGTTTCACAAACTACAGTGTTATTTTTGTTTTCTAGTATGGTGACCATCTTTAAATGTTCCATGAATGCTTGAGAAGGGTTATTCTCTGTAATGTACCCAGTGTCGGTACACAGATGGATAGTGGTGATGGTTGCACGACAATGTGAATGTACCCAAAGCCACCAAATTACACACTTGAAAATGGTTAAGATAGATAATTCAATTAATTCACTGAATTAATTGAATTAATGTGAGAAGGGTATTCATTAAGGGGGATGGCAGAGATGGGAACTTGGTTATATATGGAAGATTAATAACATAAGTAAACACATAGATAATGGATAATGGGAACCAGGACTTCTAGGGGATTGTTTAGCTTTGTAATCAACTACCAAACTGTCTTCCAAAGTGCATGCATCATTTTGCATTTCCCGTAACAATGAATGGGATGTTGACACATCGTTGTCAACAATTCAGTATTGTCATCTTTTTGGATTTTAGCAATTCTAAAAGGAGTATAGTGCCATTTCACTGTTGTTTCAACTTATAATTTCTTTTTTTAAATCTTTTAAATTTATTATTTTTTATAATTTATTTGAGAGAGGCAGAGGGAGAACGAGAAAGAGAGAAGCAGACTGAGCAGGGAGCCTCCTATGAGACTCGATCTCAGAACCCTGAGATCATGACCTGAGCTGAAGGCAGATACTTAACTGACTCAGCGACCCAGGCACCCCTTGTAATTTCTTAATGACAAATGATACTAAGTATCTTTTCCTTTCTTATTTGCCTTTTTATTTTATTTTTTTTAAGATTTTATTTATTTGACAGAGAGGAGAGAGATCACAAGTAGGCAGAGAGGCAGGCAGAGGGGGGAGGGAAGCAGGCTCCCTGCTGAGCAGAGAGCCCGATGCGGGGCTTGATCCCAAGACCTTGGGATCATGACTTGAGCTGAAGGCAGAGGCTTTAACCCACTGAGCCACCTGCTGAGCCCCTCTTATGTGCCTTTTTAAAGATTTTTTTCTTTATTTGAGAGGAGAGAGTGCACGCAAGCAAGCATACAAGCAAGCACAAGCAGGGGGGAGGCAGAGGGAGAGGGAGAAGCAGACTCCCCACTGAGCAGGGAGCCCAATGTGGGGCTTGATCCCAGGACCCCAAGATCATGACCTGAGCCAAAGGCAGATGCTTAACTGACTGAGCCATCCAGGTGCTTCTTATTTGTCTTCTATATACATCCTTTGGTGAGGTGTCTGTTCACTTTTTAACTCAGCTGTTTTCTTATTGTTGAAGACAATTTTATATTTTGGATACTAGTCTAGGTAGTAAAGAAATTCTTTTTTTTTTTTTTTAAGGTTTTATTTATTTATTTGACACAGAGAGAGAGATGACAAGTAGACAGAGAGGCAGGCAGAGAGAGAGGGGGAAGCAGGCTCCCCGCAGAGCAGAGAGCCTGATGTGGGGCTCAATCCCAGGACGCTGAGATCATGACCCGAGCCGAAGGCAGAGGCTTTAACCCACTGAGCCACCCAGGCACCCCCATAGTAAAGAATTTCTTACCCAAAGAGAAGTCTGGCTTTTGCCCTTAGCTCCTGGAAGGTAATCTCTAAGTCCTTGGAATGTCTTACCTGATAAAAGTGTCTTGAACAATATAATTTAGGGTGGAGGCTTTGAGCAACAACAACCATGAGATTTAGGGTGGGGGGGTTTGGGTCACATCAGCTGACCTACTGAGGGACTGGAGACTTAAAGAGCCAGCCACATGAGCTGCTAGTCAGATTTATGCGACTAAACCCCAATGAAGATTCCAGATACCGCGGTGCCTGGGTGGCTCAGTGGGTTAAAGTCTCTGCCTTCGGCTCAGGTCATGATCTCAGGGTCCTGGGATTGAGCCCCACATCGGGCTCTCTGCTCAGCGGGCAGCCTGCTTCCTCCTCTTCTCTCTGCCTGCCTCTCTGCCTACCTGTGATAT
This sequence comes from Nasua narica, assembly GCA_028533885.1. Taxonomy (NCBI): domain Eukaryota; kingdom Metazoa; phylum Chordata; class Mammalia; order Carnivora; family Procyonidae; genus Nasua; species Nasua narica. The sequence continues at coordinate 86,869,509 of CM052799.1, forward strand.
CTCTCTCTCTGTCAAATAAATAAATAAAATCTTAAAAAGATTCCAGATACCAAAGACCACACGAGCTTCTCTGGCTAGCAATACTCTGTGCAGGCTGTTAAACATCAATACTGTGAAAGTAACACTGTCCACGTCTCCACAGGAAGACAAGTGGAAACTACACATTTGGTACTTTTCTTGACTCTGGCCTATGAGTCTTTTCACTTGACTGATTTTAGTCTGTATTCTTTAGTTGTAATAAACCATAACCACGAGTATAATAGCTTTCAATGAATTCTGTCAGTCCTTCTTAACCTATAAAACCTAAAGATAGGGACGCCTGGGTGGCTCAGTTGGTTGAGCAGCTGCCTTTGGCTCAGGTCGTGATCCCGGCGTCCTGGGATCGAGTCCTGCATCGGGCTCCTTGCTTGGCGGGGAGCCTGCTCCTCTCTCTGCCTCGGCCTGCCTCTCTGCCTGCTTGTGTTCTCTCTCTGTTAAATAAATAAATAAAATCTTTAAAAAATAAAATAAAATAAAACCTAAAGATAATTGTGGAGACCCCTGAACTTAGAACTGATGTCAGATGTAAGGGTAGCCTTTTGTGCACTGCTCTCTAACTTTGCAATTGGCTAACATAACTTTATCAGATATGCGTTTTGCTGTCATCTCTAAAAAGGCATTACCAAACCCAAAGTCACCTAGGATTTTCTATTCTTCTTCTAGATGTTCTCTTTTTTATGTTTTACAGTCTATGAATCATTTTGAATTAATCTTTGTGAAAGGTGTAAGGTCTGTGTAGAGGTTCATTTTTTTGCATATAAACTTTAATTGCTCCAGCCTCATTTACTGAAAAGACTCTCCTTTCTCCACTGAATTGCCTTTCCACCTTTGTCAAAGATCAGTTGACAGTATTTCTGGGCTCTATATTCTGCTCCATTGGTCTAGGTATTTATTCTTTCACAAACACTATACTACCTTGATCACTGTAGCTTCATGGTTAGCATCAAAAATCAGGTAATGTAAGTCTTGGTTAGTGTTTTTTGACCCAACCTGAGTCTGTGTCTTTTAAATGTAAATGTTAATGTATTCATTTTTATTCTAATTACTGATAAGGTGGTCTTACATTCTCTATTATTCTTGCTGCTCTTTAATATCTTTTTTTTAAAGATTTTATTTATTTATTTGACACAGAGAGAGATCAAAAGTAGGCAGAGAGGCAGGGAGAGAGAGAGGGGGAAGCAGCCTCCCTGTCAAGCAGAGAGCCCGACGCGAGGCTTGATGCCAGGACCCTGACATCATGACCTGAGCCGAAGGCAGAGGCTTTAACTCATTGATCCACCCCAGGCTCCCTTTAATATCATCTTTAATTCTGTCCTTTGCTAATAGCACTGTAGACATTTTCTTTTTCCTAATAACACCATAAATATTGTTCCAGAAATTCTTTGATTAGTTTTATTTACAGTCTTAGTAGCACTCTCCTTTTCACCTCTTGTCTGGATGCTTACAGTGTACCTTTTAATTCTCCTCAAACTTTCAACCTGATATATCTAGTACTCATGTATCACTGAAAGCCTTTAAACTATAAACTCAGGTTTTCTTAAGTTCCAGGATATTGTCTTCTATTTCACTTTTGATTACTGCTTCTCCTGTATTTATTATTCTTTTCTTTAGGAATACTATTTATTTATACATTGAATCTTTATTGTACCTGTCATTTTCATCCTTTTAATCCTTTTCTACTGTTGACTTTCAGAAGACATCCTCCAACTTCTCTTCCACATCACTGACTTGATTTTCAAAACTATCTTTTGACCTCTTCACTGTGAATTTTAACAGTAATACTTAATTTCAATATCTATATGAGGTTTTTTTTTAAAGATTTATTTATTTAAGAGAGACAGCGAGCGAGCACGTGCATGTGCAGGAGGAGGGACAGAGGGAGAAGGAGAAAGACAATCTCAAGCAGACTCCCCACTGAACGTGGAGCCCAAAGCAGGGCTTGATCTCACAAGCCCTGAGATCATGACCTGAGCCAAAACTGAGTTGGATGCTTAACCAACAGAGCCACCCAGACATCCCTCATATCTTCATGAGTTTTGATGAGTCTTGAAGAATTCTAAGTGCAGAAAAGTACAAAGAATGATTCAAGATCCCTTGTAATCATTCTTAGTTCTTCTAGCACCAGGCCCCGGAATCAGTCTATATGGATTCAAATAAGAGACTTCCCTCTTAGTTGTGTGATCTTGGGGAAGTAATTTCAACTATTTCCTTGGGAATAATCATTTAATTAGATTTAATGAGCTAATTCATGAGTGGATATTTATTTATTTGAGAGGGCGAGAGAGAGGATGAGTGAGGATGGGGCAGAGGGAAGGGGAGCGAGAGAATCTTAAGTAGACTCCATGCCCAGCATGGAGCCTGACTTAGGGATTGACCTCATGACCCTGAGATCATGACCTGAGCTGAAATCAAGCAACTGAGCCACCCAGGCGCCCTGTGAGTGGTTTTAATACAGTATCTGTTACTCAAAAATATTTAGCTATTATTAGTACAATCTTTGCTGATATCTTGGCTGGTTACCTTCTATGTCAATCTGCTGTCTTTAACATATATTTTCAGATTCTTTAAATAACTTTGAGAAGAAAGCAAACACCATCTAATATCTTGTTTTTTCAAGTATGATTTTCCTCTGGGACTTAAGTGTAAGAGTCCTTTATTTTGTAGTTTCTTAATAAGCCCATGATGGTTTTTTATTTTTTTTTAAATATTTTATTTATTTATTTGAGAGATAGAATGAGAGAGAGTGAGCATGAGAAGGGGAAGGTGAGAGGGAGAAGCAGAACCCCTGCTGAGCAGGGAGCCCGATGAGGGACTCAATCCCAAGACTCCAGGATCATGACCTAAGCTGAAGGCAGGCACTCAACCAACTGAGTCACCCAGGTGCCCCCATGATGGTTTTTAAAAAATGTTATCAGTTATTTGAAAGTTGAGCAAACCAAAGAGGTTTGATGTTTGCTAAGAAAAAAGTTATATAAATTCTAGTTTCTCTCCTTTAGTGTCCACGTGGGTTATTATTTGACTTTTAACTCTCACTTCTTTATTTGGAGAAAAAATTGATTCATACAACTCTAGCCAAATATCTTGTGTTAAGCAGTACAGAGGATTACGGCTCTCATCTATTATGGAGATTAAGATCTCTTTGAAAATCCATTAAAATTATAACTTTTTCTCCAGTACATAGAATTTTGTTTACCACTTCAGAGGGTCATGCCTTGAAGTCAGTTGTGGATCGATCCTAGGTTAAGAACCCCCTGATTTACCATTTATTCTAACAAACAAAGGAAGACTGATCCTGTTGCCTTGTTATAGGATATATAGAATTAGTGATTTAATCCTGGAAACCTTGAAAGAGAACATATTCTTCCCTAATCAAAAGCAGGGTCTGACCAAGAGTTATTTAAGCTGGTGGCTGGTACAAGAGAGTTCATTAAACTGTTCTCTTTCACTCTTGTACATATTTGAAATTTTCTAAAATAAAACACTTCATTTGTATTTATTTGAAGTAGGGCCTGAAAAAGTACATACCAACCCCATGAATTTTCTTCTCTCTGCCCCTTCCTACTACAATTCCCTTTACATCTGAAAATGCACCCAAAGCAGTCCACTTCTTCCTTTACAGAACTGTGGTCACCAAGGGAAGTAGAGAGGTAATGATAAGAGAGAGGGGAGGGAGAAAAAGAACCCTGGATGTTACAGATAACACTTGCAACACACAGTGGGTAGCTGCCAAGTTTCTAGTTGGCAAAGACCCTACTTCCCTAAGCCGTAGATATGCAATAGAGATGGGTAGAAAAATCTACCTTTTTCCTGTTGGTCCTTCCTATTCTGTCTTAGGAATCTGTCTTTACTTTTACTGACAAAAAAATCCTAATGTCTGGCATATTTTAATTTGTATTTCTAGTTTCTCATTCCACTTATAACTCTGCTTCTCTGTGTATTTTCACCTATTTGATCATGGCATAACAGAGGAGATTAAGTAGGGTCCCACTACCTGACTGCTTGCTAAGCCCAGACTTCCCACAGCTGAATTCCTAAGGTTAAAAGGTCCTACAGTAATCTGGCACATGTGCAACCTGGGAACAACAGATAGGTGGAAGCAATAGCTTTTGATCTATTCTTGTTTTCCTTAACTCTCATACTACAATTTTACATATATAGAAGTATGTTTATTGATATTAGCAAATAGAGTATAGAAAAAAAAGTATTATTTTCTCTCAAGGAAGCTCTAGCCCAGATTAACAGCTAGAAACTGCCAAAAGATGTAAGGTTTAAAGAGAAGCATTATAGCACCCATCAGAAATATTCAAATTCACCCACAATAAAGTACACATGATAAAACTTAGAAATTGGTGGGCTAATATGCCAATTATCAGAGACACTCTCAAAATAAAGTAAAAAACAAGTCAGCATACAAATAATATTAAAAACAATTAGCATAAGGTAGATTGAGATTACTTAAAGATACGGTTCTTTAAATTCCTTCTGGTCTTGTCAATAATATTTCATGTTAATCAAAGATTTCCTAAGAAAGATATGAACACAGAGCAACGTATTTAGAAGACTGATCTCCAATCTGAAAGATATGATTTGAACTATCTCTACCACTTGAGAAAGTTGGTGGCTCTGAGCTTCAGTCTTTTCATCACTAAAATGGGTATAATAATAGTGCTATTCTTGCAAGGAGGTGGTAATGATTATATGAAATAATGAACACAAAGAGCTTGGTTAGCACAGGGGCACCTGGCTGGCTCAGTCTGTAGAGCGTGCAACTCATGATCTCAGGGTTGTGGGTTCCTGCCCTATGCTGAGTGTAGAGATTACTTTAAAAAAAAAAAAAAAAAAAGGAGTTTAGCACAATTCCTGGCAAATAGCACTTCAAAACACAACAGAGTTTTTATAAAAAGTAAACTGACCTCTTCTTTCAGAGTGTTAATTCCTTCAAAGTGCTGAGATAAAATAAGGTGGTAACTAAGGTCAAATGGTACTTTAGACAAAAAGTAAAAACAAAAGGAAACAAAAAACAAAAACATAAATTACAGACCAATACCCCCCCCCAATTTAAACAAAATGTTAGCAAATTTAATCCAAGAATATATAAAGAGAAGAATATATCATGCCTAACTGGAGTTTATGCCAGGAATCTAATGCTGGCTTAATATCAGTAAATTAAAAAAAAAAAGAAAGACAATGTTATTCACTGTGTATCAACAGAATAAAAAGAAAAACTACACTATCATCTTGATCAATATAGATAAGGTATTTGGCAAAATTCAACAACCATTGGTGATAACAATTGTCGGTAGGCAAGGAATAGATGGGAACCTCCTCAATGTGCTACAAGGCAACTACTGAAAACCTATAGCTAAAAATCACACATTTAAATGGTTAAAAATTTGAATGCTTTCTCCTTAAGATTGGGAACAAGACAATGATATCTACTTTCACTACTTCAACACTGAAATATTCTTAGGGCATTAAGTCAAGAAAAAGGAAAGGAGACACAAAAATAAGAAAGGAATAAGCAAAACAGACAAAAGTTGGGACTATGTGGAAAAGTCTATGGAATCTACAACAATTTACTTATAGTGAGTTTACTGGCAACGTCACAGGCAACAAGATAAATATACAAAAATCAATTGTATTTCCACATTCCAGCAATTAAAAAATCAGAGATTGAAATAAAAAGATATAATTTATAATAATATGAAAAATATAAAATAGTTAGCAACAAATTTAACAAAATGTGTGCAAAGCCTGTACAATGAAAATTACATTTTGGTGAGACAAACTACAGAAGACATAAACAATGAACAGATAAACCATGCTTATAAATTGGAATATTCAATATTAAGATGTCATTTCTTTCCAAATTCACCTACAGATTTGACTCAATTCTAATCAAAATCCCAACAGGCACTTTTGTAGAAATTTACAAACTGATTCTAAAATTTATACAAAAATCAGAAGACCTAGTATAGCCAAAATAACTTTGAAACAGAACAAAGTTGGAGGACTTACACTACCTGATTTTAAGACAATATACAGGTAAATGGAGAGTCTCAATGTTCATACTATTGATATTATGGACTGGCTAATTCTCTGTGATGGGGAACTGGCCAGTACACTGTAGGGTGTTTAGTAGCATCCTGACCTCTACCCCTATCAAAGGCAAATCTTTCACTTGCCAGTTCTAACAATCAAAAAACGTCTCCAGAAACTGCCAAATATAGAATGGGGGGCAAAATCACCCTTTGTTGAGAACTATTAAGCTATAGTAAGAAGTGTGTTATTGACATGAAGATAGACATTTAAATCAATGGAAGTGAACAGACTCTAGAAATAGACCCTCAACTTAAGACTCAACTGATATTTGACAAAGATACAATGCAATTCTATAGGAAAAGACAATCTTTTCAGTAAATGATGCTGTAATGACTGGTTATTCATATGGAAGAAAAATAAACCTCACCCTTCACCTCATTCCATACATGAAAATTTAACTCAAAACTTATCACAGATAAATTTAAGAGCAAAAACTATAAAACTTCAAGAAAAAATATAGGAGAAAGCTTAGTAATTCTGGCTTAGACAAAGATTTCTTAGAACATAAAGCAGCACAAACTTTTTAAATTGATAAACCACATATTAAAATATAAAACATGTTTGTGCCTCAAAACTTACTGTTAAGAAGATAAAAAGGCAAGCTACCAGGCTGGGAGAAAAATATTTGTAAAATAAATATCTGATAAAGGACTTGTATCCAGAATAAGACAATAATATGGCAAACAACCCAATAAAGGAAAATGTGCAAAAAGTTTAAACAGTTGCCTCACCAAAGAAGATATGCTGATGGCCAATAAGCACATGAAAAGATGTACATCGTTACTCATCAAGGAAATATTTATTAAAACCACTCTATCATACCACATAAGCCCACGTGAGTAGCTAAAACGAAAAAAGACCAACCATACCAAGGGCTGACAATGACACAGGGCAACTAGGACTCATGTAAATTGTTGATGGGAATACCAATTTGTAGACACTTTAAGAAACATGTTTGGCAATTTCTTAAAAGTTAAGCATACATTTACCAGATGACCCAGCAATTCCATTCCTAGGTATTTACCTTAGAAAAATAAAAACTTATGTCAACACCTAAGCTTGCATTTGAATGTTCATAGCAGCTTTATTCATAATAGTCCACAAGTGGAAACAATACCAATGTTCATCAACTCATGAACAGATAAACAAATTGTGGTAAGCCCATATATGGGAATGCTAGTCAGTAATAAAAAAGAACAACAAAAAAAAAGAACCAGTAATATACACAACAACATGAATAAATCTCAAAAGCATTATCCTAAGTATAGGAATCCAGATACAAATGATATTAACGAAGTACCCAAATTATTCTATATAGCTAAAAATAATTCTGATTTTCAGTAGCTTTTTTGTGGTTATATAAGTCATATATGACTCTTAACTACCTTTTGTTATTTAAGTGTCTCGTCTTGTCTCCTTAAAACAACTACAAACCCTTCTCCCATAAGGGTTATTGTATATCTCTGCAGAGCACTTCACAATATAACCACATTTGTAGATGTATAGACTCCATAATTCTCATTCAATGAAACAAGTGGAATGCAGTATACATATTACAACAGATTCAGGAAACCTGGGTTCAAATCCCAGCTGACTACATGGGGTAACCTGTATCGAGTCATTTAACCTACATGAGATTCACTATTCTTATTCACTAAACTGAAAAGCACTGGGGTAAAGTGCAGAAAGAGTGTTAGGGACAGTGGGGTGGTACAATCAACAATCCCAAAGAATGTGAGGCTGTAGTAAGAAGAAAAATCTGAAGAGCAAAGGGTCAAAAGTCACACTGGAACTTGACTTTTCAGAAGAATCACAAGAAAGTGGGGACTCATGAGGCTTCCTGTCTTCTGGGTGTTAAGGAGGAGGTATCAGAAAAGTTGCTGCAATGATAACTGGTTTGTGGCAGATAATCACAGAGGTATCCATTTTGATTCTTCAATAAGATTTCCTATCACTGGGAACCACTACATCTAGGGAAAATTGACTATTTCAGACTGATATAGAACAGGTTGGTTTTACTCTACTGATGTGTCATTTCCATAGTAACCCATTTCAGTAACAGAAAAATCAAAAGTTCTGATATTTGGTATATGTGATTGGCTGAGAATCTACAATTGGTGGAATTATGAATGCCCATAAATCAAAAGCCAGAAGCACTGAAGGAATTGCAATATGGCGGGCCTGAGAAGCTTCCTTAGGGATTTTCTGTGTACCTACCATGTGTCAAAAACACGTGCAAGATCACATATTTTATCACTTCATCTTCATACTAACCCATACAAAGTAGCTGAAATTGACAATAATCAGTTTATAATGATTTAAATGAGCTCTCATTTAGAGAGGAGGTTATCATTCCTGTTTTAGGGATAAGAAAATTGACATTCTGAAATGCACTTTAGTAATCTGTCCAAACAGTCTCCATTAGTATGTGATAGGCTAAGACTCAAACTCAGCTTTTGATTCCATGTCCTTACCACTACCTAAAACCTATCACCACTAACAAATCCAGCTTCCAACTATTGAAGCCAGCACAATCCCTAGAAAATAGCTACATAATAATTTTGTTTTCTTCTAAAGTAGATGGAAGGCAGATATAATCTAAGGTAGGCAAGAAACAGGTACTACTTCCAGCTATCAGAAGGGAAAACTAAAACTTACATGTAAAGTGATAAAGCAAGTTTCTAAATCTTGGCACTCCTAGCCCTTTCTCTGTATCAGCATTCCCTGATATTCATCTTGATGATGACGATGAAGAGGAAGAAAAGATAGAGAAGGAGAAAAGTGCATGCAATTTTAAGACTAAGTGTTTTCATTCTCTGAATAGCCCACACATATTTACTGAGTACTTATAAAGGTACTTATAAAGGTCAAGCCAGTGCGTGGCACTGGGGATACAACAGTGCATAAAATAAGTAAGACACAGTTCCTACCCGTGGGGAATTTTTACCCTAGGGGGAAGATACTGACAACTAAATAGACAATTTCAATATACCATAAGTAACGCAAAAACAGGAGAGCACAGGGGGCCACAGGGGCAGAGATAAGACAACTAAACCCAGAGCAGATGAAGCAGGGCTATAGGGTATCTGGTAAACTTGAATTTCAAATAAACAATGAATACTGTTGCAGTATAAGTATGTCCCAAATATTGTCCTGTATTTTCAGTGGGGATGATATTTGGAAAAGTGCCTCCTATGAGATGATATTTAAGATGAAAACTGAATTACTACTTGTCTCCAACAAATGTGGACCCTGAAAATGTTTATCCATTGCTGGCCTATGGAAACATCATGTGGCAAGGACCTGAAACCTCCTGACAGGAGCCAAGGAGGAACTGGAGGGCTCTTACCAAGAGCCATGTAGAAAGCCACCTCTTAGAAGTAGGTCTTCCAGACATACGCTGACTTTTAAAATGCCTTCAGGTGATTCTGCCTGACTGAGTAGTGGAGGTGCTTGGGAGCCAGGCCGTGAAACGTACTCATGTGGCTATGTGCGTACACTGAGAGGGGAAACTTGCACAATGATCTGGAAATGAGGTTTAAGGTAAGTGCAAGTTTTCAGGATGTTTATGTGAAAAACTTCACACTCAACACCTTCTCCCCTCCAGACATAGTCCAGCCCTCAGACGACTACAGCCTTGCTCAACAGCTTGGATACAATACATGAGAGACCGTGGGGCAGAATCACCTAGGTAAGCTACTCCTGACCCTCAGAAACTATGTGAGACAAGGGTAACTTGTTATGCAGCAATAGGTAAGTAATGCTGTACCCAGCAGAGTTCTGCACCCTGAGATAACGGGACTGCACTGGTACCGCATCATGCTCAGCCACTGCTGAGAACAGCCACAGTTAGTATGGGTGGCTTCAGCAAGGATGAGGTGGTGGACCAGAGGCGCTACAGCTGTGACTGTCACTCACTCACACCTCCCACCAGCAGGAGATCGGAATGGTGTATTTCCATGGCCACCACAGCATAACAAAAGTTCATTAAGGACAGCACAGCTTTTCTGGAACAAAATAAGATCTTTCTAAAAGAACAAAACAAAAATATTTCTCTGAGTTCAGCTCAGTCACTTGAAAGAACTGCCTAAAAACAGAAAGATAAGCAAAATAATACAGTGAATTAACAAAGCAAAGAAAAAATCCAAGTCTCGGATTAGCTGTGGTTTTCAGCTTGATTTTGTGTGTGTAAAGAATTAATACTGCTTGGGGCACCTGGGTGGCTCAGTGGGTTAAAGCCTCTGCCTTCAGCTCGGGTCATGATCTCAGGGTCCTGGGATCGAGCCCCGCATCGGGCTCTCTGCTCAGCGGGGAGCCTGCTTCTCCCTCTCTCTCTGTCTGCCTCTCTGCCTACTTGTGATCTCTCCCTCTGTCAAATAAATAAATAAAATCTTAAAAAAAAAGCTCATAAAAAATAAAAGAATTAATACTACTCTCTCAATCAGGAAAATAATTTGTTCCTGGGTGGGTTGTTTTGACTATCCCATCCAGAAAGGAATTTCTTTCTTTTTTTTTTTTTTAGAATGCGAGAGGGAGAGAGAGCATGAGAGAGGGAGAGAGAGCAGAGCAGGGAGCCCGATGCGGGGACTCGATCCCCATACTCCAGAATCATGACCTGAGCAGAAGGCAGTCGTTTAACCAACTGAGCCACCCAGGTGCCCCCAGAAAGGAATTTCTGAAACTTAAGGATAGTGTACAAGTTAAGAGCTATAAATTGTGGTTAACCAACTAATCCAGAATTTCTAAGAGTACTTAGATGTACAATTTGAGTGTCATAAATTCCATAAATTATTTTATTCCAATAGATTAAGTTTAAGTGATTTCATTCCAACTATCTAATGTGAACAGAAAAATCTCAGAGAAAGACATTTCTCTTTTTTCTCCAAAACACAGGATGAGCTGAAAGGGAGTGGGTAATAGCATAGAACTAAATATGATGGTAGGGAGATAGATGCGTGAAGTTTTCTTTGATCACAGCCCCCAGACTCAGCCCTTGGCTTTATAATAGAGTTTTCTATCCAAATCATCTCAGAGTTCATGCTAGTATGACATATTTTCCCGCAGGCCATTTCAGTACCAACAAGCTTAGTATGTGCTTATGTTAGAATCCTTTAAGGTCCGTGTTCCAGATATATCAGATATCACTTTTCTCCTCATGGCCTGCAAAACAGTCACGACCATTTTACAAGATCCCCAATTCAATTTTCATAGAAACTGAAATAAGGACATTGCCTTAAAGGGCTTACCTCTTTAGGATAGTTAATTCACTGATTTAAGTAAAGCCTGATTGAACCTGTGTTTTCTAGAAATTCCTTTGTCAGTTAACATTTTTAAGTATTCTATTTTTTAAATATCCAATTCATTTAAAATCTACCTTGGTATACTAATCTGGATATCAAAAGAAAGAACATAGTAATGAAAGAAAAAAAAATCAAGAATATCTCTGAATTTGAGTATCCGATATTATGGAATAAAACAACATTTATTCAGCTATTTTTCTCCAAAATTAGATAGCAATTTTCTAGATTTGCTTTGATTATATAAAATTAATACACATATTAAACAAAACCCTGAAGTATCAGGCCTAAGCCCCATGCATTTTCTCTATAGCCACGCTAACATATATGGTTAAGATTTTCCAATGACTATATGCATAATTCTTAAGAACTGTTGTTAGTTCATAGTGAGGTCTAAAACTTGGAACCAAAAACCAAGGAAAGTTTTAAAAACTGGCCAGCAAAAGAACCAACAATTCTAGAGGGTTAGCTGCCTTTTTAACTCAATAGTACAGTATAAAATTTTGTGATCCAGAATAGGAAAAAGCTGAGGGAAAAAACACTCAACATAAAATTCATTAATATTATCCAGGAAACCGATGCAACCCAAACACAGTTTCATTGTTTCTAATCTCTCTGCTTCCAGTTCTCTTTCCTCATATTTGGAAATTCTCTTATTTTCTTCCTCATAAAACATCATTTTTTCTAGTTCTCTTTGTTTGTAAATAATCAATATATATTGCAGAATTTCTTACTTCACTGATTATCTTAACAGAAAGTTCCACTTCAGGGCGCCTGGGTGGCTCAGTTGGTTGAGCAACTGCCTTTGGCTCAGGTCATGATCCCGGAGTCCCGGGATCGAGTCCCATATCGGACTCCCAGCTCTGCGGGAAGTCTGCTTCTCCCTCTGACCTTCTCGCCTCTCATTCTCAGTCTCTCTCTCTCTAATAAATAAATAAAAAATCTTTTAAAAAAAAAAAGAAAAGAAAGTTCCACTTCAAAAAATTTCACCACCAACAACTTTCTCTTATTCCCCCTCAAATAACTCCTTTACAAACTAGAGAGACAAAATTGGAGGGGAGGGGACAAGTGGAAACTCCAAGAAAACCTGAAAAAAGAAAAATTTGACAGTAGAATTTTGTCATTGTTTTATCCATTCAACAAACAAATATTAAACCCCTATGAGTCAGGTACTATGCTAGGGACAAGTCCTACTTTGTTCTCAAAAGCCTGCCATTACAATATAATCTTAAAATACCAATGAGGCTAATAAAATCATATTTATATCAAGTCATATTAAATATAGTAAATACCTTAAAAATAAATTAGATAAATATGTACATAAAAATACACACACACACACACACACAATTGTCTTGGTGGAGAGGTTTTGAATTGTTTTGTGCTTTCCACCTTGTGCTAAGGATTCTGACAACAGGAAGAAAGGAATCAATTCTGAGAATTACACATATAGAGTTACGAAGAGGGTATTTGTAGATAAAATGGAAAGAAAACCAAGATGTTAACATTTCTTTTTAAAAAAGAACATTTCGGGCTCCTGGGTGGCTCAGTCGGTTCAGCGTTTGCCTTTGGCTCAGGTCATGATCACAGGGTCCTGGGATCCAGTCCTACATCAAGCTCTCTGCTCCATGGGGAGTCTGCTTCTCCCTCTTCCTCTGCCCTTCCCCCTGCTCATGCTCTCTCTTTCTCTCTCACTTACTCTCTCACGTGCTCTCAAATAAATAAAAAATCTTAAAAAGAGAATATTTCAAAGTTATCAAAGCTCTAAAAGTAATATAAATATCTGTGCAGTGCTTTATAAATATTTTATTTGTTTCTTATTACAACAGCCAACAGTCTATCAACCTTCTTACTTCTTTTGCCAAAAAACATTATCTTCAATTTTATAACTGAAGTCATACGGAAATAAAATTCAATTATAAAAATACACTTGACAGACTCAAACCAAATTTCATTAGATGCTATATTACAGGATATTATATTAATATTTCAGTCTTCCTTCAAGTATTAAATATATGCTATTTTAAAAATCCACATCCATGGCCTTGACTTGTTATAATATCCTTTAAATGCATGTAATGCTTGTAAAGTAATTCTTATAATTCAGCTCCCTGGAATGAAACAAAATGTATCTGATACAGAACTGTATACTACAACAATGTTTTATCATAACTCATAACCAAAACTATGGAAAAGATTCTTTACTGCACTAATTATCAGGGAAATGCAAATTAAAACTACAGTGCATTACCACTACACACCCACCAGAATGAGTATAAGGAAAAAGACAAAAAATACCAAGTATTAGCAAGAATATGAGCAATAGGGAATCCTCATATACTACTAGTAACAGTGTAAATTGGTATTATTACTTTGGAAAAAGTCTTCTAAAGTTGAGCAAATGTATATTTTAACCAAATTCCAATCCTAGGTATATGCCCTGGAGAAATGCATGTATGTGTTTACCAAAGGACATGGACTAGAATGTTCATAAAACCATTACTTGTAATATCCCAAAACAGAAAACTACCCAAATGCCCAATAACATTAGAATAGATAAATAAATTATGGTTTATTCACACAGTGTAATAGTATATAGCAATGAGAAAATTATCAACTACAACTACATACAATATGGATGAATCTTACAAATAACGTTCAGTAGGAAAGGTAGTCACAAAAGAAAAAATACCATAGGATTCCATATATAAAGCATAAAAACAGACAAGAATAAATCTATGCTATTAAAAGCCAAGACAGATACAACTTTAAAAAAAGAATATTTCAGCTACCATTTTTATTTACTATGTAATTTTTAAAAAAGAAGAGAGGGAGGGAGTAGGTTAAAAAAAAGATTAAAAGTATATAAGAGGAAGAGAAACCAGGTTAAATGTCAGATTAGGTAATTTAATGTTTCTTGAACAATGAACATGTGATTCAAAAAAAATTTTTTTTGAAGATTTTACTTATTTTTTTAAAGAGAGAGACAGCAAGACAGGGAACACAAGCAGGGGGAGTGGAAGAGGGAGAAGCAGGCTTCCCGCTGAGCAGAGAGCCCGATGAGGGACTCGATCCCAGGACCCTGAGATCATGACCTGAGTCGAAGGCAGAGGCTTTAACCCACTGAGCCACCCAGGTGCCCCTGCTAGATTTAATTTTAAAAACACTATGTTGGGGGTGCCTGGGTGGCTCAGTTGGTTGGGCGACTGCCTTCGGCTCAGGTCATGGTCCCGGAGTCCCGGGATCGAGTCCCATATCGGACTCCCGGCTCTGCGGGAAGTCTGCTTCCCCCTCTGACCTTCTCCCCTCTCATTCTCAGTCTCTCTCTCTCTAATAAATAAATAAAATCTTAAAAAACAAAAAAAACAAAAAAAACACTATGTTGGGGGGTACCTGGGTGGCTCAGTCAGTTAAGCATCTGCTTTCAGCTGGGGTCATGAACCTGGGGTCCTGGGATTGAGTCCTGCCAGCTTAGTTGTTACCAATAGTAAGTAAGATAGATGGCTAGCTGAAGTTAAACGTGGAAAGGTCTTCTTCTGTGAGAGTAACAATGGACCATATGGGAATAGGAAACAAAACAATCAGATCAACTCCATTTTCAAAATACAATTAAATAAGAAATCACATAAAGACCTTTTAATTTCAACTCTGCCAACTGAGTTATAAGGTGATTCACTGAAAGTGAGTATTAAAATAATAAAGAAGCAACTTTGTAGATATCCCTTCCTCCAAAAAGAAGAATTTAAGTTTATCATCCTTTCATAAAAAACAATTATTTCAAGAACTATAAAATCAGGTTATCACCATCATACTTTTCAAAATAAAGCAATTTAGTGGGCCCTGGGTGGTTCAGTCGGTTAAGTGTCTGCCTTTGACTCAGGTCATGATCTCAGGGTCCTGGATCATCAGGCTCCCTGCTCAGGGGAGTCTGCTTCTCCCTCTCCCTCTGTGCTCACACTCTCTCTCTCTCAAGTAAATCAATAAAATCTTTAAAAAATAAAATATAATAAAATAAAGCAATTTATATGAACTATCAGAATAGAGATTAAAAATTTATATTTAAAATGGAAGTCATTTTATTGTGACTCAGGTATAACATACTTCATTATTAAAGTTATTCATAAATCTACAACATGCAATCAAAACACAGAACAAAGTGATGTAATTCTACCTAACCACAATATACATTGTGAAATCAGTTAACGGGAAGATAAAAGATGTGGTAACCACAGCCTATTTAAAAATACTTTACTTTTTCTTTTTTTTTACTTTTATTTATTTATTTTATTTATTTATTTAAAAATACTTTACTTTTTCTTTTTTATAAATTAGAAACTCTTTATATTTTTTCTAAAAGATAATTCTTATTTAATTCTAGCATTTAATTATTTATTAAGGTAACCTAACACTATTATTTAGGTTTTATTTAATAAAACTTATCTTGTAGACAAACACAGGAAAAAATACAAGAGAGAAATGGCACAGATACTTCAGGAAAAGCAAGCTACTGGAATGAGCAGGTCAATAAAACTATTTGTAGAATGGGATAGTTGTCTATTTTCAGATCATTAAGATATTTTTAAATATCCTGAAACCAAACCCAGATTCTAAAGGCAAAGCCAGAACCATTAACTGTGTTTATTAAAATACAATCTCTTACTAAGTCTTGCACAGTAAGAGAGGCCAAACTCAGCCTAATATGACCTTAGATTCAGAAGCCTGCCAAAGAATCTGTATAGAAATAGCAACCAAATGTTGCTTATACCTACTGTTCAAAGTAATATAAAATAAAAGTTTACTAGATATTTCAGGACTTAAATAGTGAAGTAAAATCTGAGAAAGAGAATATGGGCAAACATTAGCAGCCTTTTAAATTTTAAAAAATAAATTTAAAAAAACTGTCAAAATTTAGATTAAAGACCTAAATAGGAGACCTGAAACCATAAAATTCCCAGAAGAGAGCACAGGCAGTAACTTCTTTGACACTAGCCATAGCAACTTCTTTCTAGATGTCTCCTGAGCCAGGGAAGCAAAAGCAAAAATAAACTACTGGGACTACATCAAAATAAAAAGCTTCTGTGCAGTGAAGGAAACAATCAACAAAACTAAAAGGCAACCTACAGAATGGGAGAAGATATTTGCAAATGACATATCTGATAAAGGGTTAGCATCTAAAATATATAAAGAACTTACAAAATTCAACACCCTGAAAATGAATAATCCAATTAAAAAATGGGCAGAATACATGAATAGACATTTCTCCTAAAAAGACATACATGAAAATGTATGGCCAGATACATGAAAAGATGCTCATTTTCACTTATCATCAGGGAAATGCAAGTCAAGACCACAATGAGACATCAGTTCACACCTATCAGAATGGCCAAAATCAACAACACAAGAAACAACAAGTGTTGGTGAAGATATGGAGAAACCCTCTTGCACTGTTGGTGAGACTGCGAACTAGTGTAGCCACTGTGGAAAACAGTATGGAGGTTCCTCAAAAAGGTTAAAAATAGAACTGTTCTATATTCCAGCAATAGCACTGATAGGTATTTGCCCAAAGAATACAAAAATACTAAATCAAAGGGATACATGCTGATAGCAGCATTATCTACAATAGCCAAATTATGGAAACAGCCCAAGTGTGCATCAATTGATGAATGGATAAGAAGATGTGGTACACATACATACAATGGAATATTAGTCATTAAAAGAATGAAATCTTGCCATCTGCAATGATGGCAAGATGGAGGAGGGTGGAGCTAGAGTATTATGCTAAGTGAAATAAGCCAGTCAGAGAAAGACAAATACTATATGATTTCACTCATATGTGGAATTTAAAAAACAAAACAAATGAGCAAAGGGAAAAAAGAAATGAGAGAAGCAAACCACAAAATGGACTCTTAACTATAGAGAACAAAGTCATGGTTACTAGAAGAGAGGCGAGCAGGGGCATGGGTTAAATAGGCGATGGGGATTACGGAGGGCACTTGTGATGAGCACTGGGTGTTATATGGAAGTGCTAAGTCACAATATTGTACGCCTGAAACTAGTGTTACACTGCATGTTAACTAATTAGAATTTAAATAAAAATCTACCAAAAAAGAGAAAAATCCTATGGAATTTAAAAAAGACTTAGTAGAATTGAGTTACACAAGGCAGCAGGCTATAAGATGAAAATACAAAAATCAACTGCATGCTTACATACTAGCAGAAAACTGAGACTGAAATTAAAATTAAAATTAAAAATTGAAATTTCATTTCAGTTGAAATGAAAATTGAAATTAAAATACCATTTGCAATAAAAAAAAATTCCTCAAACTAGTAAGTGATTATAGCCAAGTTGTAGGATACATGGTTAATGAATAAAATTCAACTGCTTTCTGGGGCACCTGGGTGGCTCAGTGGGTTAAAGCCTCTGCCTTCAGCTCGGGTCATGATCTCAGGGTCATGAGATCGAGCCCCGCATCGGGCTCTCTGCTCAGTGAGAGCCTGCTTCCCCCTCTCTCTCTGTCTACCTCTCTGCCTGCTTGTGATCTCTCTCTCTCTCTGTGTCAAATAAATAAATAAAATCTTTTAAAAAAAAAAAATTCAACTGCTTTCTTAAATACCAGCAATGAATCATTTGAATTTGAAACTAAAAACACGGGGCGCCTGGGTGGCTCAGTTGGTTAAAGCCTCTGCCTTCTGCTCAGGTCATGATCTCGGGGTCCTGGGATCGAGCCCCGCATCGGGCTCTCTGCTCAGTGGGTAGCCTGCTTCCCCCCCTCTCTCTGCCTGCCTCTCTGTCTACTTGTGATCTCTCTCTCTCTGTCAAATAAATAAAATCTTTAAAAAAAAAAAAAGACTAAAAACACAAGGCCATTTACATTAGCACCAAAAAATGAAATGCTTAAGTATATAGCCAATAAATACGTATAAGAGCTATAAGTGGAAAACCACACAACTCTGATGAAAGAAATTAAAGATCTAATTAATGGAGAGATAGTCCATTTTCAGGGATAGGAAGAATCAATATTGTTAAGATGTCCGTTATTCTCAGTTTGATGTACAGATTCAGTACATACTCAGTCAAAATCCCAGTAAGTTATTTCGTGGATATCAACAAACTAATTTTAAAATTTACATGGGGGTGTCTGGGAGGCTCAGTCGGTTAAGTGTCTGCCTTCAGCTCATGCAGGTCATGATCTAGGAGTCCTGGCTCATGCTCCTGGATCAGCAGGGAGTCTACTTCTCTCTTTCTCCCTCTGCCCCTTCCCCCTGCTCCTGCATGCTCTCTCTTTCTAATAAATAAATAAAATCTTAAAAAAAAAATAAGACTTACATGAAAAGGCAAAGACTCGGAACAGCCAACACAATATCAAAGGAGAAAAGATGGAAGGGCACCTGGGTGGCTCAGTCGGTTAAGCATCTGCTTATGTCATGATCTCAGGGTCCTGGGATGGAGTACCACATCGGGCTCTCTGCTCGGCAGGAAGCCTGCTTCTCCCTCTCCCACTCCCCCTGCTTGTGTTCCCTCTCTGGCTGTCTCTCTCTCTGTCAAATAAATAAAATCTTAAAAAAAGAAAAAGAAGATGGAGAACTGACACTACCCAATTTTAAGACTACTACAAATCCACAGTAATAAAGACAATGTTGTATCAGCAAAAGAATAGGAAAATAGATCAATACAACAGAATAGAGAGCACAGAAACAGACCTATACAAATATATCTAGATCATCTTTGAGAAAGGTAGAAAGGCAATTCAGTGGAGAAAGGACAGGCTTTTCATCAAATGAGGCTAGAATGACTAGAGATCTACATGCAAAAAAAAAAAAAAAAAATCTAGATATAAATCTTAAACCTGTATCAAATGAGCTCAAAATGGATCACTGACCTAAATGTAAACAGCAAAACTCCTAGAAGAAAAATAGGAGAGGGGCCCCTGGGTGGCTCAGATAGTTAAGCAGTCTGCCTTCAGCTCAGGTCATGATTCTGGGGTCCTGGGATTGAGCCCCATATAAGGCTCTCTGCTTGGCAGGAAGCCTGCTTCCTCCTCTCCCACTTCTGCTTGTGTTCCCTCTCTCGCTGTCTCTCTATCAAATAAATTAATAAATAAAAATCTTTAAAAAAAATAGGAGAAAGTCTAAGTGCCTTGGATATGGTGATGACTTTTTATTATTATTATTAACATATAATGTATTATTTGCCCCAGGAGTACATGTCTGTGAATCATCAGGCTTACACATTTCACAGCACTTACCATAGCACATACCCTCCCCAATGTCCATAACCCAGCCAATCTATCCCTAACCCCCCACCCCCCAGCAACCCTCAGTTTGTTTTGTGAGTTTAGGAGTCTCTTATGGTTTGCCTCCTTCGGGATCCCATCTTGCTTCGTTTTCCCCCCACACCCCTTACGACCCCTTGCCCTGTCTCTCAAATTCTTCGTATCAGAGAGATCATATGATAATTATCTTTCTCTGGGCGCCTGGGTGGCTCAGTTGGTTAAGCAACTGCCTTTGGCTCAGGTCGTGATCCGGGAGTCCCGGGATTGTGTCCCACATCAGGCTCCCGGCTCCATGGGGAGTCCGCTTCTCACTCTGACCTTCTCCCTTCTCATGCTCTCTCTCTTTCTCTCTCTTTCCAAATAAATAAATAAATAAATAAATAAATAAATAAATAAATAATTATCTTTCTCTGATTGACTTATTTCGCTTAGCATAATACCCTCTAGTTCCAAGTGATAACTTTTGAAAAAGTAATCTCTATATCCAATGTGGGGCTTGAACTCAGTACTCTGAGATCAAGAGTCACATGCTCTACCAATTGAGCCAGCTAGGCGCCTCTGGTAATGACTTTAGACACAACACCAAAAAGTATGAACCTTGAAAGAAAAAAATGGTAAGCTAGACTTCATTAAAATTAAAAACTTCATTGTGAAAGCCATGGTTTCTCTACTACCAGAAAAGGAATGTCAAGTCTTTGTGTATTCTTACAAGAAACATTATGTGTTTGTATGTTGTGCCTTTTTGAACAAATGATTATATACACAGCAAGTTGATCTGCACTTTTGTTACTTTAATGTAACATGTAATTTTACATCTTCCCATAAAAAGATGGCACTAATTTATGCTCCTACCAGCAGTATAAGAGAGCATAGGTTACTCTACACCCTTGACAACAGTGTTTTATCAAACCTCTTAATATTTGCCAATCTTATAGAATGGAAAGTGGTACTCAGTGTACTTTTAAGTTACATGTTTTATGAACAACGTGGAGTACCTTTTCATCTGTGTAATTTCCATTAGTATTTCTTTTTCTGTGACTGTTTATTCATAAGTTTTGCCCATTCTCTAAAAATTGGTTTGTTTGTTCTCTTGTATCACTATATAATATTCCCCTTTGTCCCTTTAAAGCCTTGAGGCTCTTAGTGTATTTTATTTGATGTCAATACTGTTGTGTTCACTGTACATCTTTGGTCATTTCTTATTTTCAATCTTTCTTAGATTTAAGAATTCTGAATATATTTTTAGTTCCAAGGCAACTTTTTCTATGTTGCAACTGTATTCTCTTGAGAGTTTTCATTTTTTTTTAATTTATTTTTTCAGTGTTCCAAGATTCATTGTTCATGCACCACACCCAATGCTGCATGCAATACGTGCCCTCAATACCCACCACCGGGCTCGCCCAAGCCCCCACCCTCCTCCCCTCCAAAACCCTCAGTTTGTTTCTATCACAGCTTTCTCTAATTTTTTTCCATTACTCTGCTTCCATAGGAGGAATCTGTTTGGTTATTCAATGATTCCCTCTTTTGAGTTGCTGAATTCATTTTAAAAGGTTGTAATATTAAAGCTACGGGCTATTGCAATCTCTTGGATGGTGCAGAACTGGCAGTCAGTACAAGATACCCATGTTTTAAAGGTGACGTGCAAGCAATGAAGGAGCTGGCAAAGTGGAACTGCTCTGCTGAGGCTACAAAGGAACGAGTGGAGGACACATGGCAGACCTCACTCACCTGCACAGACATGAGCAACTCATCCCACAAGCGCAACCCTCCTGACGGCTGCTGCTCAGGCAGCTTCCCAGAGGACTCTACATAGCTCGCAGGCAAGCATGGCCTCTTTTCACAGGCCAGCAATACCCAAACGTACAGACCACCCGCTAGCATGTGCTTCTCAGATAATTGAGAGATCCTTGATCTTCACCAAAGATACTGATGGCTTTCAACACCAGGCATCATGAAGCTCTACGTTATAGTATTTTACCTTCTGTTTTTCTTAATAATGCATGATTACAGGATTTGTAACAAGGACATACAAATACTCAACTACTTTTAATTCCTTTACGACTCCCCTGGTTATAACTGAATATAATTATCTTCAGGCCTGTTTTTATTTTAATTATGTAACTTTTTTTTAAATTATGTAACTTTTAAACCTCCAACTCTTAAATATGTGTCCTAAGACAAAGAGCTCAGAAACCTTATTCACTAAATTCCTTAATACTTTTTTCAAAAAGTTTTAAGATAAGTTCCTTCTTTACACACTTCTCAAAGATTAAATATTTTTATTAAAAGTCTGGAAACATGGCAAAACAAACTCCTGCACTTCAATATCTACTGAATATAACTGTGTTACACACCAAGCTAGACTCTGAAGACAAAAATAGGAAAAAGGACCCTGCCCTCAAGGAGCTCAGAGTTGAGCAAAAGAAAAGGGCAAGCTATAAAGAAATAAAATGGGATAAGGACAATAATAAAGTACTTACAGCCTCCAAAGGTTAACACAAAGGAGGCACAGTAACAAGAAGCTACTGACGAACTTGTGGTCAGCTAGATTTTTAAAGAGCAAATAGGAATTTGCCCACTAGCCAAAGGAATTAAAGACAGAAGGTAAGGACATACATTCCTTCAACAACATTCCTAGTTTGGGACAGATATTAAGGGACAGATACTTTGAAATGTCTGTCCCAGAGATACAACGATTAATTAAGATGAAGTCTTTGACTTTACATAGAGTCAGGGGAGAGTAAACCAGTTAAAGTACAGTGTGATAAATGCTACAATAGGGATAAGGAAAGAGTATTAGAGGCTTACGGGCCAAGTGGAAATAAGACCTAAACTTAGATGTGAGTAATAAATAAAAATTATCCTGGTGAAATATGTATCAGGAGTGGAATAGTTCCATGTCAGGGACCATGGCATTCCAGGCATAGAGAAGAGTCTAGAGAAGGGCAAGGACAGAGACAGGCAGAGACAGAAAGTGAAGAGAGGGGCGCCTGGGTGGGTCAGTGGGTTAAGGCCTCTGCCTTCAGCTCAGGTCATGATCTCTGGGTCTGGGATCGAGCCCCCGGGTCAGGCTCTCTGCTCAGCGGGGAGCCTCCATCCCCCCCTCTCTCTCTGCCTGCCTCTCTGCCTACTTGTGATTTCTCTGTCAAATGGGTAAATAAAGTCTTAAAAAAAAAAAGTGAAGAGTGATTGAGGAGGGCACATATTGCATGAACAATGAATCTTGGAACACTGAAAAAATAAAATTAATTGAAAAAAAAAAGAAAGTGAAGAGAGAGAATGTAGTTCAATATGGCAGAAGAAGAGGCATCTAAGAAGATAAGGCTAAAGTTAAAAGCAAGAACCATATCATGAAGGGTTTTTTAATTTTATTTTTTTAATTTTATTTTTAACCAATCTATACACCCAATGTGGGGCTCAAACTTATAACCCTGAGATCAAGAGTCATATGCTCTACTGATTGAGCCAGGCAGGCGCCCCAAGGATCTTTCAAATCAGTGTTTGGACTTTATCTTGAGGGCAATAAGGAAATACTAAACTAGTTTTTTTAACATGGAAAGACTATTCAGATTTGTGTTTGAGAGCTAATCTACAGTAAGTGAAACAGAAAGAAAGAAATCTGGAAGTAAGTACAGCAATTGCAGTAATCCAGGAAATAGTTTCTAGTAGTCTGAACTAAGATAGTAGCAACAGAGACAGGGAAAATGCACAGGGAGGGCTGAGAGACTGAGGACGCAGAATGAACAAGCCTTATAAATGATTTGATTGGAAGCAGAGAGAAAGAAAAAGGAATCAAAGATGAGGCCTCCATCTCTGGTTTGGGCAAAGGGTGAATGGTACTCCTATTCAATCAGATAAGGAAAAGGGGAGAGCAGGTTTTGAGAGGGTGAAATAATCACTTAATTCTGGACAGAGGGAGTCTGAGATACAGAGAAGTTGCTCAAATGAAGATATCCAATAAGCAGCTGGATTTATAACAACTCAAGACAAAGTTTGGGTCAGAGATACAGATTTGAGAATAGTCTATATATAAAGTAAATGATAAATAAAGCAATGAGCATATAGATAAAATTGCCTGGGGAGAATGGGCAACATGAGAAGAAAAGCTAAGACAAAACCCCATAAAATGCAAACAGTTCAAAGATGAAGAAGAGCTAGGAGAGTAGACTGAAAGAGAACAGCCAAAAAGGAAGATGAAAATATTAATATGAGGAAAAGGAGTAAGTGCTTAATGAATGCTTACTCGGTGCTGTGTTGTGCTAAATTATTTATGGGTACCACCTCATTTAATCCTCAGACACTCTATTGGCAACTTACTATATTCTGCATCATTATAGATGTGGATACTTCAGCGTAGAGAGATCAACTTGCCCAGGTTTATACACTCTGTCGGGTGTAAGAAGTGTAACCAAAATCACACCGAGTCCTCCAGAGGCCTTGTTCTTAGCTGCTACACTGTACTTCTTTCTATGGAAGTCGTAAAAAGTGTAGTAACACAGACACAAAAAAACTAATTCAAAAGTAGCAGTAGAAATGAGCTCACCCCGAAGCACCAAGATCTTGGTTTCTAATAACATTCTCCATTAAAAGGAATCAGGACTCCTTAGAAAAAGGACTGATCTGAGGAGTGGGCAGGAAATACATAAAATGAGCCTGGAGCATCTTGTAGTCCTAAAAAAAATAAGTGCTCAAAATAAAAATAAAGAAAAAAAAACCAAACCCACAATAAGGGATGTAAATGTCAAAGGGACACAGAAAACCAACTCAAAGCTCACAATGGCCACAGTTGTTAGCAACTTAAGCAAAAATTAAGTAGTATTAGACTATACAACATAGAGAATAAACTAAATATCATGAGTCCATACTAATATAAATAAAGCAATAAATAAATAAATAAGAACAGACAAATCTAGGGTACAAAAGAATTCCAAATAAATGATGTAGATATTTCCCCTTACAGAGGTAGGGCAACCTCTCCACTCCTCAGATATTGGCTCTGCATGACTTCCTTTCAAAAACTACAGTATGGAAAGGGGGAGGGGGTAAAGAGTCACCTCACAGTACAGAAACACGACAAACACTCCGTCAGCCGAGTGATCAAGGTTCACATCAACAGTGGTAACTCACGTTGATAGTATGGCCTTTGATATGCTGTGATGAAAACGGCACTTTATCTCTGTGGTTTGTCTCTCGAAAACTCAGTAACCCTAATCTAATCATGAGAAACACATCAGAAAAATCTCAATTGAGGGACATTCTACAAAATACCTGAAAATTACATCTCAAAACTTAAATTAAAAACATGAAAAGTCTGATATACCCTCACACCCAAAAAGAGGCTCAGGATGATGGTCATGAAATGTAATACAGTATCCTGATAGCTCTCTTAGAACAGAAAAAGAACATTAGCTAAAAACTAAGGAAATTTGAAGAAGTATGGACTTCTCTTAACCAACATATGTTAATTTTGGTTCATTAACTGTAAAAACTGTACTAGACTAACGTATGATGTTAATAATAGGGAAAACTGCCTAAGGAGTTTATGAGAACTCTCTGTACTATCTTTATAACTTCTCTGCAAATCTAAAACTATTCTAAAATTGGGGCACCTGGGTGGCTCAGTGGGTTAAAGCCTCTGCCTTCAGCTCGGGTCATGATCTCAGGGTCCTGGGATCGAGGCCTGAATCGGGCTCTCTGCTCAGCGGGGAGGCCTGCTTCTCCTCTCTCTCTCTCTGCCTGCCTCTCCGCCTACTTGTGATCTCTCTCCTCTCTGTCAAATAAACACAATCTTTAAAAAAAATAAATAAAACTATTCTAAAATTAAAATGTTATTTAAAAAAACAAAGGGGGTGGGGCGCCGGGGTGGCTCAGTTGTTAAGCACCTGCCTTCGGCTCAGATCATGATCCTGGAATTCCAGACTGAGTCCCTCATGGGACTCCACCCCTGCTCAGTGGGGTGTCTGCTTCTTCCTCTGCCCCTTACGGCACTCTTCTGCTCTCTCTCACTCTCTCTCAAATAAATATTTTAAAAATAAATAAATAATTTTAAAAGGGGGAAATTAACTGTATCAAATGCTGATCAACAAAATAGAAAAAAAAAAAAAACCAACAGCAGTTTCAGTGGATTAATGGAGTCAAAGACAAATTTCATCAGGCAGAGGAGTGAACTAAAGCTGAGAATGGGATTATAAGTGTATAGTTTCCTCCAAGAAGTCTGACAATGAGGGGAAGATCAAATCAGAGCTGGAAGTAGACATCAAGGTAAAGAAAGTAGTTGTTGGTTTGCTTTGTTTTTTTTTTTTTTTAAATAAAGGTATAATTCACATACCAAAAATTCACCTTTTAAAGTATACAATTCGGTGGTCTCCAGTATGTTCACAAAATTATATAACTATTACCACTATGTACTTCCAGAACATTTTCATTACTTCAAGAAGAAATGGTATGAAATATATGAAATATGTTCATGAATAAGAAAACTTCACATTGTTAAGATGTCAATAAAACCAAAGTGATTTACAGATTCAATGCAATGTCTATCAACACTCTAACAGTCTTTTTCATAGAAATGGAAAAGCTAGGATGCCTGAGTGGCTCAGCAGGTTAACCCTCTGACTTTGGCTCAGGTCATGATCTCAGGGTCTTGGGATCGAGCCCTGCATTGGGCTCTCTGCTCAGCAGGAAGCCTGCTTCCTCCTCTCTGATTGTCTCTCTGCCTACTTGTGATCTCTCTGTCAAATAAATAAAAATCTTAAAAAAAAAAAAAAAGAAAGAAATGGAAAAGCTGATCCTCAAATTCATGTGTAATTGAAAGGAATCCTAAATAGCGAGAACAATCCTGAAAAAGGGTTTACAATTCTCAATTTTGAAACTTATTACAAAACTACAGTAATTAAAAACTATAGTACTGACATTTGGACATACAGACCAAGAGAACAGAATAAAAAGCCCAGAAATAAACCTTTATATGTGTGGTCAATTGATTTTTGACAAGGGTATTAAGACCATTCAGTGGTCAAAGGACAGTCTTTCAACAAACAGTAATATAAAAACTGAATATCCTTATTTCAGTTTGACTCTTAAATCATATACAAAAATTAACTCAAAATGGATCAAAGACCTAAACTAAAGAACTAAAACTATAAAGTTCTTAGCAGAAAGCTTTGGGGAAAATCTTCAGGACGCTAGATTTGGCAATCATGTCGCAGGTATGAAGAAATAATAGACAAATTGGACTTTAGCAAAACAAAGAACTTTTTTACACATCCAAGTGAACTATAAAGGCAGTGAAAAGACAACATACTGAACAAAAGAAAATATCTGCAAATTATTTATCTTATAAGGGATTAATATTCAGTACACATAACAATTCCTAAAACTCAACTCCAAAAATAATTAATCCAATTCAAAAATGGGCATAGGACTTGAGCAGACCTTTCAAAGATATATAAATGGCCAATAAGCACATAAAAAGGTGCTCAACATTAGTAGTCATTAGGGAAATACAAATCAAAATTACAGTAAGATACCACTTCACATCTGATAAGATGGCTATAATAAAACAAAAAACAAAATAAGTACTGGCAAGGATGTGGAGAAATTGGAACCCTTGTGCACTATTGGTGGGAATACAAAATGTTTGAGCTCCTGGAAATCAGAATGGAAATTCCTCTGAAAAATTAAAAATAGAATTACCATATGACCGAGAAATTCCACTTCCAGGTACACACCCAAATATGGTCCCAAAGAGACATTTGTACTCCCATGTTCACAGACAACATTATTCACAAAAGCTAAAACATGGAAGCAACCCATGTGTCCATTGACGGATGAATGATAAGCAAAAGTGGTATATATATATATACATAATGGAATAGTATTCAGCCTTAAAAGGAAGGAAATTCTGACACATACTACAACATAGACGAACCTTCAGGACATTACACTAAAGGAAATAAGCCATTCAACAAAAAAAGACAATTACTATTAGGATTCCACTTACATGAGGTACCTATAGTAGTCAAAACCATAGAGACAGAAAGTAGAATGATGGTTGCCTGAGACTAGGAGGGGAGAATGGGGAGTTATTATTTTATGAGTACAAAATTTGAATTTCACAAAATAAAAAGTTATGGATATGGATGGCAGTAATGGCTACACAACAAGAATATACCTAATAACACTAAACTGTACACTTAAAAATGATTAAAGCTGTGATTTTTATGCTATGTGTATTTTATTACAATGAAAAAATTGGAAAAAATGAGAAGCATTAAGGCTTGAGGTATCGCTTTTACTGTTTCATAAGACATATTTAAATTCTCAGAATAATTCTACAGACATTATTATTGAGCTAGACTTTTTTATACTGACATACAGACTTCTCTAGCCTTCTCCCCAGGGCATATACCCATTGAGGGTATAGGTTTCTCTCAAAGCTATCTGTATTATAATGATATATATTTTATTTCTACCTTTAATAATGAAAAATTTCAAACATATACAAGGGAAGAGAGAAAGGAATAATGAAATCCCATATAGCTACCACCCAGCATAAAGAATTTAATCAACTCACAGATAGTTTTGTTTTATCTGTAATTCCATCCACTTTACTCTTCTTCCCCCAGTGGATTATTTTGAAGCCAATCACAAACATCATATCATTTCAACCATAAATATTTCAGTATGTTATCTCTACATACTAAAAAATACTGTTAAAAGATACATACCACAAGATACAGGGTCCTGCATAAATTATTGTACTGGTAGGTCAGATTTCCGATATAAGCAATCCTTCAGTAAACCATATATTAGATATAGGAATTTTATATGTATTCATTCATTCATACTTTACTTCCTTACAAGTTAAACCACTAGGAAGTAAGGCTATCAAGCAAGAAAATCAAGAAAAAAGTGGCCTGAACAGTTAGTTTCAATCATAAGAGGGTCATTAATCAAAGGTGGTTTTAGGGACACTTGAATGGCTCAGTTATTTAGCATCTAACTCTTGATTTTGGGTCAGGTTATGATCTCAGGGTTGTGAGATCAAGCCCCGTGCTGGGTTCTGTGCTAGATGTGAAGCCTGCTTGGGACTCTCTCTTCCCCACTCCCGTTGCCCTCCCACCCCTCCCTCTCTTTCACATGGGCTCGCTCTCTTTAAAAAAAAAAAACCAACAAAAAAAGATCCCAAAAAGGTCGTCTAAGAGACCTCTTAGGAAAGAGATGGAGAAAAGTAACAAAAATACCACATACACTCTGAGGGGCGCCTGGGTGGCTCAGTCGGTTAAGTGTCTGCCTTTGGCTCAGGTCATGATCTCAAGTTCCTGGGATTGAGTCTGCATCGGGCTCTCTGCTCAGCAGAGAGCCTGCTTCTTCCTTTCACTCTGCCCCTCTCTCTGCTTATGCTCTCTCTCAAATAAACAAAATCTTAAAAAAAAAAAACAAAAACACACACACACAATCTCTCTCCCCCCACTTCTCAGAACTGACTTTCATATGATACAAGTTATTTGGGATACAATAACATAACATAGTCATATTACATAATTATTATTATACATAAAGTAATACATGTAGCTGCATATTTTATAAAACAAATGCACTAAAACTAGCTCAATGCAGAAAATTTCTAGTCATCTGTCCTTACCTTTTGTTGGACTGAGATTCTGATCAATAAATCCTCTCAGTTCTGCATTTGTAGAAGTCAAACCAACCTGAATAAAATAGTTTTAAAAATTAAAAACAGGATCTTAAGTATTAAATGGGTCATTTAATAAGGTATTTTATATTTTCTACTGAAGAACCATGTCAAATAATATAAATAGGCACTATCTATATCATTATATATGAATTAACTATCATCGATAGGAGAATTAAAAAGAAAACATTGCTTAAAATGGGAAAAACAGGAAATATCCAGATTAAGATGAAAATTAATGAAATAATGTCAATCATGAGCGGAACTGAAATCTACAGATTTTACTGATTATTTTTTGAAAGCAGGTAATGTGGCAGCTCTGAAGTGGCCAACAGATACACCACAATTCCGCCTTCATGCTGCCCTGAATTTCTGTTGTTCATAATCACTGCCTATAATGCTTTTCAACATTATGATACATGATGGATCAGATAAAGACCATTAATACCACACCGCAGAGGTGAGGTCTACTGGTCTCAAATCTAACTGCTTGGGCTCATACTCTGGCTCATCAAGACTACTGTGTGTGTGGTCGTGGTCAAGTCACACAAGTTTTCTACCACTCAGTCTCCTCAACTGTAAACTGAAGGATGCTAGAAGTGCTTACCAGTTTAGGTTATTAGAAAGACTGAGATAGTTCATGTAAAGCATCTAGCACCATATATGGCACACAGTGCTCAATCATGTTAACCTTCAAAACTATTAATATGATACCTGAGGGACTATCTATAGCAAGTATGTTAATAAATTCACCTTTGGACAATTTATTTCATTTAATGTGACAGCCACTGGATTTCTTGGAATCACTGAGCTAAATATGGTAGTATCAACAGAATTTTAAAAATTCATTACAGAGCCAAGAGGAAAAAAACCCTCTCCATTTTGAAAACTTGACAAAAAACAAGATACCAATAAATGATTCTACTATTACTATTATGTTGTTTTAATCCTTATAGATTTGTCATCTTCAAATATTAATGCTAACTTGGTACCTCAAACAGCCTTCAAAGTGCTAGCACATTAAAAAGATTTTAAAGCACACAAAGCTTTATAACTTTATATCTGTGCAATTAATGTTATTTTTAAACTACCCACTGCATTAGCATTATACATTCTTCAAGATCACTCATTTAATACTTTACAATTTCATAATGTAAGAGCTAATTATTTCATTATTTAGTAATTCAAATGCACTACTAATAGCTGTTTCTTTTTGTCAAGAGATATATTACCAGAAATATTTCTACATATCATTCACATCATGGAAAAGGAATTCTGATGAAAACCTATCTCTAGCATCTACTACTAAATTTTTATGACATCAGTTGAGTGGAAGACATCTAAAATGCAGCTTCTCAATTCTATGTAGATAATGGTACAGATACTTAATTCTATCTAGCTTCTTATAAGTATGCTATTAGAAGTAAACCCTTTGCAATAAAATTTGCAACAAATTACCACCACATGAATCTCCAGAAATGCTCAAAAATATTAATGTTAAGTGTTCAATTTGTAGGTCGCCTGGGTGGCTCAGTTGGTTAAGCAGCTGCCTACGGCTCAGATCATGATCCCGGGATCCTGGGATCCGGGCTCCCTGCTCACTGGGGAGCTTGCTTCTCCCTCCCCCTCTGCCTGGTGCTCCCTCTGCCTGTGCTCTCTCTCTCTCAAAAAAATAAATATTTTTTTTAAGAAGTGTTCAATTCGTAAATGCCAAGAGTTTACTGTGGCATCACTAACGTGCCTCTCTTAAAAAAAAAAAACAAAACTTTTCTGCTAAAAAAGACAGAGCTTTCATTAGTGTTCTACTGTAAAAAGAAAGCAAAGAAGGCAAAGACAGACTTTAATATTCTATGCTTAATATAGTGTGATCACTTAATACACATATTACAGTAATTTCAAAAGCATCAGTTTACACTTTTTGTTTTTATACAAAGATAACGGCAAAAACCTCAACTGAAACCACATATTCACAGTGGAGAGTTCACAGTTACTGGGTTACTGTTATGTTTAAACACCTGCTCTTAATGGCCAACCTCTGCAGAGTGAAGCAGAGAATGAATTTGGAAACTTTTTAAGCAGCAGTACATCTGCATCTTAAAAACCAACAAATTATACTCTAAAAAGATAAAAGTCAATTGTGAGTCAATACTGCATGCTAATTTTGGTCTAACAGACGGAGAGGAGGTATTTGTATTTAGAGATTATATAAATACTACTAAAATTAATTTAATTAAAATTTCAAAAATTTATTAATCTCTGCTTTCATAAACACTATAAAGACTCAAAGAAAACATTATTTGAGAGTAGAAAAAGTTGGCTAGGAAAGGCCCTTAAAAATAGCTTTTCTTTCCTTATTCTAGTTAAGAAGGATATAATAATAATGGTTCACAGAGCAAAAGTAAAAGCTGAACTCATTTAATGTAAAATTTTTCACCTAATAAGGTCCTGAGAAAAGTTTTCTATCTGGATATTCAAACACTGTGTTGCATACTATAAACAGTCAATAAATGTCTGTAGAATAAAAAATATCCAAGCCAAATTTTCAGGGTTCAAACCATATTTCCCTTCAATAACATTATAATTTCACTAACATTTAACATTTTAGATTGGCAAAACTGAAAGAAAATAAGATTCAGTGTGAGATGACCTGTACACTGAGTTCAGCTCTGTCATTCACAAACAAGGTGATCTTGGCACAGTCACTGCAAATGGAGATGACAACATCTATGTGCACACAAACTCAGCTCCTTAGATCAAATTAAATAATTACATGATATGATTGTTAGTGACAAAGCAATACCCACGTGTGGGTTGTTATTCAAATGGTAATGGCTTTTAACTCTTCAACACTGACAGACAATTCACAAGAAGAGATGCAAGTAACCAATGAACATACAGAACACCAGTTTGACCTAACTAGCAACTAGAGAAATGAATAAAAATTCATTTATAAACATACCATTGTTTTGCTGATTATATTGGCAAGACTAAAAGGAAAATAAAGGGAAATGGCACACTGATATACCACTGATGAATATACAAATGGGTGCAACCTTTCTGAAATGCAATTTAGCAACATGAAACAAAAGCTCCCCAAAGCATACACCCTTTGGGCTAGTAATTTCATTAAGACTTTGCTTTATGGAAATAATCCAATGAGTAACCAAAAATAAACAAAAAGCTAAAAAGAAAAGAAAAGAAAAAAAAGTGGAAATTACTTAATGGCCAATATTAGGAAACTGGTGTAAGTCCATACAGCAGATAACATAAAACTGTCATTTAAAAGGATGTTGCAGAGATATTAAGACAAGAAAAGACATTCATCATCAAGATTAAGCTAAATATTAGGTTGCAAAACAGTATGACCTCATTTTTATTAAAAATATTTACACACATTTTGTTATATACACACACACACATTTGTATATATACTACACGTCTTCCTAGGCAAAATTCTGCTGATAATCCCTAGGCTAGTTTCTTTATCTGTATTCTCTAATTTTTCTGTAATGAGTATCATGGCTTACATATTTTTTAAAAGATGATTTGATGAGGCAAAAAATACGTATCAAATTACCTTTCAAATTCTTTATTGTATACTGAATAAGCTCAAGTCAGAACACACCTGCACTTGTGGCCAGGAAGAGTATCAGTGGATACTAGATGTGATTTAACAATAATTTTATCCCAGAAACAATGAATATATTGCCAGCTCTACAGGCTTTCCTTTTTGCAAAATGATCCATCCCACAATCCATGTAGTTCCAGTATGAATGTTAATCTTTGAGGCTCAACTGTTGCCATGTCAGCAGAAGTGGACCCATGACCCAGACCTGGTCCACTTCTTTCTCCACACTGGCTTGTCTAAGCATCGGGGTCAAGTAGGGTCAACCAATAGAATTTGAAATATAAGTGCTAAAAAGGAAAAGTTTCTTCTCTTCTTCTGAAGTAAGAATTATAAAGACAATATAGGGTATTCTGCTCCCATATAGAGCCAAGAGATGGTAAAAGAGAGACAGATCCCTGACACCACCATTTGATTCCCCTGTAATCAGATGTGTTTGAAGCCAGAGTACCACGGACTTCCCAGTTGTGTGAATCAATACATTCCATGTTTTGCCTTAAGCTGTTTTGAGTAGGTTTCTATCATTTGCAACCATGAGACCTACTATGGTGTGGATTAGACAAAAATAACTCCTCACAAAAAACTGTTCTCATAAGAGATATGTAAAATGAGAAGCAGAAAATAAGGATGTAAATATTTGAATACATGTTTAATGATGCCTCTGTAAGACCTGGGCAATCTCTTCCATGTCTAAGAGTTACCTCTTAGTGGCATGTGACACAATTGATCATTCCCTCCTTCTTAAAACAATTTCTTCACTTGGCTTCCAGATCATCAGGATACTACTACTTCCTTCCTTTCTGGTCATTCTTTGAGTCTCCTTTGCTGCTTCTCCTCCTCCCCAGATGTTGGAGAATCTCTGTGCTCAGACCTTGGGTCATCATGTATACTCTATCCATTCATGTCCTATATAATCTCATGCAGTACCACTACTTTAAAATTATTAAATCTGAAATGACTCCAAATTTCTATATACAATTCCAACCTTTCCTCTGAACTCCAGAGTCATTTATCAAACTAGCCAATATGTCTACCTGAACACTTTTAGGTCTGTCAACTTTAATATGTTCAAAATGACTGTTGAAGATGAATGGATAAGGAAGATGCGGTACATCTATACAATGGAATATTACGCCTCCATCAGAAAGGATGAATATCCAACTTTTGTATCAACATGGATGGCACTGGAAGAGATTATACGGAGTGAAATAAGTCAAGCGGAGAGAGTCAATTATCTTATGGTCTCGCTTACGTGTGGAGCATAAGGAAAATCATGGAGGGCACTGTGAGAAGAAATGGAAGGATGAATGGGGGGAAATCGGAGGGGGCGATGAACCATGAGAGACTGTGGACTCTGAGCAACAAACTGAGGGTTTTGGAGGAGAGGGGGTGGAGGGCTGGGCGGGCCTGGTGGTGGGTACTGAGAAGGGCACGTATTGCATGGAGCACTGGGTGTGGTGCGTGAACAATCAATCTTGTAACACTAAAAAATTAAAATAAACATATTTGGGGGGAAAAAATGACTGTTGAGTTTGCCACAAAATCCTACAGTCCCCTAGAGTTTTTCTTCTCATTAAACAGCATAATCATTTATCCAGTTACACTAGCCAAATAGTGAGAAGTCTTCTTTAAATTTTTCCCTGCCCCCATATCCTTATTACTCAGTAACTCCTAATGGCTGTCCCTTCAAATACATCCTAGATCCAGCCACTTTTCCCCATCTCCAATATCATTACCCCACGCCAAATCACCGTGCTCTGTTGTCTGAACTACTGAGATAAGTGCCAAATGAGTCTCCTGCTTCTATTATGCCCCTCTTCCATCTATTCATTCAGCAGCCAGGACAAACTTTCTAAAATAGTAAGTCAGGTCACAACTGACCAGCAAATCTCCAAAGGCTTCTTATTGACATTTTAAATACACACCTATCGCCCCAGTCCTTGAGGCTCCACACGATGTGGCGCCTGCTTTCTTTCTGATTTCATCTCCTACCACTTTTCTTTGCATACTCTGTTCCACTTATAAACTGGTCATCTGGCTGTTCCTTGAACAACCACACCTTTTCCTGCCTCTACCTGGAATATTCTTTTCCCAGATACTCATAAGGCTGGCTTCCTCTTCTTGGATTGAGACTCAAGAGCACTTCTGTCTAAACACCATGTCCTTAAAGAGAGCTCTTCTGAACACCTAAGTTGAAGAACTCTCTCTCACTGCCATCATTCTCTCTCTTCCTACCCTGTTTTACTTTTCTTCAGGACATTTATCATTTTCTAACATTATGTATGTATTTATTGTCTTCTCTAGCTACAGATACTATAAGCCCCAGGAAGGGAGGAGCCTAGAACAACATCAGGTACATATACAGGGGGCAGGGAGGAGAAGGAATTACTCATGGCATTGTGAACTAGTATAATCCTTTCAGTAGGTATCCTGACAAAATCTATTAAAAGCCACAAAAATGTTCTTCTCTGTTGCAGAATGGCTAGTGAACTTGACTGGTTATTTTCAGACAGCCCTATTTCAATTCTTTCCCACATGCGTCAGCTCAGCCCAATCTGAGGCTTGACCTCTTCATGTCCCTAACTCTAAGATATCAAAAGAGGATCAGCTCATCACTTATCCCTCTTCCCCAGGTTGCCATAGCAGAAATAAAAACACATTGCTCACTGTGTGATTTCTTCCAAATGTACAAACAAAATGATGGGAGTATAATTACCACTCATTCAAATGCTTTATGTTACTCTAGGGAAACAACTTTTAATATAGCAAATTGTACATATGACTTGAAAGATGATATTTGATTCAAGGTAGATTTTAAGCCAAAATATGCTTGCTATTTGAAGTTAACCAGCTTGTGGTTCAGGATAACTTTTACTTCCCTTTTTTCCTAAGGAGAAAAAAAAAAAACCAAGATAATATTCTGCAAGAAAATTCCCAATACACAGACTAAAACTTTGCTTCTTCTTTTCCCCAAATAGCACATTAACAAATATATATAACAGCCTTAGATTAAAACAGAGTACTCCTGATAATTTATCCTAACAAAATTAATTAAGTGATAATGAAGCAAAAATCTGTCTCTGCTTATAGCAGATTACAGCATGTCAAAAGCAAGGTTAATAATGGGAAAATAGAGATTGATCAGGAAGGATTTTGTTTTTAATGTTATTCTTTAGAAGTATAATGGGCAGTATTTGGAACTATCTGTCTGGCTGACAAGATCTTTTCACACAATAGAATGCTTGCTTTTCCTGGTCATAATTAAGTAAACCACTAGTAGATAACGCACTTGAGGTCCGCCCCAAGGAGTCTGAAATTGGAGCTGACATGGGCAGACAGATCTGTCAAGTTGTGTTCATCTTTTCCTTGGCACCTCTCTTTCTCTGAACAGGCTGGTTCTGTGACACATATATGGAGAGGATGCCTGGAGAACTAAGGAGCAGGATTTGCAGAGAGAGACAGAGCATGAAGCAGATGCACACAGACAAGCAGAGATAATATATGGAAACTAAACACTGCTTCAATTCCTAGTGCATTTCAAATTCTTGCACCCAGATCTTTCTGAGGGCCCACTAAATTCTTACTCTTAAAGTCTTTGAGACATTCCTGTATCTTTGTAATAAATTCCCTTTTTAAGGTAGTCTAAGCTGATTTCTGTCATGTACAATCAAAGATTCCGACATCATAATGTGGGAACAGTAAAGCAATTATAAGTTATTTCCCTATGTATTGCAATATTTATTTTCTGGCAAAATCCGTCACAGAACTGGAATGAAATCTATTGACACAGTTGGACAATAAGAAAATAACCTGAAATTCAGAAGCAGATTCAGAAATAAAAGCCTTGAGCAGAGGAAAGAAACTGAATACCTTCTCCAAAACACTGAAAATCTAACGTCTCCTCAGGAATCCTCTCATGGACAGCAAGCTTCTTCTGAACTACATCTCAGTGTACATATTTCCTTGAGTAAGTCCACAAAAAAAATTGGGCCAAAGAAAACAGTGATTTTCTCCATAAGGCTAGTAAATCTCCAGCAAGTACCAAAACAAAGATCTATATAGTACCAGACAAGGAGACGGGTGGGGAACTTTCTAGAGATAGCAATTTTGCAGCCGTTGAGAAGGTGCAACTCTGCAGCAATTTCCAAGAACACTACCGTGCTATATTCAACAAGCATTAAAGTTCACCATCTCATTTTTTGCACAAAGACAATTATAAACTAATGTCAGTAAATTAAACTTGATTAGAATAGTGAAGAGAATGTGCACAGGAAAAAGTACAACTCACTTTAAGAATACTTACATTTAAGAATTTACAAATACTTACATTTTTTGCCGTCATGTCAAATTGTATTCGATTTAAAATTCTGTAAAGCCATTAAAAAAAACACACACAAAAAACTTCGTCTTCAATAATTCTTTAAAAGAACATCCTGTTAAAGGGGGAAAAAAGAAGGAATAGTAATGTAATAATAATAATAGGCAAAGTTTATGTCATATTAACCATGGACATGCATTGTTCTTTAAGTGGATTATTTAAATTAATCCTCACAGAAACACTATAAAATATGTACCATTTTAATCTTCATTTTCAAAATAAAAATTGGGGCTTACAGAGGTTAAATAACTAGACCAAATCAACTCAGCTAACAAGTGATAAAACCCGGGACTCCGAAATATCACACTGTGTCGCTTTAGATAACACACTGAAAGAAACACCAGGGCTTTTTGGAGAAATAGCCAGTTCCAGGGTTGGGGCAAGAGATGTGCAAGATAAGACTAGAACATTTTATTGTACCTACAGTAAGGAAGAGCTCAAAAAATGATGGAGACATATTAAAAGTATACAGGAGTCAGCTTAAAGGGCCTACAACTGGACAATTTGGAACAACGGGGCACGAAAGTATACAGTGATAATAACAGATTATAATAGACTATAAACTCTTCAAATAAAATAACAATCTAGGACTTCATACTAATAGAAACAAATAATGAGGAAGAAGGAAAAGCTCTTTGCAATATGATACCAAAGAGTAAACATAAATGAATGATGCAATGAGAAAACCACCAATCTGTAAACATCATAATAGTAACTGATTAGACAAGGATTATCATAGATACTAAAACTTCAAGGGGTGAAAAGTTGGTGAGAAACAGGATATTTACATAGTCCTGAAATATCACCCCACACAATGCCTATTCATTCAAATTTTACAGTGAAGAAACCTGGCATCACGTAGTCAAAGTGATCAAACCTACCAAATGACCACTAACAATGACACAAGCCAGCATCATGCATCTCCACAGATGCACTGAGATGGACAGAATACCACTTCTGAGATATTTCCACCCAAAGCATAATCTCAACATAATCATGAGGAAATAGCAGAGAATTTTAAATTGAGGGGCATCCTATAAAATAATGGACTGAACTTCTCAAACATTTTTGTGTCATGAGAGAAAAAAGGAACCAGACAACCATTCCAGGTTTAAAAAGACTAAAGTCACATAAAAATTAAATTCAATAGGATCCTCAACTGGACTTTGGACTAGAGAAAATAATTCCGGGGAAGAGACCATTATCATGGCAAATGGAAAAACTGAAATTTGGTCCACAGACTAGTTAATAGTATTGTTACAGTGTTTGATTTCCTGCGTTGATCAGACGATTGTGGATTTTTTAAGTGAGTGTTCCTGTTTTTAGAAAAAATACACCAAAATATTTAGAAGTGAAGAGGTATAATAATAGCAACTTACTTTCGAATGATGGAAAAAATATATAATCTGTATATAGAAAGTGGGAATGATAAAGCAAGTGTGGCAAAATGTCAACAATTGAATAATCTGGGTAAAGGGTATTCAGGAAATCTGTGTCCTATTTTTGCAACTTTTCTCTTATTTTACATTATTTCAAAATTAAAGCTTTAATAAGACATTTAAGAAGAAGGAAAAAAACCTTAATTTTGAAAAGACCATAAGGAATGGGACTTCAAGAAATGGAGGCTCCAATTGTCTGCCTCATGTACTAGAATCTGAATCTACAAGTACAACTTCGTGGGTGGAAAAAAAGGCATTTTTACTTTTCAATAAAACACCGAATTTACAAATTTTCAGGGTGCCTGGGTGGCTCAGTCAGTTAAGCATTGGACTTCGGCTCAGGTCATGATCTCAGGGTCATGTGATGGAGCCCTGAATTGCAAAGGGGAGTCTGTCGCTGTCTCTCTGCCCTCTCCCCCAGCTCGTGTGGGCACATGCGCTCTCTCTCTCAAAAATAAATATAGTCTTAAAAAAAAAAAAAACATTGAATTTACAATATATCAATGAGAAAGAAAACATAAATTAAAAAACCCCAAGTAAGACCTGGACTACCACTATGATTTTCACTGTCCCATGGTAGCTGTAGATTTGTTCACAATGTCTGTCATGATCTAATATGAAAATCAAGTTCCTATGCTAGAAATGTTTCACGTTCATCGACTATTTGTAATTTTCTCTTCAGTATTAAAAATATCAGTTAGATAATAAAGCACAAGTTCCTGACATCCCATTCACTAAACTACCTAACATTTTAAAACTAAGAATGTAAGGCTAAAATAGTATTTCCTTTTGAAGATTAGTATTTTAGCCAAGCTTGATCTAAAAGATCTACACAGAACTCTGTACCTAACAGACAGAAAACATCTCTTTAAGCATATATTTACAAAATTTGTCCACCTACATAATCACCAACAAGGTAGTAACAATTTTGAAGAGGCAATATTATACAGATTATGGTCTCTAACCACAACACAAGTAAATTAGGAATCAGCCATTTTAAATAAAGAGTTAAAAATCATATATTTAAAAAAATAAAACTAAATTATTGCTCAAACAACCCATGAGTGAAAGAAAGAAATTTGAAATATTTAGAACTGAATGACAATGAAAACAGCAGTAAAGAATAACAGACTATTATGAACTGAATGAAAGTGAAAATAATAAAACTGGCTGGCTTAGTCGGAAGACAATGCACAATGCTTGATCTTGAAGGCTGTGATTTCGAGTCCAATGTTGGGTGTAGAGATTACTCAAAAATAAATAACAAACTTAAAAAAAAGGAAAGAAAATAATAAAACTTGCAAAGTGCAGGTGAAGTAGTACTTAGAAGTAAATTTATATTTCTCTTCATTCATGAAGCAATCAACTTAAAAGCTTAAAAAAGATCAGTGGGAACTCAAAGATACAAGAGAGGAACAAGAATTGCTTATTTAAATAGAAAAAAATAACAGTTGGTTCTAAGTGTCCTGATTGAAGCAAGCATCTAATAAATAAAGCAACAGTGTTAGCAGAGTAAAAAGAGCATGGATTTTTAAATTTAGGCTCAATCTCAGTTGACACTTTTTAGGTGTGTGACCTTGAACAAATGACTCAACCACTTTTGAGTTTCAATGTATGGATCTGAAAAATAGGTATACTGAGTTTTTCAAGGTGATGTTAGCAGTAAATTACATACAATCTGCC
Organism: Nasua narica; assembly: GCA_028533885.1. Classification (NCBI taxonomy): domain Eukaryota; kingdom Metazoa; phylum Chordata; class Mammalia; order Carnivora; family Procyonidae; genus Nasua; species Nasua narica. The sequence goes on from CM052799.1 coordinate 86,910,042, forward strand.
TAAATGAAAATCATCAGATCCAAGTCAATGTGACAAATGCCCTACAGTTCATACAAAAACACCAAACACTCCTAAACACAAAAAATTCAATTTTAATTATTTCTAAGATTACCTTCTGACCTACTAAAATGTAGCTATAACAAAAACAATGAAGTGTTTTCCATCGAAGTCCCTGTTAAATTTTAGAAACCTACCGTATCTAAAGGCAGATACCGTTTCCCTACCCAATATCTTTTCCTCTTCTTCCTTAAGAGAAGTTGAAGGTGGCAAAGTGCTCAACTTGAAAAAAAAAAAAAGTACTACATTCTCAGTCTCCCTTTCAGATGTACTGGCCATATGACATAATTCTGGTCAATGAAATATAAGCAAACATCTACCAGATTCGGCTAGCAAATGTCCTTTTTCCCTTCTCCCCATTTTTTCATTCCAAAATATGGTTGTTATGGTTAAAGTGGCTTGTCTCCATACCTCTGCTTCATTACAATATTCGGTATTCAATGTGGTCTTCTATTTTCTAATGGCTGGGCTACTGAGTAACACTGTGATATTTACCCAAATTAAAAAAAAATTAACAGTGTTACTATTTCAGCACACAACAGCAAGTGGAGACCAATAAAATACTGCTTACCCACATTAATAAGCCACGTTAACAAACTTAATTTTGTTTAGTATTCCCTTTGTATCCTTTCACCAGAGCTAAATACAAATTAAGAACCTCTAAATGTTACCTAAATGATAAATGTTTGAAATAGAGCCAAAGTGCATGGATTTCTTGAGTAAATTTACTGTAACATCCCTCTGCCTCAATTTCTCCCATCTGCAAAAACAGTAACAAATAGTACATCTACTTAATTGAGTCAAAACATGAAAAATTACTTTCATGTTTTGAAACATGCTAAGACAGTGCTTAGCACAGCGTAAGCCCTCAATGTTAGGGGAAAAAAAGTAGTTTGTTGTTTTTTCATGACAAATTAAGGTTTCTTCTCCAAAATAAACAATACATAACCCACATGTAGTAGAAGTAAAAAATACCACACCATAAATCTAGTTTAAAAAGGAAATAAAATGTCAAATTATGGTCAGGAAAAACTTTTCTAAAATTAACAGAAGTAGGCAATAACTATATTCATTAATTTATTTATCCAGGAAGCACTGAACACCCACTATGTGCAAGGCATTAATCTAGGGACTGAAGACATCCTAGTAGATCAGAGAAACAGCAAGCATAAACTTTCAAAGATCATTTAAATTGTGTAAAATTACAGGGGTGCCCGGATAGCTCAGTCGGTTAAGTGCCTGCTTTAGGGCCAGGTCATGATCCAGAGACCCCGGATTGAGCCCCACTTCGTCAGACTCCCTGCTCAACAAGGAGTCTGCTTCTTCCTCTGCCCCTCACCCTGTTCCTGCTTCCTCTCTCTCTCAAATAGATAAAAATCTTTTTTAAAAATTATGTAAAAATACAAAAAAAAATTATGTAAAAATACATTAAGATAAACGTTATAAAAAGAAATCGGATTATGACAGAGATCTGCCTCATTCAATTAAAAATGAAGTATGATGGGGCGCCTGGGTGGCTCAGTCGTTTAAAGCCTCTGCCTTCGGCTCAGGTCATGATCTCAGGGTCCTGGGATCGAGCCCCACATCGGGCTCTCTGCTTGGCAGGGAGCCTGCTTCCCCCTCTCTCTCTGCCTGCCTCTCTGCCTACTTGTAATCTCTCTCTTTCTCTCTCTCTCTGTCAAATAAATAAATAAAATCTAAAAAAAAAAAAAAAGAAGTATGCTGTAGTGGTTTTGAGTGAGAGTTTATAACCTTTAGTTTATACACATTAGAAATACACATTATTGGGGCGCCTGGGTGGCTCAGTGGGTTAAAGCCTCTGCCTTCGGCTCAGGTCACGATCTCAGGGTCCTGGGATCGAGCCCCACATCAGGCTCTCTGCTCAGCAGGGAGCCTGCTTCCCCCTCTCTCTCTGCCTGCCTCTGCCTACTTGTGACCTCTCTCCTCTGTCAAATAAATAAAATCTTTAAAAAAAAAATACACATTATTTCTACACATTAGAAATACACATTTCTAAGTATTTTAAAAGCTTTTGCTTTTTTTAACCTTTTGCTTTTATAACCTTTAGTTTATACACATTAGAAATACATAATATTTCTACACATTAGAAATACACATTTCTAAGTATTTTTAAAGCTTTTGCTTTTTATAAAACATTGTTTTTAATCTAAAAACTTTTTGTAACATATGACTTAAAGCCAAGTGTCTAGAAAGTAAATAAACATGGCACTGGATGCTTCAAGAAATTGCCATCTTTGGTGTTACTGGTGATTCTCAAAGATAAACCAGTCATGGGCACTGATGCATTATGTTTTATCCAAGCTCAATAATCGTACACTTTTCCCTGTCACCAAGCTCTTCAGTTAGTTAAAAAATAAGTCGGATTTCTTCTTCCAGCTTCATGAACACATTATGTGAAGCTCAAAAAGTCAATCTTTGTGACCTCACCATCTGTCATGATCTCTTGTCAGTTTCAGACAATGCAACTCCCACAGATGGTCTCAAAATGCAAGCCCTTTTCCTTTCCAATCACAATTTAGCAGCTCTGGCCACAAAGCCTTTTAAAATGATACAAATGGTACAACAGTAATCAAAATACAGCGAAGAAATAATTATGGATAAGTTTGTAGAATTAATGTCACCTGAATCAGGGTATGTAGACTTTCTAACATTGTTGGAAAAGAGGCTATGAAAAATTACATTTCAGCAAAGGCAGCATATTTAAATGAAGACATTACTAATTTAAAACATGCCCATGTTTCAATGTCTGGAAAATATACAAAACAATAAAATAAAAAATATCAGCCAGGATCCCAGCTCTCAGAGGCAACTTCAATCAGTTTTTGGCATACCTTCCTTCAGGTATGTATGTATGTAGAGTACAGTTATGCACTCTAACTTCAGATAACTGGTATTAATGAGAAGATGTTTTTCATAGAAAGTGATAGTAAGTAACTCTGAGGTAAAGAACATATCTAGGCACTCTCCTAAATGCTTCACAAACATGATCTCACATCATTCACACTACAACTCTATCAGGTAAATATTACTGGTCACATTTTTCAGTTGACAAAAGTGTGCTTTAAAGAGTTGAAGTAATTTGCCCGGTTAACTAACTGTATAAATGGCAATGCCAGAATATCAACCCGGGGTCTCAGACCAGCAGACATGTTCTTAATCACTAATGCTTATTTACATAAAATATCTGACTCGAGATACAATAAGTAGATTCTCAACATAGAACAAAATATGTAATTACTACTACAATAAATCCATATAAGAGGATAATTCACTATACCAAAAAAATTCTTCAAAATTTCATGTGGCACAGGTCACATATATATCTTTGGGTCGAATTTTAACCCTTTTTAGTTCTGTCTTTTTAAATATTATAATATTAAATTAAAATTTCTTTATTTTTGAGTATATGGTAAATTTTATATTTCTTTTTACAGTTACATAGTATTCCTTTACATCATAATGCCATAATTTACTTTACTAGTCCCCCACTGATAGACATTTAGATTTCCTAAGTTTCCAAACTGGTGACAGTAATCATATTTTAATGACTCAATCCTTAACGTTTGATCTGGTCTCCTGACTACCTCTCCCATCTCTGTGTTGAATCACTTCCCCATAACCTTCCCTAATCTAGTTTCCCCCCAGTCTTCTGCTGTCAGTTACTCAAAAACATGCTCTTCCTACCTTACGGTCTCTGCACATGCTGTTCCCTCAGCCTGGAATATTCACCAAGGGTTAATTCCTCTCCCTTCAGATCTCTTCTCAGAGTCACCTCCTCAGGGAAAATTGTCCCTCTCCTGCTAAGCAGGCTAGGTCAGGGGTCTTTCTCTACTAATGCTCTCCTCCTTTGGCCTTTAACTGCACACACCAGGTTGTCATTATCTATTTATTTGTGTAATTATCAGAATACGGTCTATCTCTGCCAACTCAAGTGTTAAGTTTCATAAGGGCAGTGACCCCATCTGTTTACTATTATATACCCAGTGTCTGGCACATGATTGGAACTCAAGTGATAATTTGTTGCTTTTTTTTTTTTTAAGATTTCATTTATTTGTCAGAGAGAGAGAGAGAGAGAGAGAAGCAGGAAGAGTGGCAGGCAGAGGCAGTGAGAGAAGGAGGCTCCCCGCTGAGCAAGAAGCCTGCCCAGGCACTGTGGGATCATGACCTGAGCCGAAGGCAACCGCTTAACCGACTGAGCCACCTAGGCGTCCCTGTTGTTTGTTTTTAAGGCAATATTTATTTAATGAATTACAGACTTAATATTTTATTTTCATCTTGTATTAATATGATAATCTCATCGAATAATGACAACAGAAAATGAAAAGATAAACACCTAACATATTCATGCATCTGAAATGTCATTAAGCTATATAGCAGAATTGTGAGTGACACTTTCCTACCATGAACAAAAAGTCTTTTGAAGCCAGCATTGTATTTGTGTTTAACTTATTAAAAAATTAGTTGAAATATTTATAATAGGGTATATTATTTGATTTCACTAATTTTTAAGGGGAAAACAAGAGTGGGCAAGAGTAAAATCTGAAAAACACCTTTACGAAAAGCTGCTCTTCATAGAACCAGCAACATTTTACACTTAAAAAAAAAAAAAAACAAAAAAACAAACGAAGGGCTCCTGAGTAGCTCTGTGGGTTAAAGCCTCCGCCTTCAGCTCAGGTCATGATCTTAGGGTCCTGGGATGGAGCCCTACATTGGGCTCGCTGCTCAGCAGGGAGCCTGCTTCCTCCTCTCTCTCTGCCTACTTGTGATCTCTCTCTCTGTCAAATACATAAATAAAAACTTAAAAAAAAAAAAGGAAAAGAAAATTGCCTTTATGTCTACTGCTTACTTATTTAAGTTGAAAAAATTTTTCCAGATTTACATAAGCTTTTACCCAGGACTCTGAACAATGATAAAACTGGTTAATACTATAAGCAATGAATAACAACTTTTAATGGTCTTCTACAGATGTGCAGTGAAATAATGAATAATGTTTCAGCACTACTCATTCACTTACATATTCAATAAATACTTACTGCCTGCTGTATGTCAAACATTAGGCTGAGCATTAAAGATATTATGAGAAGCAATGACAGTCCCGGCACTTGTGGAGCCTACATTTTCACTATGAAGGTAGGCAATAAACACGATTTCATAATTACTTCATGACAATTACTGTTAAGGGGTACTACAGTAGACAAAAAAGATGAAAAGAAAGCATGTAAAATAAGTGTTATTTTACACTTATACATTTAAGAAGAAAGAAATCTTCTTTCCAGAAAGAAGAAAGAAATCTTCTCTAAAAACTGGGCTCCAGTGTTTTTAGAGAAGCTTCCTTTCAGGAAGTGAAATTTGTACTGAGCTCAACAAACTCAGTAAACCACTGGCAAAGAGAGAGGGTTCATCACAGCCAGAGGGAGCAACCAGCACGGAGGAACGCTCATAGGAAGAAAAGCCTATGGGAAGTTCCAGAAACTGAAGGAAGATCTAGAGACCTGAAAACAGGGAGGACTGCTAAACAGCAAAAGGGAGGACAGCTAGGAGATGAGGTGAGAGCAGATAGAAGAGAAGGTGCACGGAGAAATGTCATATCATCGGATTTTCTTTAAAAATTAGACTAGTGGGAAGCCTCAGAAAGATTTTAAGTAGGGAACCAAACCTCTGAGCCAGAAGAGATACTAAATTATGTTCACCAAAGATTAAGTAAAAATTATTTGCATCCTAATTATTTAAAAACCAGCAATATCAGTTATATCCTAGAGTTCTTTAGTGACAGAAATGTTCACTCTTTCTTGGATACATCAGGTAAATTTATATTCATCATCTATAATCCATTTATCTAATAAACAACCTTACCCCGTGAAACAAAACTCAAAGCATTTCTGGGTCCCCAGCTCGCAAATTAGCTTTGACAAAATCCATGCACTAGTCAGCAACTCAAGTCTTCAGGCCTTCCTTCATGTTATTAATTTTAATTAATATAAAATTCTTGGTAAATTTGCCTATCTTGATTTTCAGGCTTCAAGCCAATTATACCCAGTAGAAAAGATGTGGTAATAAGGAATAAATGGGTTAGGCAGCATTATAGATGAGTACATTAGCAAAATAATTCACAATTGACAGCTTAATATTAAAGGAAGATTAGACATACAATTACTTGTCACCAATGTAAATTCACTGAAGTAGAATTCCTCCTGACAAATCGGGTTAATAACATGTTCCTTATAAGTGCTTCTATAATAAAACCTAAGCAATTTTTGTTTCAAATATTTCATAGATCGTAACATTCATGACTAGTTCCTACTCACTGAAAACAAAAATCTAAGAGAAAACTTATTTCTGTCCTGACCAAAGAAACAATATTAGAAGATATCACACAAACTTAAAATAAAATCACATTTCAAATCCTGCCAAGACCTAACAGAAAGGTTCTTTTACACCAAGCAGCAGAAGCCAAATTTTAAACCATTAATTCGCATGGATTAAATCACATGTTGCATGTATGCTCTTTAGCAAAGTTGCATTTCCAGATCAACGCAGCTTTACATTAGTATTATAAATGTTAAGGCTTATCCTAACTTGACCCATCACAACAGGCAAAATGAGTTTCTAAAATATCATTTGGGTAATATAAATTTAGACAAAGTACTATACAAAAAACTACGCAAGCATCAAATGTTCAATTTACCCAAGAGTCCAAGAAGAAGACAACATAGGAAGCAATCAAAAAGGAACAGTGTTTTTCTACATCATGTCAATCCTCCTTAAATTAATTTTTTCTCCTTAAATTAATTTGATTTATAAGTTTCACATCTTAAAAATGTTTAATCTTCTTATCTAAGAACATAGCATACACGTCCATTGATCAAATCTGCTTTATGCCCTTGAGAGATAGCCAAATTTTTCCTTACATGGGTGTTAAGGGTTGAACTGCGTCCCTCCAAAAGATATGTTCAAGTTCTAACCCCTGATACCTACGAACGTGACCTTATTTGGAAATACGGTGTCCGCAAATGTAACCAAGTTAGGATGAGATCATACTGGAATTAGGATAAGCCCTAACCCAATATGACTGGTGTCTCCAGAACAGGAGATGTGACAAAGAGAAGTCAGCTATGCAGGGACGGAGGCAGGGACTGGAGTTATACCGCCACAGATCAAGAAACACAAGGAGCCACCAGAAGCTGAAAGAGGTGACGAAAGGTCCTCTCTCAAAGCTGCACAGGAAGGACGGTCCTGCCGACACTTTGATTTTGGACTTCTCGCTTAGAACAGTGAAAGAATTAATTCTGTTGTTTTAAGCCACCTCGTGTGCGGTACTTTGTTATGGCAGCCCTAGGAAAACTAATGCGCTAGGTCTTATACACGTCTCGTTATAACTATTCCCAGGTTTGGGTGTTGTTTTAGCTTAACAGGTTGTTGTCCTGTTATACATGGAATTCTCCATCATGGCTTCCAACCTGTTTGTATGTAATAAAGTTACAGATTTCCATTTGCTAATTTTATAATCTCACTACAGAACTGAATTTTTTCCTATCTCTAGTTTTTCAGCTGACTCTTTTGCATTTTTGAAATGCAATGACTGACATTTTTGAAATGAAATGCTGACTCTTTTGCAATTATATGAAAATAGGGACTGTTGGATCTTTCAAGTTCATAGAACAATGGATGTAGCCTGATTACAAATCTCTCAGCTTCCCCAAATAGATATAAATTAACAAGGAGAATAAATAAAACCACACAGGACCCACACCTTCAACATTATCAGTCCTAGGAGACAGAGATTACAGCAATCTTCAAATTACCTATAAGTAAAGGAAAACAAATAAATTCCAAACGAAATCCCACTGCCTACCTTCTGCAAGCCTGGGGATTGGATGCAGAGAAGGAAAGGAGGGAGGCTAAGAAGACTCCATGAAAAAGCACAGAGGTACAAGGAACTCAGAGGGAAGCACAGACAGGATTACCCCAGAGAAAAACGGTTACTGTTTTACTTTTAGGTTAGGACTTAATAGTTCACAGGCCTAGTGATGTGGAAGTATCTAGAAACGGCTGATCCACCAGTGGCTGCCTCTGAGGAACAGAGCTTCTGGCAGCGAATCAGGTATACAGCCAGAAAAGATGGAAGCTCTTGTAGACAAGGCAGTTAATGGAAAAGAAGTAATAAAAGGGAGAAATCATACAGCCTACAGAAACAGAACAGAAACAAGACATACCAACCTTTCCTCTATCCCTTTCCCTCACCACCAAAATCACAAATTCATATAAGGAACTGAATAGAGGAGGGAAGAGTGACAGAAGAACTCTAAAACTAGAAACTTTGTCCACAGAATGCAGAGACACAACAACAAAAGTAAACTATATGCATACAAAGGTACTGCAAAAATTAGAAGAATACAAATGTTGAAAACATTGTTTTTTCCCAAAATGAACCATGGAGCTGGGGAAAACTAATACTCACTTCATATTAAATTAAATATCCTCAAACAAGAATTTGCAGAAAAAAAACCTTAAGCCAGAAACACAAAAACAAAGAATGAAAATGGACCCCAAAAAAGGAAAGAAACTAAATAGAGTTGCTTGAACTCCATAAAGAAATAGAAGAAATGGGGCACCTGGGTGGCTCAGCTCAATTGGTGAAGCGTCTGTCTCTTGATTTCAGCTCAGGTCATGATCTTAGGGTCATGAGATTAAGCCCGGTGTTGGGCTCCATGCTCAGTGGGGAGCTTGCATGAGATCCTATCCCTCTCCATCTGTCCTTTCCCCTGCTTGTGCTCTCTCTAAAATAAATTGATCTTAAAAAAAAATAAAATAAAAAGAAATGATAAGGCACATGAGAATTTTTTTTAGGATTTATTTATTTACTTAATTGAGAGAGAGAGAGAAAAAAAGAGAGAGTGTGCATGCACACTCATGACAGAAGCAGGAGGGGCAGAGGGAGACAGAATCTGAAGCTGACTTAGTGCCGACTGCAAAGCTGGGCGTGGGGTTTGATCTCACGACCCTGAGACCATGACTTAAGCCGAAATCAAGAGCCAGATATTTAACTGAGTCACCCAGGCACCCTAAGAGAGAATAGATTTTAATGAAAACACAGTACAGGATATTGAAGAAAAGGAGGAAAATGATAAAGAGAATGAAAATGACATAAAGAAAGAAGCAAAAGGATCAGAAACTGGCTGAAATGGGTAATAGGGAAAGAACATCAGTATTATTGGTGTCCCTAATGAAGAAAATCAAAACAATGGAACAGCACTAATATTAAAATTCCAACATAAGGAAACTTCCCAAAAATAAAAGGCATGAATCTACATATTGAAAAGGCTTACCAGCTACCTGAGAAAACTGACCCAGAATGATCAACTGTGATGCATATCCTTGTAAAACTGTTTACAGAAACAAAACAAAACTAAACTAAACTTCAGGCCTTCCAGGCAAACAGAAAAACAATTTACAAAGGTAAAGGCAAGGGAATTAGACTAGCATCAGATTTCTCAAAAACAACATATAGAGTAAGATAATAATAGAACAGTATTTTCAAGAAACTTAAGGAAAGAAAATATAAACCAAGGATATTATATCCTGCTAAGCTGTGTACCTCAAGTTTCCAGGACATCAAAAAACAGTTTTGGGGTATGCTCCTTGACATTGGTCTTGGCAATAATTTTTTTTTTTAATTTGACACCAAAGGCAAAGGGAACAAAAGCAAACATGAACAAGTGGGACTACATCAAACTAAAAAGCTCTGCACACAGCAAAAGAAGTCATCAACAAAATGAAAAGCCAACCTACTAAATGAGAGAAAATATTTGAAAATGATATATGTGATAAAGGGTTAATATCCAAAATATATTAAAAAAATCATACAGCTCAAAAGCAAAAAATTATCCGACTTTAAAATGGAAAGAGGAACTAAATAGACATTTTTCCAAAGAAGACATACAGATGGTCAACAGACACATGAAAAGCTGTTCAACATCACTAATCAGCATGGAAATGCAAATTAAAACCACGAGAGATCACCTCACAACAGTCAGAATGACTGTCATGAAAAAGACAAGAGATAAGTGTTGGCATGAATGTGGAGAAAAGGGAACCCTTGTGCACTGTTGGTGGGAATGTAAATTGGTGGAGCCACTATGGAAAACAGTATGGCGGTTCCTCAAAAAATTAAAATGAGAACTACCATATGATCTAGCAATCTCACTTCTGGGTATATAGCCAAAGGAAATTAAATCACTAAAATCATTATCTCAGAGGTATCTGCATCCTCATGTTCACTACAACATTATTCACAATAACAAAGACATGGAAACAATCTAAACGTCTATCAACAGATGAATGGATAAAGAAAATGAGGTATATATGGAGAGAGTGCAATATTATTCAGACTTAGGAAAAGAAGGAAATCCTGCCATTTGTAACAATATGGATGACCTTGAGGGCATTATACTAAGAGAAAAAAATCAGAGAGAAAACAAATACTGTATAACCTCACTTCTGTTTGGAATCTAAAAAAACCTGAACTCATAGAGATAGAAAAGACGGGTTCTTGTCAGAAGCAGGGGGTGGGGGTTGGGGGTGAATTGAGTGAAGGTGGCCAAAAGGTACAAATTTTCAGTCATAAATTTTGGGGATGTAATGTACAGCATGGTGACTATAGTTAATGCAGTACAGCATATTTGAAAGTTGTAAAGAATAAATTTTTAAAGTTCTTAATACTAAGAAAAAAATGTTATTAACTACATGAGGTGATAAATATTTATTAAACTTATTGTGGTCATTATTTTAAAATATATACATGTATCAAATCATTAAGTTGTACACTTTAAACTCATATAATGTTATATGCCAATTATATCAATAACTCTGGGGGAAAAAAAGTTAGAATATGGTGGAACCCAGAAAATACTATGGATGTGTGCTCTTTCCGAGCAATCTATTAAAGAATGAGATTCATCTAACCAACACGTGCCTAGAAAAATTTTTCAAGAGGACTACCAGTGAGCATTTTATACATTCAATTGTAGAGGTAACACTAAAACAAGACTGGGATCATGGAGTGAAGAACAATATGTAAAAGTGTACTTTGACAAAGTGTAAAGAATACAATTAAAAGGTGGAAGAAGAAAGGAGAGAAAAGGAGGAAAATAAAGTAAGATTATTGGTTGTTACATAGTTAAGAGGTACAAGCCAAAGAATATCATTTAAAACTGATAGTAAAATGTATTAATTGTACTAGTAGAATAAAAATACAGACCTCCTGGAAAAAAATATTTGTATTACCCCCTGGGAAAAAAATATAAACCTTTCTAAATACCGAAAGAGATGTTTAAAAAAAGGAAGAGAATGGGGCGCCTGGGTGGCTCAGTTGGTTGAGCAACTGCCTTCGACTCAGGTCATGATCCTGGAGTCCTGGGATAGAGTCCCACAACAGGCTCCCAGCTCCATGGGGAGTCTGCTTCTCCCTCTGACCTTCTCCTCTCTCATGCTCTCTCTCACTGTCTCTATCTCAAATAAATAAATAAAATCTTTTAAAAAAAAAAGGAAGAGAACATATAGAGAACCACAGTAAATATAACACCATGCACATAGTAATGATAAATAGTATGTGACATTATAAGTTATATAATATACTTTATTTATGCCTTATAAGGGTTGATTTAATAAGTGGTATTTACACAATTGAATATCCACCAAAAAGAAAATGCAGAAAATTCCAACTATCTTAAATTCATTTTTTTGAGAAAGAGAGTGGGAGTCAAGCATGCAGGAAGCTTCCCAGGGAGTGCTCATAGGAGACACAAGGATAAGGATGAAAAGGAGACAAAACTGGGAATGAGGAGAAAATAACCCAGTGAGGTTGCACCTGGGGCCTTCGCTGACATTACATGGAACTTGGGCTGGGATGCCCTACAACTGTCCCAAATGGAGGCAAGTTGGGTTGCTGCTGCTGCTTTTTTTTTTTTTAACCTTTCCTTAAAAAATCTTTTTTCATTATTTTTTAGATTTAATTCATTTCTTTGACAGAGACAGAGAGCATGACAGAGCACGAGAGCACTGAGAGAGCACAAGGTGGGGGGAGGAGGCAGAGGATGAGCAGGGTCCCCACTGAGCAAGGAGCCGGACACAGGTCTTGATCCCAGGACTCAGTTATGAAGAGCAGGCCTGGGCAGAGTACTGGAGTATCCACTATAATTCTACAGCAGTGAAAATTAATTAAACACAGTAACATGTCACAACACAGTTAAACCTTGCAAATGTAATAGTATTTTTATATACATATATCTCTTAAACTTTATATATCAGTCACTAACATCGCTTAGACACATAGACTAAGAATAAAAATGCAAGGGCTGCCTGGGTGGCTCAGACAGTTCAGTGTCCTGGGAGCAAGTCCTGCAACAGCTCCCTGCTCCTGGGGGGGTCTGCTTTTCCACCCTCCCCACTGCCATCTCTTGTGTGCTCTCTCTCCCAAGTGAATAAATAAAACTTAAATTAAAAAAAAAAAAGAATAAAAATATAAGAATCACATAGGAATTACAGATACCAAACTCCCCCTCTACATGCAAAAGAACAAAAAAAAGAAAAAGAGTAACAAAATCTGTGTCTTTTAAAACAATAAATCAATAAACCATCACAAACTTAACCAGGAAAAAAAAGGAGAGAAAACACGAATACACTGCATATAAAAGGATAAAAGAAGAAAAATACCACAGAAGTAGAAGGAATTTAAAAATCATAAGAGTTATTTTGTTCAGCCTGGAGCAAGTAACTTAAGAACCTGAAAAAAAAAATGGATGATTTTCCAAGAAAATATAAGTCACCAAATCTGCCTCCAGAAGAATGAGATAATCTAAGTGGACTAATTGCCATAGAAAAAAATAAAATTACCAAAGGGCTGCCCATCAAACTGGGCAATGGGGGCCAAACTCTTTTACAGATAAGTTCTAGCAAAAAGAAAAATTATATTTTTAGTCATTTATTAATAATTAATTAATTTTAACTATTAATGCTTTTTCTATTAATGCTTTTTAATCAAATGCTAAAATATGCTTTTAAAGGATGTTAAAATATATTATGCATTCATTATAAAATATAGTCTTGCTAAATCATTATTATAAATACTTAATAAATAAAAAATGATGATTACTTAGATTATATTTTATGAAGAATGCATATAGAATTTTATCAAATGCCCTTTCAGCATCTATGGATATATTTTTCATTAAGTATCATTAAAGAAACAGTCCCATTAAAGAAAAAATAAGAAAGAATGTCAATTATTACCACTCACCATTATTACATAACATTGTTCTACAGGCAGATACCAGCCAATACAATTATGCAAAAGAATGATAGACGTATGTAAAGTAGAACTGATGAGGTAATATCGTATTTATAGATGATGACTGTTTACAGAGAAGCCTCAAGAGAATCAACTAGAAAGCTCTTTCAAACAAGAAAAGTATTTCCAGACATGGCTGATTATAAAATTATACTCAGAATTCAGGAGTTTTCTTATACATAAAACTATGTCTTCTGATAACAACTATTTAGGAGGAATAATGGAAAAAATTACCCTATTTACAGTAGCAATGACCAAAAAAGGGAAGAAACTTGGCAAGAAATATAGAGATTTTTTTTAAATGCCAAGTTTTTGAACAACAAAATGCAATCATACCAGTATCTACTGCCCCAAACTGACAAATACAATGAATAACAATAAAATTAATATTTTTTCTTTTTAATTAGATCAATTCATTCAACAGCTAATATGAAATGTAAGACTTAAAACTACAAAAGTCAGAAGAAAATATAGGGTAAAAGATGCATGGAACTGGATTTGGCATTGACTTCTTGGATATGACACCGAAGGTATAGGCAACAAACAAATAAACAAAACACAAATGGGATCTGTATACATAAGTTTTCAAATTTGTGCATCAAAAAACACTATGCACAGGGGCCCCTGGGTGGCTCAGTGGGTTAAGCCTCTGCCTTGGGCTCAGGTCATGATTTCAGGGTCCTGGGATCAAGCCCTGCATCAGGCTCTCTGCTCAGCAGGGAGCCTGCTTCCTCCTCTCTGCCTGCCTCTCTGCCTACTTGTGATCTCTCTCTCTCTCTCTCTCTCT
>CM052799.1:86940273-86994802 GCA_028533885.1 Nasua narica
GGTCTCAAGGTCATGGGGCTGAGACCCACATGGTCTCTGCACTCAGCAGAGAGTCTGCTGGAGATTCTCCCTTTCCCTCTGCTCCTCCCTCACCTCTAAAAATAAATCTAAAAACAAGCAGCATCAAAAAAGCAGTATACATAGACAATAAAAAGAAATACAAATTCATAAATAAACTCATTAGTTAAAAGACTGTTAAAATAAACAACAAAAAGCAAAACAAAATCCAACTGCTCTTTGCAAGACATATATCAAAAACATACCTTCAGAGAAAGTAATGGAACGAAAACAGAAAGACAATGTGACTCTATAAATAGACAAATGGTCTGTATAAGAGCATTACAGAGGATAGAGAGGATATAATGATTAAAGGTTCTTTTCAGCAGGAAGACAAATATTCTAAATTTGAAAGTATTTTATAACATAGTTTACAAATGTTAAGGCAAAAAGTGACAAATGTACAAGGAGAAACTGAGAAATCTACAATTATACAAACAGATTTTAACACATATCTCCCAGTAATGAGGATCCAAATAGACAAAAAAGGAAAGTCAGAAAGGGTAAATAAAATTTCATCAACACAATTAGTAAGTTTGATCTAAGATACATAAATAGAAACGTGTCCCCCAAATCAAAGAATACACATTGTCTTCCAAAGAATTCTCTTCTAAACAATGCCTCATTTGATGAGGTCAGCATAACCTTTACCAGGCAAGAACAGAACTTAAATTACAGTTGAATTTAACTTACATATAGCAACAACAACAACAAAAATACAAAAAAACAAACATCAGTACGTACTAGGAGGATTATAATGGTAAAGACAACCCAATAGCAAAGATGACATACTTAAGAATAGATTACAAGAGGGGCACCTGGGTGGCTCAGTGGGTTAAAGCCTCTGCCTTCAGCTCAGGTCATGATCTCAGGGTCCTGGGATCGAGCCCCGCATCGGGCTCTCTGCTCAGCTGGGAGCCGGCTACCCCCTCTCTCTCTGCCTGCCTCTCTGCCTACTTGTGATCTCTCTCTCTGTCAAAAAAATAAATAAAATCTCTAAAAAAAAAAAAAAAAAGAATAGATTACAAGAAATGTATAAAACTTTTACAAGTTTTAGGTATCAACTGAAAGCCTGTACATGAATGGTCATAGCAGCATTATTATAAGAGCCAAAAAGTGTGAACAAACCCAAATGTCCACCAACTGATTAATGGATAAACACAATGTGGTGCAGTCACACAGTCACACAACAGAGTATTATTTGGCAATAAAAAGCTGATGGAATGCTGATACATGTTACAGCATGTAAAAACCTAGAAAATACTATGCTAGGTACAAGAAGTCAGTCACAAAAGGCCACATGTTGTTTGATTCCATCTATATGAAATATTCAGAGTAGGCAAATCCATAGAAACCTAAAGTGGATTTGTCGCCAGGGGTAGGAGAGAGAGGGGTGGGGAGTACTATTAATGGATACATCATTTCTTCTTGGGGTGATGAAAATGTTTTAGAATTAGGTAGTGGTAATTGTTGCACATATCTGGAATATATGAAAGGTGACTAAATTGTACACTTTAAAAGATGAATTTTATGATATGTGAATTAGATCTCAATAAAGCTCTTTAAAAAAACCTATTTGAGGAGATTTTTAAAAACTCCTAAAAGACAGTAAAAAAGAAATGAACAATGGAAAGATATATCCTGTTCTTGGGTAAGACAACTGAACATTATAAAGATAAAAATTCTCCCTAACTTTATACATTCAATGTAATCCCAAACACTAACAGGCCATTATATCAGGTGAGATAAGTTGATATTAAAGTTGATATGGAGGGGTGCCTGGGTGGCTCAGTGGGTTAAAGCCTCTACCTTTGGCTCAGGTCATGATCTCAGGGTCCTGGGATGGAGCCCCGTATCGGGCTCTCTGCTCAGCAGGGAGCCTGCTTCCCCGTCTCTCTCTGCCTGCCTCTCTGCCTACTTGTAATTTCTGTCAAATAAATAAATAAAATCTTTTTACAAATAAATAAATAAAGTTGATATGGAGGGGCGCCTGGCTGACTCAATCAGTAGAGTATGTGACTTTTGCCCTCAAGGTCTGGAGTTCAAGCCACACACTGGGTGTGGAACCTGCTTAAAAAACAAAAACTACATGGGAAACCTGGGTGGCTCATTTGGTTGAGCGGCTGCCTTCAGCTCAGGTCATGATCTCAGGGTCCTGGGATCGAGCCCCGTGTCGGGCTCTCTGCTCAGCAGGGAGTCTGCTTCTCCCTCTTCCTTTGCCCCTCTTCCCTGCTCATATTCTCTCTCTTACCATCTCTCTCAAATAAATAAATAATCTTTAAAACAAAACAAAATTACACAAAATAAAGTCGATATGTTAAAACATTCAAGAACAACCAAGAAAGTCCCCCAAAAATATGAAGAAAGAACAGCCTTATCAGACATTAAAAATACTATATAGCTGGGCGCCTGGGTGGCTCAGTTGGTTAAGCGACTGCCTTCGGCTCAGGTCATGATCCCGGAGTCCCGGGATCGAGTCCCATGTCGGACTCCCGGCTCTGCGGGAAGTCTGCTTCTCCCTCTGACCTTCTCCCCTCTCGTTCTCAGTCTCTCTCTCTCAAATAAATAAATAAATAAATAATCTTTAAAAAAAAATACTATATAGCTTCTACAATTAAAACATTGTGGTACAGATGCATGAATATACTAATAGGTCAGTGACATAGTATAGAAAGTCCAGAATTAGACCCAAATATATATGAAAATTTTGTATAGGACAAAGGTGGCATCTCTAATCACTAAGTAAAGGCGGACTTTTTTTTCAGATGACTTTTAAAATTGTGGTAAAATACACACAACATAAAATCTACTATCTTTTTTTTTCTTTTTTTTAAGTAGGCTCCACGCCCAACCTGGTGCTTGAACTCAGGACCCCGAGATCAACGGTTGCATGCTTGGGGTGCCTGTGTGGCTCAATCAGTTGAGTGTCCCAATTCCTGATCTCGGCTCAGGTTTGATCTCACGGTTGTAAGTTCAAGACCCATGTTGGGCTCCACACGAGGTGTGGAGACTACTTAAAAAGTTGCATGCTCTACCAATTGAGCTACTATTAACGGTACCGTAACCCTTTTTTAGTGTAGGGTTCAGCAGCATCAAGTAGATTCACACTTGATGTAACTAATCTCCAGAACTCTTAGCATCTTAAAAAACAAACTCCATAATCATTAAACAATTACTCCACACACTCCCACCCTAGCTCCGGACAACCACCGCTCTACTGTCCCTGTGATTCTCACTACTTTAGGTAGAACGTAAGTAGAATCGTACAGGACTTGTCTGTTTGAAACTGGCTTATTTCACTTAGCATAATGTTCTCAGGGTTCATCCACGTTATAGTATGTGTCAGAACTTTCTCCCTTTTTTAAGTCTGAATAATATTTCTTTGTATGTATACATACATAGCGAAGCCACACTTCGCTTATCCATTCATCTGCTGATGGTCACATGGGTCGCTTCCATCTTCTGTAAACACTGGTACACAAATACCTCAAGACTCTACTTTTTCTTTTATGAGATTTTATTTGAGAGAGGGAGTGCGTGTGCATGTATGCAAGCAGAGGGTGGGGGAGGAGGGCCAGAGGAAGAGAATCTCAAGCCGACTATGCGCTGAGTGCAGAGCTGGATGCAGGGCTTGATCTCACGACCCTAAGATCATGACCTGAGCCAAAACCAAGGGTCAAACGCTTAACTGACTGAGTCACCCAGGCACCCCAAAACTCCACTTTCTTTTGAGTATATACCCAGAAGTGGAATGCTGAAACATGTGGTAAGTCCATTTTTAATTTTCTGAGGAACTTCCAAACTGTTTTTCATGGTAGCTATCCCATTTCATGTTCCCACCAACACAGTGTACAGAGTTCCAATTTCTCCACATCCTCACCAACACTTTTTATTTTCTCTTTTTTTTTTTTTTGGATAGGTGCCATCCTAAAAAATGTGAGGAGATTATCTCCTTGTGATTTTGATTTGCATTTTCCTAATAATTAGTACTTTCGAGCATGTTTTCACATGCTGGTTGGCCATTTGTATATCTTCTTTGGAGAAATGTCTATTCAAGTCCTTTATCCATTTTTGAATCAGGTTGTTTTTTGATAGAATTTCTTTATATATTCTAGAATTAACTCCATAAGAGATATATGATTTACAAATATTTTCTCCCATTCCACAGGTTGTCTTTTCACTCTGTAGATGGTGTCTTTTGATGCAGAGAAGTTTTAAATTCTGATGTAGTCCAATTTACCTATTTTTACTTTTGGTACTTGTGCTTTTGGTATCAGGTTCAAGAAATATTTTTCTAGGGGCGCCTGGGTGGCTCAGTCCGTTGGGCCTCTGCCTTCGGCTCAGGTCGTGATCTCCATGTCCTGGGATCAAGCCCCGCATTGGGCTCCCTGCTCGGTGGGGAGCCTGCTTCTCCCTCTGCCACTCCCCCTGTTTGTGCTTGCTCTCTTTCTGTCAAATAAATTAATAAATAAATCTTTTTTAAAAAAAGAAATATTTTTTTAAATATTTACTTATTTTAAAAAATTTACTTATTTATTTATTTATGAGAGAGAGGGAACAGGAGGGGCAGAGGGAGAGGGAGAAAGAATCTCAAGCAGACTACACACTAAGTGCAGAGCCCCATGTGGAGCTCAATCTCACAACCCTAACATCATGCCCTGAACCAAAACCAAGAAATCTTGGTGCCCCCTGGTACAAGAAATCTTTGTCAAATCCAACGTTGTGAAGTTTCTTCCCTACCTTTTCTTCTAAGAGTTGTGTAGTTTTACTCTTAAATTTAGGTCTTTGATTCATTTTGAGTTAATTTTTGTACATGGTATAAAGAAAAGTCCACATTCAGTTGTTTTCATGTGGATATCCAGTTTCCCTGACATCATTTGTTGAAAAGGCTGTCACTCCCCCATTAAAAGGTCTTGACACCCTTGTTGAAATTCAACTGCTCGTATATGCAAGGGTTTGCTCTGGATTATTATATTCTAATGACTCTTTGATTACTGAAGCTTTGCAATAAGTACTGAAACTGAGAAGGGTGAGTCCTCTAGCTTTGTTCTCTTTCAAGATCGTTTTGGCTATTTAGGGTCCCTCAAGATTCCATATGAATTTGAGGATGGATTTTTCTATTTCCATAAAAAACGTCATTGGAATTTTGATAAGGATTGCACTGAATCTGTACATCACTTTGTGTATTTTAATAATATTAAGTTTTCCAATCCATGACCAGGTTGTCCATTTGTGTCTTCTTTAATTTCTTTCAGCAATGTTTTGTACTTTTCGGTGTACTGTATACCAAGTATCTCATTCTTTTTCATGCTATCCTAAATGGAATTTTCTTCATTTCCTTTTAAATTGTTCACTGTGGGGGCGCCTGGGTGGCTCAGTGGGTTAAAGCTTCTGCCTTCGGCTCGGGTCATGATCTCAGGGTCCTGAGATCGAGCCCCACATCGGGCTCTCTGCTCAGCGGGGAGCCTGCTTCCTCCTCTCTCTCTCTGCCTGCCTCTCTGCCTACTTGTGATTTCTCTCTCTCTGTCAAATAAATAAATAAAATCTTAAAAAAAAATTGTTCACTGTGTTAGTGTACAGAATGCAACTGATTTTTGTGTGTTGGTTTTTTATCCTGCAACTCTGCTGAACTTATCAGTTGTAACAGGTTTTTGTATGTAAAATCTTTAAGATTTTCTATATATAAGATCTTATTGTCTATAAACAGAGACCACTTTGCTTCTTTTTTCCAATTTAGATGCCTTTTATTTCTTTCTCTTGCCTAATTGCTCTACCTAGGAATTCCAGTACTATGTTAAATAGAAGTGGTAAATACAGACATCCCTGTCTTATTCCTGAACTTAAAAGAAAAGCTTTTATTTTTTATTTTTTAAGATTTATTTGAAAGAGAGAAAGACAGAGGGCATGCATGCACAGGGGGAGGGGCAAAAGGAAAGAAACCCAGGCAGGCTCCCCGCCTAGTACAGAGCCCCAGGTAGGGCTTAATTCCATGACCCCAAGATCACAACCCAAACCAAAATCAAGAGTCTGATGTCCAACTGACTGATACACCAGGTGCCTCTAGAAGAAAAGCTTTTAGTCTTTCACCACTGAGTATGATGTTAGCTGTGGGCTTTCCATATATGGCCTTTATTATGTTGAGGTAGCTTTGTTCTGTTCTTAGTTTGTCGAGTGTTTTTGTCATGAAAGAGTGTTGAATTCCCTCAAATGCTTTTCTGTACCAGTTAAAAAGATGAACTTCTTAATAAAAAGTGCTAGGTAGCCATTTTGAAAAAGATAAAATTAGAGCCATATCTCACCCCATACACAAGAATAAATTCCCAAGGATTAGAGATCTGGATGTAAAAAAATGAAGCCAGGCATCCATGAACTTACCCAAGTGGCCCAAACATCACTGATGATAAAATATATTGACATGAAACCCCTGATATGAGGTTCTGTGAAAGAAAGACACATTATTCTTTGTGATATTTTTACTAAAAATGCCTAACTACACTTCTATGAGACAACAATGGACAAACCCAAATAGAGGACATTCTGAAATATACATAATCAGTACTCTTCAAAAGTGTCCAAGTCACGCAACAAAGAAAAACTGAAGACTGTTAGACAATAGAGAAGACTACATAGAAATAACAACTAAATGCAATAGAGAGGGCAACTCTCTTGGGTCCCCTCCCTCTTCGGGAGCTTTGTACTATCATTCAATAAACTTTGTACTGTAGTTCAATAAAAAATAAAAAATAACAAAAAATAAATGCAATGTGGGAACCTAGACAGGATCTTGGACCAGAAAATGTCAATAGTGAAAAAACTGATGAAATTCAAATTTGGTCTGTAGTTTAGCTAATCATATCATACCAATGTTAGTTTCTTACTCTTAATAATTATACTACAAATATATAAAATACTAACATTAGGGAAATGGGCTGAGGGACATAATTAAACTCTCTGTACAACTTTTACAACTTTCCTGAAGGTCTGAAATTAGTTCAAAATAAAAAGGGTTTTTTTTAAAGAAACAGCAATAATTAGACCATTAAGAGTGATAACCATCGGGGAGCCTGGGTGGCTCAGTTGGTTAAGCCGCAGCCTTCGGCTCGGGTCATGATCTCAGGGTCTGGGATTGAGCCCAGCATCGGGCTCTCTGCTCAGTGGGGAGCCTGCTTCCTCCTCTCTCTCGGCCTGCCTCTCTGCCTACTTGTGATCTCTCTCTGTATCAAATAAATAAAATCTTAAAAAAAAAAAAAAAGAGTGATAACCATCAAAAGAACTAAAAGTAGATGTGATTATGTTTATTTACCCATCCATGATCTTAGGAGTTAGGATAGTTCCTAGAAGAGGAATTCATGATAGTAAAGTGATACTAGGGTGCTGATAATGGTCTGTGTCTGGATCAAGGGTGCTGGTTACACATTTGTTATTTAGTTAGTGAAAATCTGTGGAATTTTAAAAATCTACCACTTTTCGGGGCACTTGGGGGGCTCAGTGGGTTAAAGCCTCTACCTTTGGCTCAGGTCATGATCTCAGGGTCCTGGGATCCAGCCCTGGACAGGCTTTCTGCTCAGCGAGGAGCCTGCTTCCCCCTCTTTCTCTGCCTGCCTCTCTGCCTACTTGTGATCTCTCTCTCTCTTTCTCTGTCAAATAAACAAATAAAATCTTTTTAAAAAAATAAAAATCTACCACTTTTCAATAAAAAGTATAGTTTTTTTTGTTTGTTTGTTTTTGTTTTTCTTTTTAAAGATTTTATTTATTTATTTATTTGACAGAGAGAGAGATCACAAGTAGGCAGAGAGGCAGGCAGAGAGAGAGGGGGAAGCAGGCTCCCCACTGAGCAGAGAGCCCGATGCGGGGCTCGATCCCAGGACTCTGAGATCATGACCCGAGCTGAAGACAGAGGCTTCAACCCACTGAGCCACCCAGGCGCCCCTAAAAAGTATAGTTTTTTAAAAACATGAGTTTAACTCTGGAGAATGGGACTAAAAACATGAAGAGAGCTTTTTTAAGAAAATTTTAAAATTAATAACAGCCAAATATTAATACTGGAAGTCAAAAACACAAACCTGAGTGAGACCCTAAGCCCCGAAAAATCCAGAAAGCACAACTGGCCTGTTTATTTCCTCATCCTTACCCACCTGATCTCCTACAGCACACTCTTTTTTTTTTTTTTTTTAAAGATTTCACCTATTCATTTAACAGAGAGAGAACACAAGCAGGCAGAGAGGCAGGCAGAGGCAGAGAGAGGAGCAGGCTCCCCGCGGAACAAGGAGCCCGATGCGGGACTCGATCCCAAGACACCGGGATCATGACCTGAGCCAAAGGCAGCCGCTCAACCAACTGAGCCACCCAGGCGTCCCCCTAGAGCACACTCTTAAGACACAGTAGATAAAATAGGAAGTGTCTTAATGGGGAATATCGGATGCAGTAAGATTCACACACAGTAACCACTAAAAAATGTAAACAGTGAGAACTTCCAATCCTAGACATAAAAATATTACCTAACACAGACTGGTTACTTAAAATAGATGTAGATTAACTGCATAAAATTCATCAAAACTGCTTTAGTCACAACACAAAAAATTGCTTCATATTCTGCCTATTGTTCTAGGAAGCCTAACAAATAACTAGATGATGGGTTGAGGATTATTCTACCCTTAAGGTAGTTAAGACAACAAAAAAATAATCAGAAAAAGTTTTACATAAAAGTAAATCAAATTAATGTAATAGTTTCCTATTTTCTTTGAAGGCCAATCTGAGTCAAACTGTTTCTTTCCAGACTGAAATATTGGAGTGAATTTTACAGAAACAAGAATAAGTACTAAATAAGTCAGAGAGTTTCAACACTAAGATAGACAGATAGCCAGTCTGAGTTCCATTCAGCAGTTTGTCCGAATGCTTCAATATATGCCTAGAGTTAAAGGCGAAGAGGAAACTAAAAAATTCTTCTGTGCTATATATTCTACTTTGATGAAGATATGCACTATCAATCTTATTTTTAAATACATTTATTTTCTTGTTACCTATTCAATTTCCCATACATACATTGCATCTGTGACTATGGAATACATAGTACTCCTGCTCTGTGACTAACAATCAACACTGCCACTGTTATTTGCAATTATATTTTTATTCTTCTGACTTTCTGGAAACGCTTTAGCCTTTTTCTCTTCTCTCATCCCAACATCAAGATTTTACATCATTTCACTATATCCATTTTTTCTTTTAGCCCACATATATATAATTTTTGAACAATTCAAAAGGACATGTGACACATAATATAGACCTTACAATAAAATAATTCATGTAACAAATAAGTTAGGTTAATGCCTTATCTAAGTATGTACTTATTTTTATTTGCAGCAAACCCGTCAGTATAATAGAGTCACAAAATTCGTAATTATGATTTAATCAATTAACTGAAATACAGCTGAATTTAAAACACCACATACATTACAAAGAAACTATTTTTTAAATTAATAAACAGTGACACAGTGAAAGGATGAAATTCAAATATGATCAGTCAAAAACAATGGCTAATTTTCAAGTCACTCACTCACTTATATTTGGATGAATTCATAACACTCCAGAAAAAAAACAGAAACTCTACTGGAAAGACCAATGAGGAAGAAGCTATAAAGTCTGTTGGGTTCTTGCACGCATGTTAAAGTCCTAAGACAATATTTTAGTAAGGCAATATAGTGAAGTGACTAGCACTCGAGTCATACAGATTCATGTTTCAGCCCTAGCTCTGCCATTACTGCCTCTCTGATCCCAGTAAAACAACTTGTGTTATCAATGAAAGGCATTAAACGTATGTCCTACACTTTTGGGGAGAATTAAGTGATCTTTATCACACAGTAGGTGTTAGGGAAGTAAGTCATTATAAATTCATAATGAATACAAAATATTCAGACTCAGTGGATCTTTATCTTCTTACTTAATCCTAGAAAATATATCGTGGTCTTATATATTTTGCAGATAATGGAGGAATAGCCTTATAAACAGGATTTCATTTTTTCAACAAGCTGCTTTTATCAGTAAAATCTCTTTTCTTTACTTACTATGATCTCTCTCACATCTCTCTTGAAATTTCTTTGTTATGAGGAAGAAGTGTTTTGTTTGTAGTGACCCGTTTTTAAAAAGTCATTTCCTTAATATTAATTTCACATGTTTTTGCTTAGCATTTCAGTTTCCTGAAATTTATTTTATGTCACTTATGTCGAGAGGAAATTCAATTGTTTTGAACTCGTTCCCTACAGCACAATTTCCACTAGTCTACAAAACTAATAACTCGAAACAGATCTTCCTTAGAGTTGTAGTATCTAACAGTCCTGATTATCTCAAGAATACCACTGGATTTGATACAATAAAAATAAAAGAAGATAATTCGATTCAGGAAGAGAGAATACTTTAGTAGCTATTTTTACAGCAACTGTGATATAGTATGTTTGGGATAGTATGAATTTAATGGCAAGTTTAGTCAGAATGTTAACATTAGTAAATATTTTACTGCTTTTCATACATAATGATGATATTTTTCACACTGATTTTCAGTTTATGTTTCTTGAAATACCTGCACAGGTAATATATTCTGTTGCCTGTAAATACTGATTTGTCCAACTTAAAAATACATAATCATTATGCTCACAAAATTTTCTACTTATAAAGATATTATAGCTTAAAAAGTATTAAGTAGTGCAGAATTACTTATCTGACAGGTTTTCCAAATACTTACTAACTGAAAAGTCACTTTATTGACCACCATTTGTTAGTTGTACGTGTGCTGAGAACAACTGCTTATCACCTCCCTTCTCTCCTTTGAACAGCATTTAATAAATCGTTTTTTTTTTTTAAGGTTTTATTTATTTATATGACAGAGAGAGAGAGATCACAAGTAGGCAGAGAGGCAGGCAGAGAGAGGGGGGGAAGCAGGCTCCCTGCTGAGCAGAGAGCCCGATGCGGGGCTGGATCCCAAGACCCTGGGATCATGACCTGAGCCGAAGGCAGAGGCTTTAACCCACTGAGCCACTCAGGCGCCCCAATCGTTCTCTTTTATAGGTAGTTTTATATTACCACAATTCCAAGGATGTTGTGAAGAAAAACTTAATAAATTGATTTTTTAAGTGTCCACTCTTGTGTGGACTATAAAAGAGCAGTTAGTGCTTCCAGTATCTTGGCTTTTTGGTTTTTCTGAAGGCAGCATCTCATTGTATGCTTCACAGGATGGAGCCTCTGAGAAAGTGGGAATAGGTTTACATAACCACTTTTCTGCTTTTATTTATTGTTAATTTTTTTACTTTTATTTATCTTTTTATTGAAGTATAGTTGACACACAATGTTACATTAGTTTCAGGTGTGTAACATTGTGACCCAACATCTCTATACGTTGTGCTACTCTCTCTGCAAGTGCATCTGTCACCATATGACACTATCATACTTCCACTGACCATATTGTCTCTGCTGTAGCTTCATCCTCATGACTTACTCATTCCACAACTAGAGGCCTGTACCTCCAACCTCCCTTCATAGCTTTTTGCCCAGCCCTCCAACCCCCTTCTGCTTCTAGTTTCGATTAAACATTTTATGTTGGCAGTTTTGAAATATGTGCTATTTTTCCACATTTATAGGTTTGCTATTTTACAATTTAACGTAACTAGGACTGAATTGATCCCTTTAACAAACTCATTCTTCAATAACAACATACTTAGGTCTTTTTTAAAGTAAAATGAAATGTTAAAAATTATTATGTTTTTGAGGGGCGCCTGGGTGGCTCAGTTGGTTGAGCGACTGCCTTCGGCTCAGGTCATGATCCTTGAGTTCCGGGATCGGGTCCCACATCGGGTCCCACATCAGGCTCCCAGCTCCATGGGGGGTCTGCTTCTTCCTCTAACCTTTTCATGCTCTCTCTCACGTTCTCTGTCTCTCAAATAAATAAATAAAATCTTAAAAAAAAATTATTATGTTTTTGAGTGTTAAAAAAAAAAGATTTTTGGTTCTCCAAATACTTTCTATCTTTCTACCAAGATAAATTCTATCTTTCCCTGAATTAGCTTTTTTTTTTTTTTTTTAAAGAGTGAGAGAAAGCTTAAGCAGGGGTGGGGTGGGTGGAGGAGCGCAGGGAGGGAGAGAATCTTAAACAGGCTCCACACCCAGCACAGAAGAGAGCCCAGCACAGAGAGAGCCCTGCACAGGCTGGATATCACAACCCTGGGATCATGACCGGAGTTGAAATCAAGAATGGGATGCTTA
This sequence comes from Nasua narica, assembly GCA_028533885.1. Lineage (NCBI taxonomy): Eukaryota > Metazoa > Chordata > Mammalia > Carnivora > Procyonidae > Nasua > Nasua narica. The sequence goes on from CM052799.1 coordinate 86,952,580, forward strand.
ATTGACTGAGCCACCCAGGCACCCCTCCCTGCACTTAGAATTTTTGAAGGGCTAAAGTTATGTAATGTACCTTTGTCAACTCAGTGCCTCACATAGTGCCTGTAACATAGTAAGCACTCCATATCAGTCTGCAGAGTGACTCAGGCAAAGACTGGCTGGTGGGAGTCACCATCTCTCCCTGCTTATCTGGCTGATGGTTCCCGTGATCCCTAAGAATGAGGAAGGTTAAAGGGGGCAATGGGCTTGAATTTAAAAGGACAGTAAACAGAAAAACTAAGGGAGACGGAAAGTACTGAAAATTAAAAATCTAATTAGATCATTATACTTTATTCCAATGGGGAAGAAAAGATTTGAAAGAAATCTACACATTTTAAAAACAAAGATGACTCTGGACATAATGCTTAAGCATCAGAGACAGAAAAAGATTAGAAGGAAGGTCAATGGGAAGCTATTATTGCAGGCCAAAGAAGAAAGAATGGAGGCCCAGGCTATGGTAACAGTAGGAAAGGAAAGACATAGCTGTGGATTACCTCTTTGCTCCAGGCATTCTATTAAGAAAATCCTCTCAGATTGCATGGGGTGAAATAAACACTGGTATTCTGTGTAAAAGAGGCATTTAATAAACTTAATCAATGAAATTAATGAAAACCAAAGCTCAATATGAATGAGAAGATTAGAATTCCTAACTGTTTCAAGCAAACCTTCAGCAAGGTACGCAGCTCCAGATGAAATTTCCATGCAGCTGCAGGCAACCGTTCAGAAACTACAGCGAGCTGGAGAGGTTGCCATAAGACTAAAGACAGGATATGCAGTACTGCTATTCAAAAAAAGGAGAGGGGTGCCTGGGGGGGCTCAGTCAGTTAAGCATCTGACTCTTCATCTCAGCTCAGGTCTTGATCTCAGGGTCCTGAGTATGAGCCCTGCTTTTGGCTCCACAGTGGGTGTGGAGCCTACGTAAGGAAAAAAAAAAAAAGGTGATCCTATCAACCTTCTTGAAGTTAAACGTAACTCTAGCCAGGATTCTAGAACCATTACTGAGATAAGTTTGTGAACATAGGAAAGGTAATAACCATACACTACCGTGTATGTATCCTATCCAGTATAGTGTTAATTAGGGACATCCAATGACAGAGTACTGCTCTTTTCCTGACAGTGAACTTATAGGAATTTTTAGTGAAGTATATAAAATCATCTGGTAGGATGTTTTTTTAAAATGAAGTACATAAAATTATCTGGGTTTTTAGGAAGGCAATCATGAAAGTTTCTTATATATTTCTTGTGAAAACTTGGAAATATTTGAGGTGAATAATGCTAAATTAGCTGGATTTCTAACTGTCTGAACAATTTGAGCCAAAGAATTAATGAGTTGGGTTTTTTTTTTTATCAACCTTAAAAGAGGTCTCTAGCAGAGTAAATCTCTGTTCTTAGCCCTGCCTAGTCAACATTTAAGTAAGATTTGCAGGAAGGCAATGTCAGCATTATCAAACATATAGTTTATCAAATCTATGGATAAATAAATAAGCCCATATTTATCATATGACCAAATCAGGTTTTTTTTAAGTCAACAAAATGGAACCAATCTGACAAGATAAAATTTAATATGGATAAATATAAAGTCCTACCCCCAAAAAAAATCCTAGTACAGAACTAGAGAGAATCTAGACAAACAACTCAAGAACTTTAGTAGACTACAAAGTCAATAATAATGGGTAATGTTTACAGCACTTAAATGCCAGGGGCCATTGTAAATGCTTTACGTAATATGTGTTCAATTACAATCCTATGACACAGGTACTACTATAAACCCCATTTTAGGAGGGGCACCTGGGTAGTTCAGTCGTTCAGCATCTGCCTTCGGCTCAGGTCATGATATCGGGGTCCTGGGATCGAGCCCAACATTGGGTTCCCTGCTCTGAGAGCCTGCTTCTCCCTCTCCCCCTGCCTGCAACTCCCTCTGCTGTGCTCTCTGTCAAATAAATAAATAAAATCTTTTTTAAAAATGCAGTAAATTATATTTTTTTAAAAACTCAATTTACAGATGAGAAAACTGCAGCCCAAAAAATGTTTACATAATTTATTCAAGGTCACCCAGCTGATAAACTGTAGAGGTAGGATGTAAACCCAGGCAGGCTAGCTCCAGAGTTTCTCTTCTTAGCCAGGACATTATTATGAATTAACAGGGCAATGTGGCTGCCAAAGAAGCAAATTTATTCTTAAAGTACATGTTTTAAAATCAGAGAGGTAATTTATGGTCTTCTCTACTAGTTAGTATCTGTGGGTACCACATTTTTAAGAAGAGTATGGATGAACTGAGAAAGTCCACAAATAAGCCATCGGTAATGTAAGGAGCCTCAAATCAAAACAATAAAATCATCAGAAGAAGTTAAAGACTGAGAATATTTTGTCTAGAGAAGAATTAATGGAATATAATAAGTATCTTCAAATATCTGAAAACCCGCTTATGGAAAAGACAGAACTAGAACTAGTGAGGATGGAATTTCGGGTTCAGTAAAAGAAATCATATACCCAAATACCGTATGTCCAAATACCTATGACTCAGAAACTAGGTAACTACGAATTTTCTCTCTAGAAAAATACACAGATGCATGTAATTTTGCATCTTGTTCTAAGAATTCATAAATCTACTTTTAAATCCATTCATGCCCCACTCCTACAGTAAGATGTCTCAAATCAAAACAGAAAGGAAAAACAAAAAAAAAAAAAAAACAAAAAATAAAAATAAAAAAAAAACCGTAAAGGATTCAAGTATGAAAAGGCAAGTATATATAGTAATCTTTAAAACTTATTACAACTTATAATTCTATGATTTAAAAAACTCAACTCTATGGTTTCTAGTTTTTTCTGCGATCCATTATGACACATTTTACAGTATGAGTCTAAAATATGATGACAAAGAAAAAAATTGAAGTAAAATTTGCCGAGTGACAATGTGAACTGTGAGTAAATTCTTAGATAGTATGGCTTATTATTTAACCTTCAAAAGAAACATACTTAAGTTTAAAGATAAGAAAATAATAAGATGCTAATGTACTACTCAACATCTAGTATAATGCCCAAATTAAGAATTTCCCTCCTCTGCTTTTAAAACTTCATTTTAAACTCTCCCTTCTTATCCTTTGTTCTGGGTTAACTGTTAAGACTGACAGACAAAGAAACAACAGACTAGAAGTCAGAATACTTGGGTTCTCATTCACTGCCTTTGCCATGAATTTAATTTTTGCTTAGTCTGTTTCTTCATTGTGTTCTAAAACCTTTTAAATATCTAAAAGGGCTTTAAAATGCTGTAGTGCAATGTGAAGATCATGCATTTTTTATAAAACATAAATTATCAACAGCAAGAAAACAAAGCCAGTCTTTCTATCATGTTAAAAAAAAAAAAAAGCAAAGGTACATTCACATTTCAATGCCTAATTATAAAAAACAATCTTTGAATCCTTTAGGGTATCTTTCAGTGTATAATTTTCATCCACAAATGCTTTGCCCATTAAGGATAAACATCTGTACATCCAATTTCAAGTTGTATTCAGAGCAACTCAGCTCAGACAGTCAAGATTTTTGGCTGCAAGGGAAAAACTTGAAAGTGCCAGTCGGACTATACTTTTAAAAAGAGTTGGGGAGAAAGTTATGTGATCACAGAATGGTAATATGAAGTATTACACGCTTGAAAATTCCGCTTTCCCTCTTAAACAACTAGAAATAAAGAGAGCTCAAAAGTAAGTTTAGTAAGTGTTGGGCCTTCATTAAATATAGGTGCCACAATGCTGAAACTGCAACTGTAAGGCCAGAACAGAGCTAGAGACACCATGTCTGCCAGTAGACCAGACTCTAGTTCCAGGCACAAGATGTTCTAATAAATAACAAAAGCATCCAGAGCCAGTACGCAAGCGTGATAGAATCCCGGGTCTAGGCATTGGTGTTACCGGAGAATGGGCACTACTATTAAAGATTTATTATAGTAACAGAATAGTGATAAAGCTTTAGCTAAATTGTAGGCTAACCAAGGAAATGGGAAAGCAACATGCAAATGTCAGATCAACTAAATTATTTTACATTTAATTCTGAACACAGACTGGGTCAGGATTACACTGTAGAGAGAACAGATGAGTAACTTTCTATTTATTAGGTGAAGATAATTTCAAACCATTAAGAGAAAAGAAGAGTGTCCAGAAAAAATTAGGCTATAGAAGTCAAATGAAAATAAACAAAACTAAGATTTAGGGGAGAAAGGGGAAGGGAAGAGAATGAGCTACTGACTTACTAAAAAGAGAGCAAATAAGTGGGACAGGGAGTCTGAGCCCTCTGAGATAGAATGAGGAAGAGAAACGTATCAAAGACTCAAAGGGAGCTTCGGCAGGAAATATGAAAAGGGATTAGCCTATTAACTGTTTCAGAAAAAGAGAAACAACAATACGGGGCACTTTTCTGAACCAGCATTCATGGTAGACTATAATAAAAATGCCTAACTCATGCAGAGCACTTAATATGCGGTGAGCTCTGTTCCAAATGCGTTCCACAGGCTGGTGCATTTACTCCCCGAAACACCTGGAACAGGCAGTTACTACTATTTTACGGATGAAGAACTGAGACCACACAATGCAAGGTAACACAAGCTGGTACCAGAGACTGAGCGCCCATCCACTTGGCCGAAGTGTGTCCCGGAGACAGCCTACCAAACCTTTACACTTCCCTGTGGACAGGCATCTTAGCTCTCTGGAATCTCCTCAAGGATGTGGGCCCCCCAAAGCGATCCTCTACTTGGGAGAAAAGTTCCCTTTTGCGGGATATAAGGTTCTCCGAAGCGCAGAAAGCTTTGTAACTCTGAGATACACCTGGTAGGGACAGATGGAGGCGTGTGAGTCAGGAACGGCGGAAAAGTCAGAAAACCCGCCTCAGAAGCCATCGTCGTGCCCTGAAGAACCGAACAGACCGAGAGAGTAGAAGCAGCCCTCCCTCTCCCGCGAGCGCGACACGGGACGGGGCCTCCTGCCGACGTGCTGTGGGGAGGGGAGGGAGAGGGGGAGGGGAGGGAGGGGGGAGGGGAGGGGGAGGGGTTCTCGAGTTTCCGACTCCCCCCTCCCCCGACACTCAGGGGTTAGTCGGCCAGGCCTGCGAGAACTCGTGGGAACAAACAGATGGGACTCGCGGTACCGAGGGGGCCCCGACACGCAGGGAGGGAAACCTGCCCGGGAACACGAGGGGCCGGGTCCAGAGGCCCTCGGCACGCGGCCCGCGCCCTCGCCCCGGACCTTACCGCGGCTCGGCTGCAGAGGACGAGGCGGTCGCTCAGGGCTGTTCTTCCGAGCCTGGGGCGCGGCTTCGGCGCTGCCGCTCCTGTGGCGCCCGCGCTTGGCGGCGGCCGGGTCCCGGCGGGCTCACACTGGGGGAAGCGGTGGGCGATCCGCGGCCTGCCCTGTCGAGGCCCTGGAGTTCGAGGCCCGGGGACGCCGACCGTGCATGCGCCCGCGAGCCTGCCCAAAAAGGAAGGGTCAGAGCGCACCCGCGTGCCGAGCAGCAGCGGCGGCTGCAGCCCAGATCACAGGCTGCTTCGGCCGCCCTCACCCAACCCAGCCGCGGCCCCGCTTCCCCCGCGCGAGCTTTGGCGGCGGAGCAGCACGGTGAGCTCCGATTGGCTCTCGGGATGCGTGACGTAAGGCGCCGCTCCCCACGGGTTGGCCAGGTCGGCGGTGCGTGCAAGGAGTAAACAAACCCCGCCCCCAGGCTTCCCAAAGAGAGGAGGGGGCGGCGAGGTGAAGGGGCGGGACCTCAAGCGCACAGCTCTGGTCTCCGGTTGCTTACCGGAGCTTCTCAGTGGGTACCTCGCGGTGCCCCCAACAGTCCGCTCTCCTGCCGCCTGCGGTGCGGGCTGCAGGCCTGAGGCCTAAAATTTATAGACACGCCCATTTCCCCCATCCCTTCCCCCGGGCTAGAGTCGGAATCTTGACTTTTCCATCTAACCCCATCCCCCAGGCCCGAAGCAGGAAACCCCCAGCTCTCTTGGGGAAAACGGAACTAAGGCGGTTATGTTTGGGTCCCCAGGCCTTTGATCCCTCGCCCCCCGGGAGCACCGAGGAGGAGCGTGGGGACAAGTGACTTTGGGGCCACGTGTGGGCCACCTCGTAATCAATTATCCAGACAATGGATTAGAGACCACTGGGGATGTGGTTCTTCAATACCCAGGCAAATAAGATCCAAACCAGGCCAGGTCACCATGTCGTTTAGAAGCTGAAGAGAAAAATTGCGGCCCACACCCCCAAATACCTGTCCATTTTGTTCAAAATTAAAACATTTTGTCTATTCGGTGCCTAAGAGAAAAATCACGTATGAGCCTACATTCTAGTGGGTGGGAAAGAAAATAAGCAAAAGAAATGAGCAAAATGTAAACTATCACATGATAGGTGCTATGGGGGAGGGGAATGAGTAGAAAAGGTCTTTGAGGGATGGCTTGTATTAAATAAGGTGCTCAGGGAAGGCGACAGAAAAGATGCCATTTAAGGAAATATCTAAAGGAGGTGAGAGAGGTGAGAGAGCACCTTTGGACTTTTCTCTGGGGTGGGGCGGAGAGAAAATTTCTGCATAGTTGTACACAGATAAACTCCTAAGAGTCAAGAGTGCCAAATGCAGTACTCTTTGGGCTAATTCTAAAATGCAAAAGCCCCAGTAGAGTGATTAGCATGCATTTTCCAGTAACACATCAATAGTATTTATTAAGTTTCCACAGAAATTTTGTTACGGTTTCAAGTTAACAAATTCTTTTCAAACACTCTAGGCACAAGGAAACAAAAATGGGCAAGACAGAGAAAAAAAAAAGACCCTCCACCCTCAAGAAACTCAGTCCAGCAGGAGAAATGGATTGTAAACCACTTCACTACAATGTGTAAACAACCATGATAGACCCACAGAGCACTTGGACTAATCCGGGTAAGATGGGTAGATGTTATTAAGTACCTGTAACTCTCTCAAGATCTCCTTATCTATAACAAAAACTCTCCATCCTTAATTTTGGAGGAGAGTTAGAGCTGTCAGTGATTTTCTAATCTCTTTAATAAGTTTTGAAGATGAGAGTCTGAAGACAAAATTAAGTTGAACCATATGAATTGCTAATATTCGGCAATATTCATATGGCTCACCTTACTCTCTTGCAGAGTTAATATGAGCATTTTGCTCTGTAATATACATACAGTAAGTGTTCACTAAATGATGGCAATTATGATCATTAGATAATACTGACTTTGAAAAAAATGCATTTAAAAGTCAGTGTTTCATAACACCTTCCAACACTGTGAAGTGAAATGGGCAGTGAAAGTTTCAAATTTTCCATATACTGGTTTGATCTAGCTGTGAATTTCCATGACCTAATCAGGGTATGCTGTAAAAGACACTAAATGCTAGTTTCACAGCAGGCCAAGAAATCAGAATAAGGAACAGCTTGGTTTTAAAGCCAGAAACTGAAAATTCTCCAGAACAGAATAAATTGTCAAGTTGCTTCAGGGAGGAAAATTCATGTAAATCAATTTTTCATTCCCACTCACAGTTCCAATTTAGCAATTTGCACAACACTCAGCTCTCTTCCTTCTCATTTCCCCATTAGGGGATCTTATTTCCTTTGAAAAGAAAAATAAAGCTTCCACTATCTCCCATGCCAGACAGTGGATGTCTGAGATATGACAGAACACACACTGATTCTGCAAACACTTATTAAGAACTTATTGTATGCCAAGACCAGTGCGAGTCATGGGATCTACACATATAAATGCCCAAAGAACTCCATTCATGGGTATTCCTTGTGCTTGGAATAATCCCCCAGTTCACCCACATCTCACCTACATGTGCCTTCTCATCTAAATTGAGAATACTTTCTGTAAAGCTTCCTCTGCCTCCCCACCTCCAGCTCTTTTCCCATTAAACCATGTCTTTTTTACAGATACTAACTACTCATTTAGTATCTGTATCTTGTAAACTCCTTGATATTCTGAGCCATGCCATCCTATTCACTTGCCCTATCCTCAGTGCTTAAGAGGAAACTCACTAAGTTTTTACTGAACGGATGAGCCACAGCCCTGCACAATTGGAAAGAGGTAAGCATAAATAAATAAAGTCTCTACTTATAGAGACCTTTGGCTAACAAAGAGAGGGCCATGGAAGACACAGATTTACTACGGTTAAACCTGAGGAACTTGCCTGTGCTTCCCCCTCTTCTGCTTTCTGCAGGCGCAGCCAAAGGACTTCTGGACTAGTGCCTCTCAAGCTTTCATGTGCACAGGAACCACTTTGAGATCTTATTAAAATTCAGACTCTGACTCAGTAGGTCTGAGGTGGGGTGTAGAGGCCGCATTTCCAATCAGCTCCCACCTGGTGCTGGGGCTGCCACACCAAACACCACACTTTTGAGTAACAGGTTCTTAATGACACCTTTTTATTATACAAAAAGATCCGCAGTTGTCTGGACAGTTGCAGATACCGACTTTTTTTTTAACCGCATCCTGTTGTCACACCTAATCCATCCAGTGACTGACAAAAGAAAAAACACTTAAAAGGAAAATGTGTTAAATCAAGGCCTTGTCTTCCAGAGACTGTCCTCTAAGCCTTGAATTTCCTCAGCCAGGGGCATAACCTTCTCTTGAGTTCATTTCTGGAACAACTTAGTTGGTTTGGCCAGTGGAAGGATTTCATAGTCACCCCTAATAAAACTAATCTCTTAATATCAAACCTAAAATCTTTTATGGTATTTTATACATTGTAAAATTTAAATGTGAAATATAAGGAATAATGATAAATCCTCATGTACCCCCATAAGAAATGGACCTTTAGCACCACTGGAGCTCTGTGTGTGCCTCCCCAGTGTGACCCTCGGTCTTTCCCTCCCCATAATAACCCTATCCTGAATGACAATCTTCTTGGTTTTCTTGACAATTTTAACACATATGTATTTATCCAAGAAATATATCGTTTAGTTTTGCATGTTTTTGAACTACATATATCTGGTCAAACATTATTACTCATCTGCAAATTACTATTATTGGCTCATTTTGTTTGAGTCATCTATCTTGATGTAATTCATTCATTTTCACTGAATGTAAAAAGTAACAAAATTTATATAATCCAGTCTCTGAAAGATATTTGGGGCTTTTTTTCTATTGTGATGTAATGAATATTCTTGTACACCTCTCCTTTGTAGATGCGAAAGTTTCCATAGGGTTTTAGTTATGTACTGGGGTGAAAGTCAAAATATTAATGACTGGTAATACACAACTCTTTGCTTGTTCTCCTTCCCCACTCCCCTCTCTGAGATAAATTCTTCTGTGCAGGTGGTTTATTTTGGGAAATGATTCCAAGGAGCAGGAGTATGGGCTGGGAAGCTTGAAATATTAAGAAGGAAAAGCCGGGACGCCTGGGTGGCTCAGCTGGTTGGGCAGCTGCCTTTGGCTCAGGTCATGATCCTAGCGTCCTGGGATCCAGTCCCACATCGGGCTCCTTGCTCAGCAGGGAGCCTGCTCCTCTCTCTGCCTCTGCCTGCCTCTCTGCCTGCTTGTGTTCTCTCTCTGTTAAAATAAATAAAATAAAATCTTGGGTGCCTGGGTGGCTCAGTTGGTTAAGCGACTGCCTTTGGCTCAGGTCATGATCCTGGAGTCCCAGGATCGAGTCCCATATCGGACTCCCGGCTCTGCGGGAAGTCTGCTTCTCCCTCTGACCTTCTCCCCTCTCATTCTCAGTCTCTGTCTCTAATAAATAAATAAATAAAAATCTTTAAATAAATAAATAAATAAATAAATAAATAAAATAAAATCTTTAAAAAAAAAAAAAGAAGGAAAAGCCAAGCCAAGTTATGTTTCTGAGATGATCACCTGCTCGAGGCCATTGAGGCTTGATGGAGCAGGAGACTGTAAGGAGCTGTGAGGAACACACTTCAGAACTGTCCACGTAAGGAACTGAAGAGGAGCATTTTTTTTTTTAAGATTTTTTATTTATTTGACAGAGAGCAAGCAATAGAGCAGAAGCAGGGGAAGCAGCAGAGGGAGTGGGAGAAGCAGGCTTCCCAGTGAGCTGGGAACCAGATGCAATGCAATCGGATCTGGGGCTGGATCCCAGGACCCTAGGGTCATGACCTGAGCAAAGGCAGACTTAACCGACTGAGCCACCCAGGTGCCTCAGAGGAGCATGTTTATACACTGGCTCTCATCCCCATTGTTTAAAAGTTGCACCATAGGGGGTCCGGCCTTTAGCACCTCCTCTGTTGACCATGGCTGACATTGACAGAGTAGATTCGAATCAGTACCAATCTGGGAGGCAGAGAAAGCCCAGCCCGGAAAACAGGTGTTACGGTGATACAAGGTGATGTCGGGTTACACCTGGACTGCTATAACAACTGGAATAAAAAGGTGGGCCGAGAGGACGTGAAGTGGAACAAAAGATGACCAATACGGATATAAATAAATAAACACATAAATAATAAATGGAGGATAAGAGACAGCTCCACCTTATGGTAGAATTCCAATGAATAAATGTAAAGAAATAATGGAAATAGAAAAATCACCATTATTAGGCAAATAGTACAGGAATGATGGTTGACAGCAAGAACTAACCATGGCTGCTCAAACTCATGAGTGAAAGTGCAATGGGAAATAGGGGATTTACATTGGTCTGAAACTACCTCCTCATGAGATGCTTATTAGTTACAAAGGGGCAAATAGTAACCTTATGATGGAAAACCTTGGCAGATATCATGTTTATCAATTGCTAAAGGTTAACATCATCAATAAGAAGACATATAGATGTGTCTTCCTGATAGAATGCACTGAGAAGGCCACAGCGCTTCTGCAACACTATAACAAAAACTCACACCCTTAACCTAATCATAATACCAGACCATCCCAAATTGCGGGACATTCTATAAAGTAACTGCCAGTACTCTTTGAAAGTGTCAAGAAAAAAAGAGATTGAGGAACTGTCAGATTGGAGGAGACTAAGGGGACATGAAAATAAATGCAATGTGGGTCCTTGATTAAATCCTGAACCAGAAAAAGGACAGTAGTTGGAAAATTGACAAGATCCAACTAAGGTCTGTATAGATTAGTTAATCCTCTTATATCAGTGTGAATTCCCTGGTTTGGGTGATTATATTATGGTTATGTAAGATGTTAATTAGGGGAAGCTGGGTGATGAGGGGAACTGCCATTTTTACAACTTTTTTGTTAAGTCTAAAAACTATTTCAAAATAAAAACCTAAAAAACTAAATACTGAGGGATCCTATTAAAATACAGAATCTGATTTAGAAGATCTGGACTAAGGCCTGAAATTCTGCTTTTCTGAAAAGCACTTTGGTGGCACTGAGGCTATTGGTCTCAACAACCTATTTGAGACTTTTCTTCCTCCCATTGTGAAGTGAAACTGACACGCAATAAACTGGCAAAAAGTAAATAATATTGTGAGTTTGGGCATATGTACACACCCATGAAACCACTGCCATAATCAAGATAATGAATTGTTGAGAGTCCATTTTTACATGGCTCTCTCATTTCTGCTTATCTTGCAAGCAGAGACACCAAGGCCTTTGTCACAAAATTGTGTCTCCTGCCAGAGCAGAGGGCAGTTTTGTTTACTGTCCAATATAATAAAATGACTTCCTCCGGAGCAAGCATCCGACACATATACTTGCAGCCAAAACAAAAGCTCATTACAAAAGACTCAAGTTCCTCAGCTGTACCGCAGACTCACCGCGTGCCCAGCATCAACCTGGACTGCTCCCTGTAAGAGCTGAGAAGCAAAGGAAACCAATGCAAATATGAAGGTTGTGATGTTTGCTATGCCTGTGAGTAGTAAAGGCCTTAATCTCTGACCCAGGAGTCTCCTATCTTCTGCCAATATCCATGGAACTGTGGGAGGCTAACTTAATAGTTTCCAAGTAGAGTAAAATTTCAAACTCTTCTCAGTTCTTGACAGGGTTTGCTAGTGAAGCTGAGATGCTGACAGAGACTGGACTTTCTAGGAGAGACTGGACCAGAGCCTCATGGACTGGATTAGAGGATATGAGAATTCCCTGGGACCCAGTAGCCATGTTCTTGCCCAAGTGGTGGGTGAGGGGGAAGGGAAATTAGCAACTCTAATGTTTCCGCCCTACAAACTCCACCTCTTAATGGGTTGTTTCTTTTTCTAAGTAGCAAAAAAAATCCATTATTACCCCCTACCATCCCCATTTTTTCCTACAATTCTTTACAACTGCAAGATTCTTTAAAAATATTGCTATAGAATAAATTTTAGAAAAGCCAGCTCTACATTTCTCCATAATGCCCCCTGTCCTTATCCTCCTTAGACTCATACTATTTTAACCTAAAATGAAATTAAAAGAAAACCCCTCTCTTCCTTTTTTTTCCCCCCAGGACTCTGAGATCACGACCTGAGCCAAAGGCAGAGGCTTTAACCCACTGAGCCACGCAGGCGTCCCTCCCTCTCTTCCTTCTAGTAAGTGAATGTTTATCATCCTTCCAATTTCCTACTTTGGAATGATGCCTCACTATGGTCAGGGAATGGAATCCAGACTGTCTGAATCCTTCACCATCCAGATTTTGCTGTGCATGTGTGCAAACCCGAAGCAATGAACAGAAAAAACACTAAATAAAAATGGCCATAATACATAATATTTACAGAAAAAATCATTTACTGTTTCATTGTAGTTCCCAAATAACTTTAATTTTCAGAAGGGATTTCTAACAATTGCTAGGTTAATTCTATCATGTTAGCATTTGAAATTATTTTTCCTCATTATTTAAAATCTTTCTGATTATTTAAAAATACAGTATACTTTCACAGCAAATTATGTCATTTTTCCCACTCCAAAGAATTAACCCTCTTCTTTAGTAATTTCCCGTGTGCAAGAATGTACAATATGAATGATAAGCCTAACAGCTTCTCTAACCATATTAAACTCAAATTTATTTTGTAGTTAATATATGTTTATTTCTCTGTGCCCTTCTTTTTTTTAAAGATTTTATTTTTAAGTAATCTCTATATCCAATGTGGGGCTCAAACTCAACCCTGAGATCAAAAGTTGCATGATCCACCAACTGAACCAGCCAGGTGCCCCAGTTTCTCTGTTACCTCCGTATGTGCAGAAACCAAAACAGGGAATAGTATTAAATAAGAATTTCCAAGTAAAAGTAAAAAACAAATTCAAAAGTAAAGTAGAAAAAAGATATGGGAAAAATTCACATATACATTTCTATTGCTATGCATCCCAGTATGTATTTGTAGATCTTAACATTGATTTATGAGATTCTAAATAATGATTTAATAAAACTATAAAATTTGTAAAGAACATCAGAGAAATAAGATTATGAAATTTGCTGATACATATTAACTAGAAAATATACTGTCTTACACAATAGGAAAATTTCAAATTAATTCTCCACAAAATCATTCTGAAACACAAGTCAGCTTATTTTAAATAAAAGAGATTACAAACATTATGATAGCTATGGACAAAATATATATTTGTACACCCTATTTAACATTCTAGGTAAAAGTATCTTTGAAACTTTTTTGCTGTTATACAGTATTAGTACTATATTACATAATGAGTCAGAAGGAATGTGAGAACTCTTCTGCTCAGTACATTATAAAATCACATTCAAGTGCTGTATACATTTTGCCTAGAAGGATTTAGAAATGCTACTTGATGATTTCTATATTCACCGTACTGATTTTAAAAAGTTTTTTTAAAAAGATATTTATGTAAAGATATGGCTCATTTAGCAAACACCCCAATTAGTAAATGGACAAAAGACATGAACAGACATTTCACTGAAGAGAATAAACAGATGGCAAAAAAGCACATGGAAAGATGTTAAACATCATTATTAATTAGGGAAATGCAAATTAAAACCACAATGAGAAAACCTCACACCTCTCACAGTAGCTAAATAAAAAATTGTGACATCAAATGCTGGTGAGGATATGGAGAAACTGGATCACTCACACATTGCTAGTTGGAATGTAAAATGGTACAGCTACTCTGAAACAGTTTGAAAGTTTCTTGTAAAGATATGGCTCATTCAAATTAAAACCTTACATTATTTATTTTCTAAATAGTATAAATATTTATACAGACATAGCCATTTTAATAAACCAAATTTATAATAGAGGGGGGAAGGCAGTAGAAATAGCATACAGAGAATTTCAGAAATGTCTGATTCTTCAGCTTCCTGTCTCTAACATTCCCACTCCCATGATCATTCCTGCATTACTCTAAGGGCAAGGGTTCCATGGAAATATGGTGACAATATAGCCAGTGACTTAGAACCAGTGCTGGTACCAAAATATTTATGGCTATGAGGCTACAAAACTTAAAAACAAACAAGGATCGCCTACTTGACTTCCTTGGGGTTACCATTTTGACTGGTTTGAACCAGAGGACCCAGCACTGGGTATGCAAGAAGATGATTCTGGGACCACGTAGTTCCAGAGTATATTTCAATTCTAAGAAACATGATCTAGATTTCCCAAAGAGATGCAGAGTCCTTTGGGGGTAGATTCAAGCCTTCTAGGCTATGTCTGGATGACTCTAGAATCACTTCAAGTTGAAGAACTCCAGGGTCCTCTCTTCAGAGAATTATAAAATTGTTGCCAAACTCCTCAGTTAGATTATTTTTCATTAAAGACTGGTCCTCAGTATAAGACTCTGAAGGAGGGGATGTGTCTGAAGTTATTTCTCGCTAACATGAGAGGGTTTGGTGTTCTTAAGATTCAGTCTGTGAGCCGTCTGCACTCAAATACACAAAACCTGTGAATGGAAAGGCTTCAACTGTACCTTAGAAAGTTGATACAACTATGTATATTTATAGATGTGTATCCCTACACAATACATATGCAAATATATAAACATACGAAGGATTTGAAAATAAACAATAGGAGGATTCCAGCTCTCATAGGCTGACCCTTGAAGAACAACATGGGGGTTAGGAGTGCTGACCCCCTGCAGTCCAAGATCTGTATATAATTTTTTACTCCCCCTAAACTTAACTACTAATAGCCTAGTGTTGACGAGAATCCTTACTGATAATCTAAACAGTTAATTAACACATGTTTTTTGTGTATTATATGGATTATACACTGTATTCTTACAGTGAAGAAAGCTAGAGAAAAGGAAATGTTATCAAGAAAATCATAAGGAAAATACATTTACAGTACAGTACATGTATTTATGGAAAAAATCTGCATATAAGTGGACCTGCACAGTTCATACCCATGTTGTTTAAGGGTCAACTGTCGTCCTCGATCCAACAAAACTTATTTTACTTGCAACAAATATAAGCTGCTCCCTATCAACAAATGTATGTAAATCAAGGATAAAATATATATGCAAAAAAAGTTGCACATATAAAGTAAAAATTCACCCCATCAAGAAAGGCACAGAGTTAAGTTCTGTGGAAGTAAACATGGTTTCTGCTTTTTCTTTTTTAGATTTTATTTATTTGAGAGAGAATGAGAGAGAGAGAGAGAGAGAGAGCATGAGATGGGAGAGGTCAGAGGAAGAAGCAGACCCCCTGCTGAGCAGGGAACCCCATGCGGAGCTCAATCCTGGGACTCCAGAATCAAGACCTGAGCCGAAGGCAGTCACTTAACCGACTGAGCCACCCAGGCACCCAAAATGATGGTTTCTGTTTTGGGGGAACTTCCAGTTTGATAGGAGTCTTGCACAGACGCAGATAAAAGAGAGTGATCATCTCTTTTGTTCAGAGATGAAAAGGAAGCAAAAATGCAGATTAAATCAAGATGCTCTGCGGACTACATTAATCCTATGCTAAAGTCATAAACCCACTCATTAAGACCACAGAGGATGCAGGCATGGGGATGGGGGGCGAGTGGGTAAAAATAACAGAAGACAATTACAACGTAAGATTTTTCTTTTTCTTTGCCTCATTAACTGGTAAAGTAGAAACCCTATTTATTTTAAGATAAATAAATCTCTTTTGCTAACAACCATTTCCTAAAGTAAAATGAGGCAGAGAGAAAAGGAGCATGATAGACACCCTACATTTGCTGAGTCTTCAATTTTCTTCAAATAGTCTATATTAGTGGTTCTCCAATTGGGGGTGATACTGCCTCCTGGGGGCCATTTGGCAGTGCTAGGAGACATTTTTTACCACAGCAACTAGGGGGATGCTACTCATAGCTAGCAGGTAGAGCTGCCAGATACCCTATTATACACAGCACAACATCCCAAGACAAAGAATTACCTGTCCCAAATATCAATAATGCTGAGATTGAGAAACTCTATTTTGGTGGGATATAAAAAAATTAAAATTCAGTGAGTCTAGGTATGAAAGCAATTAGTACCACTCTAAGGATTGTACAGAAACATTTTCCTCCTTGAAAAGATAGCTACAGACCTCCTAAAAATATCAGATTGATCCATAATGGGAAAATAAAACATGCTGAGGAATCTTAGCACAAATTTTTTTAAACTGCAAATATTAGCATATAAATGAAAATAAACTTGGAAGATAGAAACAATAAATTTTTTTGCTCAACTGATTTTGAATATCAACTGTTTCTACAACCACAAAAAGCAATTTTGGTCACGTTTTTGATTTAAGTCAAAGCCGTGTCACTAAAAAACAGCCAGAAGTAGTAAAAATAAAAGGTTAATTCTAGACTAACGAAAGAAAAAATTAGCCACTAATTTTTGAGGAAATGCTCAATTCCATTGAGACATGTTAACAGTTACTTTTTCACATTATCTAAAATGTTTTTATCCTTTATTTTGTGGTTGATGAGAAAGAAGAATGTGAAAAAGAAATGAGCTAACAAAGTTTAAGTATTAATAATATTACAGTTTGGTATATACTAACACAAGGAGACAATTCTTTCCTATGAAATCATACCCACTGAGAAGCAGAATCTGTAAGAAACAGTAAAACAACGGAACAGTTTGAATGCGATCTGATTTTGATAAAAGGGCCTATAATTGGTCACTAAGCTTTGTAAAAGGGACATAAGAAAAATGAAAAGAATAAAAAGAAGAATATTATCAACATAATGGAATCTGACTTGTTACAGTAAATAAAAATACCTCCACTTCAATAACTATTTCCAAATCTTAATTAATGGAATTAATGATACTATATATTGGCTATTATGATTCCATCAAAAATTTTAATACTTCAAGAAGACAAAGTTCACTGAAATGGAATTTGCAGAAATGCAGTGTGACCTCTAATTCTATCATACGTGTCACTGAAATGGACATATATGATGGCAACAGCAAAATTCCCTGTAACAGCTACTTTTTAAATTACCTAAGTATTTAACAACAAGCTCTATAACAGTAGGTCTTTATGTGATAAAGCCTGTCCAAGAGGGAAATAAATTCATTATTGCTACAAGTCAACATGGAATCTAGCCCCAGTAGAGGGAGGGCCAAATAACCTGAGAACAAGTTGGAGGGTAGTCTGTTGCCACAGGACGATTTTATACAGGGCCGAAACTACTCACAACTCTTGATTCTTTTACATTTGTCTCTATCAAGAAAGCTTGAGAATGTGGAACTATCCCTGCTCCTCTGGGTGGGGCGCGGGCGCGGGAACTGTCGGGCGGTCATCTGCGCGAATACACCTGCACTACTTCTGTCCGCCACCCGCTGCTCCTGTCTCACAGAGATGAGTAGACTGAACAAAAATAAAGGATACCTGGATAAGTAAAATACCCCAGTGAAGGCAATTCTTATGTCACCAGTGAATTAGGGTACTTTCTTCAAATTAAGCTCTGTCAATTAGGCACTTAATGAAAGCAAAAGACATTTATGCAAACATCTTAACAACAAAGATAAAGAACAGGAAGAGAAAAGCAAGATTTATAACCACTATCTGCATTTGTCAAAAAAAAAAAAAAAAAAAAAGGTTACACTCTAGCCAGAAGGTTTTGACAGAAATCCTATTTGAGGAAGAAAATATTTTCTCGTTCCTTCTGAATCATCACCCTTTGTAGTTTAATTCACTAACGTTATTTTTTCAATACAAAAAGAATGCTTAGATTTTGGTTAAACAAGGAAAAATTAAGGCAGTGTTTTTAAGCCCAATAAAGGAAAAAATTGGCTAACAAATAAGCCTATCCGAGAGAGGCATATTGAGTTCATTATTTGGATACAGTATTGAACAATTACGGCTTTAAGTATAAAATATTAATGTTTCAAAATTCCACATTTCCTCATTCTTTCTTCCTAGCTACATGAATGTCATATAGCCCATTTAATTTTAAAGAATTAAAGGAACATTTGTCACTTAATTTTGGAACAAAACATGAACGGTGCTTGACCCAGAACTATCAACTCAGATAGTAAATAATTATGTCCGTATGTATCGCTGACCCAGTATAAAAAGGAGGAGGATCCACAGCTGTCAAAATATGGCTGGAAATGGCTCAAGGCCGTTGGAATTTGCTACGAAACAGAAGATAAAAAGTTTTGAGGTACTGTTGCCTTACAATCTTACCAAAGTTTAGATTTAAAAATGAGGGATTTTTTTTTTGTTTTATATTCAAAAAAGCAGTTTTCAAAGCTCATCTGAAATCTCAGTCATCATTGCATTGGTTATCGTCCCTGAGCTGTATCCCATCTGCATGTCATATCAACCAGCCGTATATGGTTTCAGTCATTCCAGTTAGTGCTACATCTTGTTATACCAATTCATGGAACGCTTCACTGCTTTGACCCAGTTTTCCATACTCATTTCATATTCTTGCCATTTCTTCTGCGGCTTGAAAACTACTTCACTTTGCCTCAGTTTCTTTAGTTCCTCCTTGTCAGCCCAAAACCCTATGGATAGAAAAAATTACTCTCAAATTTTAAGGCAAATAAGGAGTCCATAAAGTTTATCCACAAACCTATGGTAAACTGGTGCACAGTTGCCCAAAAACAACTGTTGTTTTAAAACACAATTTAAAATATTTTGGTGCTTTTGAATTTTGTTAGATTGACTATCCCCGAGAATAAATAAACCAGGGTTTTAAAATCACTTGGTTTCTATCAGCTTTATTTCTGTATGACAGGGCACCAAATCATTTCTAAACCAACCTCACCCTATTGTCATTTAATTTCATGACTTGCTATGAAGAGAAGTTTTCAATAAGAAATTGTGTATTTCCCTTTTACATAATTTAAAAAAAACAAATTAGGATTTTTGTCTTACATCTTGAGATAAGAAGCAAGTCTCTGGGATATTCATAAAGTCCAAGTTGAGACTGAATATAAGTAGTTTCTTTTTCAAACTATTTTATTTCACACAAGTTACTTAAATCCCACTTCCTGATAATATTGTTCTGACATATATTGTTTTTCATAAAGAGGATCAAGTGATTTATAATAAAAAGCAGCAAGAAAACACATTTATAACTATGACCATAAGTAGTCTGAAATGGCTAAGGTGTCTTATTAATTAACCTGGTATATTTCACTTACTCTGGAGTACTAACAGAGTTGACAAGTCTTCTTGAGGTATATTTTCTCTTATCAATAAAGCAGACACAAAATTCCTTCCTCTCAAATTTTCTCTCAGGTCACATCCTTTCTAATTGACAAAGTCAGCATTAGATTTCTCTATATTTAAAGATATTAATTTACAGAAGCTATTAAAAGACTAAAAATAGTTTTTTTAGTATACTAAAGTTAGATAACTCTAGTCATGAAAACAACCATGTTCATAAAATCCTTATTTCCAAAATTATTTACTCTTCAAGGCATATATATTTTTTTGAAGATTCACCCTTCCTTCCTTCCTTCCTTCCTTCCTTCCTTCCTTCCTTCCTTCCTTCCTTCGCGTGTGATCTGGGGAAGGGGCAGAGGGAGAAGGAGAGAGAGAATCTCAAGCACTCTGCATGGAGCATGGAGCCGAACGCAGGGCTCGATCTCACAACCCTGAGATCACGACCTGAACTGACATCAAGAGTCAAATGCTTGGGACGCCTGGGTGGCTCAGTTGGTTAAGCAGCTGCCTTCTGCTCAGGTCATGATCCCAGAGTTCTGGGATCGAGTCCCACATTGGGCTCCTCGCTCAGCAGGGAGCCTGCTCCTCTCTCCGCCTCTGCCTGCCTCTCTGCCTGCTTGTGTTCTCTCTCTGTTAAATAAATAAATAAAATCTTAAAAAAAAAAAAAAAGAGTCAAATGCTTAATCGACTGACCCAACCAGGTGCCCGATGACATACATATTTTTTAAAGCAATTCTATTAAATATGTATTAGACTCATTTCCTGGGTGAATTTTGAAAATACAGAGGATGTGCATAGCCTTCAAGTCTCAAATTCCTGAAAGAAAAGCAATCCGCCAGAAATCTCAGTTTTTCTGAGACGATAAAACTACTCCCTGTAGTTAATGAAGTCTCTGTATTGGAAAGATTTGAAATTAAGTATAGATACAACGAAACAGCTAAAGCCCAAGCCACTATGTTATGGTTTTTTTTAAAAGATTTTATTTATTTGTTTGTTTGTTTGTTTGTCAGAGAGAGAGAAAGCCAAGCAAGGAGCCCAACTCGATCCTGGGACTTGATCCCAGAACCGGATTCATGACCTGAGCATAAGGCAGACGCCTAACCGACGGAGCCACCCGGACATCCTGCCATTATGTTATACTTAAGAATAATCTGTATGTGGGGGCATCCTGCCATTATGTTATGCTTAAGAATAATCTGTATGTGTGAGCCTGGGTGGCTCAGTCAGTTAAGCACCTGCCTTCAGCTCAGGTCATGATCGCAGGGTCCTGGGATTGAGCATCAAGTTCCTTGCTCTGTGAGAAGACTGCTTCTCCCTCTCCCTCTGCTGCTGCTCCTGCTTGTGTTCTCTTGTTCTCTCTGTCAAATAAATGAATAAAATCTTAAAAAAAAGAAAAGAAAAATCTGTATGTGTTTGTTATCTAAAATACTTAAAATGTTCAAGAGAATCTGATAGATTGGGGCTCCTGGGTGGCTCAGTGGGCTAAAGCCTCTGCCTTAGGCTTGGGTCATGATCTCAGGATCCTGGGATCAAGCCCCACATTGGGCTCTCTGCTCAGCAGGGAGCCTGCTTCCCCCTCCCTCTCTGCCTGCCTCTCTGCCTACTTGTGATCTCTCTGTCAAATAAATAAATAAAATCTTTTTTTTTTTAAGATTTTATTTATTTATTTATTAGGAAAGAGAGAGAGTGAGAGAGAGAAGGTCAGAGTGAGAAGCGGACTCCCCATGGAGCTGGGAGCCCGATGTGGGACTCGATCCCGGGACTCCGGGATCATGACCTGAGCCGAAGGCAGTCGCTCAACCAACTGCGCCACCCAGGGGCCCTAAATAAATAAAATCTTAAAAAAAAAAAGAATCTGATAGATTTAGTCTTATAAGGTGAAAAGGCACAGAAGGATTTTATTTACCTTATAAATAATATCAGAATGTTTATGAACATCTGATTTACTACAAATATAAGCTTAATTTACTCATTTTGCAAAAGTTGGTTAAGTACAGGAGAAGATTTTCTTTGTTATACTTCTAAATTTTCTCAATTAAGCATATGAAATTATTAAAAAGAAAGTCAGGGGCACCTGGGTGGCTCAGTAGGTTGGGCCTCTGCCTTCGGCTCAGGTCATGATCTCAGGGTCCTGGGATCGAGCCCCATATCAGGTTCTCTGCTCAGCGGAGAGCCTGCTTCCCCCTCTCTCTCTGCCTGCCTCTGCCTACTTGTGATCTCTGTCAAATAAATAAATAAAATCTTAAAAAAAAAAGTCAATTGTATTAAATTTGTATTAGTCGAAATATACAAAGGAATTTAATTAAATTTGTAAATGGAAATATTATTTAAGGGAAAATTATTTTGTTCAACTTGAATTAACCACACATTAATCAATGAGCAAATGAAAGTGATTGTTTCCATTTTATTCAAAGTTAACAGATTTTTAGTAGAATAAAGTTTAAGTTGAACTTACCAAGACGTCACACTTTTTGGATTTGTAACTTTAATATGTTAAATATTAGCCTAAAACTTTTTTTTTAAAGATTTTATTTATTTATTTGACAGAGAGAGAGAGATCACAAGTAGGCAGAGAGGCAGGTAGAGAGAGGGGAGGAAGCAGACTCCCTGCTGAGCAGAAAGCCTGATGGGGGGCTCCATCCTAGGAGCCTGAGATCATGACCTGAGCTGAAGGCAGAGGCCCAACCTACTGAGCTACCCAGATGCCCCTAGCCTAAAACTTTTAACTGCAAAATATCCTGTTTTGTACAAATAGTCTTTCCTTTCCATACAGGAATGTATTAAATACTCCCAGTGCCCCAAGTCAGCATCCTGCTTCCTAGGGAACCCTCTAATTGGCCTCCCTGAGTCCATTCTTCACCCTCCCAAATAATCCTCTTGCTAATTGCCAAAGTGGTTTGTTCAAATATAGATCTCTCCATGTTCCTCCCCTGCTTAAAATTCTTCAGTGGCTCTCCAGTGCCTTTACGATTAAGTTCAAACTCCTGTATGAGGAGTCTACCACAACTGGAACTCTGTTCTTCTCCAGCCTTTCCTCTAGCTTTCCCCCTATCAGCACTTACTGTAATGGGCTGGGACATTTGTACAAGCTGCTTTCTTAATTGGACCACTCACCTCTTGTGGCTCCTTACCTCCTCTCCTGGCTGTCTGTTAACTCCTTCAAAACTACGCCTCCTCTGGGAAGCCTGCACCACTTGCTTAAAGCTATTGTTGTTCACTGGGTTTATCACAGAAGTCTAATAATTGGTTGATTTGTTTGACTGTAACTAGAGACTCCCATAGCAGGGACTCTTTTTTTTTTTTTTTTTTAAGATTTTATTTATTTATTTGACAGGGGGACATCAAGAGAGGGAACACAAGCAGGGGGAGTAGCAGGCAAAGGGAGAAGCAGGCTTCCAGCCGAGCAGGGAGCCGGATGCGGGGCTCGATCCCAGGACCCTGGGATCATGACTTGAGCCGAAGGCAGACGCTTAACGACTGAGCCACCCAAGTGCCCCAGGGACTATGTCTTTTAAACTCTTTGTTCCCAGCAGTGACTGTCATGTAGCAGGTACTCAACATATTTTCAATAAATAAAGGAATGGAGTGGTTTCTAATGCCAAAGAAAAGCCTATCTATTCAGGAAGTTTATCCAGAAACCTTTCCTTTGCTGAAGACAGAGCAGTTGAAAATTAATTCTCCTTGCCTCATAATTCTGACTGAAGGAGTGAAGGAGAGAAGGAAGGGAAGATCCATCCACAGAAGAGGCCAGAGGAGTATTTTGTGCGTTATGTGCATTTGTATATGGAGCTTAATGGACACCAAGGTTTTCCAGACCCTCTCTATGATTCTGGGATTTGGGAAGAGAAATGCTATCGGCAAGAAACAGCTTGCAAGACAGCTCTCACTTTTATAAAATCCACACATACCAACAGCAAGGCCAGCCAGAGAAGCTGCACCAAGGCAGGACATGTCTATGTTGACGGGTCTCTCTATATTCTCATTAATCAGGTCTGAAGTCATCTGCATAACAAAATTGTTCCTACAAACTCCTCCATCTGCCCTGTGGGGAGCAAGATATTTGAGACAGATTATTCCAACAGAAGCATAAAAACATTATTAATTTTTTTAAAAGGGCTATATATATTTTTTTAGATTCTTGATGTTGTAAGTTCAACTTTTTAATCCAAAATTGTATCATTCCACATTGACCTGAAGATAAAGGTCCTCCCTAGGTAATCTTCAAACACTTTTCCTTAACCCTGACATTAATCTTCCCACCCGCCCTGGTTGTCAAAACTAGTTCAAAATAGGCCAAGTAAACTAAGCCAACACAAAAACTCATTCGGACATCCCAGCAAAGAAAATTTGATGCTTCCATGCCAAAAGGATAGCCACACATCCAAAAAAGAGATTTGAAAGATGTTTATGATATACATACATATATTAGGATCCTCCTAAATTCTACATTGTGTTATATTATCTATAAATCCAAAAACAGCTTCCCTTTTCTTTCCAATTCCTATGACCAAGAATTTTGTTGCAAAAGAACTAGGTATAATTTTTTTTTGAAATCCTGAATAATCATAATGATGAAAATACTAATAGCAGTTACTACTCACTTCCAATTTCTAATTAAATCTATTGACAACAAAGTTTACATACCGGACTTTTGTCACAGGGATATGGATCTCTTTCTGCATCAACTCATATAACTGTTTGTTTCTAGTAAAAAAAATCAAGATAACTATTTAGGGAAAATTCATAGCATGATATTTTTCTGTTTTTTTTCCCAATCTAGAAAAATAAAAAAAACTGTGGTTTTATTTATGTGGCATTTATAAAATATGCAAAAGAAAACATTAAACCGATATATTCAAGTATATTATGCTAACTCGAAGTTGATAATAAATGCTCAAACAAGCAAGAGGCTCAGGGCCTTGTGGTTTTCACCTTGATAAAAGGGAGCATATTTTTCGTTTAGAAATAGATTTAATATCTATTATCCTTCCTACAAATAAAAATTTAAAGCAAGCATTCATTTAATAGAAAGCAATTAGGATGACATGACATGAAATATCTAATAGAATTCATCAAATATAAAAATAATCACTTTGTGGGGCCCCTGGGTGGCTCAGTTGGTTAAATGACTGCCTTTGGCTTGGGTCATGATCCCGGAGTCCCGGGATCAGGTCCCACATCGGGCTCCCAGCTCCACAGGGAGTCTGCTTCTCCCCCTGACCTTCTTCCCTCTCATGCTCTCTCTCTCTCTTTCTCTCAAATAAATAAAATCTTTAAAAATAATGATAATAATCACTTTGTAATCACATTTTTATTTTAAACGTTCCAAATGTCCCATATTCATAACAGCCACATACTTAACTTTAATAAACTACAACTCTGCCATAATGAAAAAAAACACAGGGAAAGATACAAAAAGTAATTTTGTTGATTCAATCTCAGAGTATAATGGTAGCATTATTAATTAGAATAATTAGAATTCTCCTTTATCAATAAGGATCCAAAAATCTCTGAAAGTCCAAATTTTAAATCTTTTATGCTTAAGAAATTAGATACAGTTGATCCTTGAATAACACAGGGATTAGGGTTACCAACGCACCACAAAATGAAAAATCCATGTGTAAATTCTGACTCCCCCAAAACTTTACTAATAGCTACTGTTGGCAGGAAGCCTTACTGATAACAGTCAATTTATACATATTTTGTATGTTATATGTATTATGCTTTTTTTTAAAGATTTTATTTATTTATTTTTATTAGAGAAAGAGAGAGAGAGAGAGAGCATGAGAAGGGAGAGGGTCAGAGTGAGAAGCGGACTCCTCACGGAGCTGGGAGCCCGACGTGGGACTCGATCCCGGGTCTCCGGGATCATGACCTGAGCCAAAGGCAGTTGCTCAACCAACTGAGCCACCCAGGCGCCCTGTTATATGTATTATTTACTGTGTTCTTCAATAAGTAAGCTAGAAAAACAAAAATGTGATTAAAATTCACGTGTAAGTGGACTTGCACAGTTCAAACCCATGGTGTTCAAGGGCCAAATGCATTTTTAAAAATCATCTATTTTCAGATATCAAATCTAAATGGTACTGGTTCTATTACATCTAAAAAAAAAGACATGCTAAGGCAATTAGCAATAAGAGCAGATTATGTCATAAACAGTATGAATCTAAAGGTATAAAAAGTTAAAATTAAGAAATTTCATAATTTAGTTTGGCAGAAATTAACTAGAAGGAAATAGCAATACTGCATGGGGAAAGGAGAGTTTAGGGCAGGTTTTGGTACCTGAAAGCTATGGACTCCAATATTGCTCGTACGAGATGGTATTTACTGGTAGAAGGCTTCAAACCCATAAAAGAGGCACAGGCACAGGGGTCATTTAGTGGAGCCTAAAGAAAGGGATATGAAGAATTTTTATTATTGTTCTAAATTGTATCTATAAACTTGAAGACATATTATGCAATAAAATTATTGCCATGGTAGAAAAAAAGAATGCTTAGAGTTAAGTAGTTTTAATAAATGCCAGCCCCATATGTGAATTATTAGGATAACTCTTTAATAAGACCTAAGCAAGGTTGAGTCATAGGTATTGGACTTAGCTATACCTTCTGTCTGAACTCATATGAAGAGAAGGGGCTGAGGCAGAGTAACAAACTATTACTTATTTTTTTTCAGAGTAACAAACTATTAAATAGGTAGCTCTATAAGAAGAAATGAAAAGCAATCCTAGTATTTCCCCCTTTCTCCATCTGTAAAGTTTTTACACCAGAATCGTTTTTGTAGAGTGTTTTTTTTAAAAACATACACTAGTCTTAGGATTAAAAAAACTATAATGCAGAATATATGTTTTTCAGTGTCATAACTTACACCTAGTATGTTGCGAGACATTCAAACTAAACTCTTCTATTTCTTAGCTTAATAGTCTTATTGCCTCATAGGAGAAATGACCCAGCCTAACGTCTGTCTTTAAAAGAGCCAAAGACTTGAGCTGGAATTCTGTATCTGTCGGATGAAGTTTGTATTCATCTTTGCATCCCCAGAAATGCAAGACAGAAAGATGAAGTGCAAAGACCCCTGCCAGAGCTTATAATCTCACAAGGAAAGACACAGACGAATGGTTTGAACGTACGACATGAAGTCACAACAGAGGGAAGTACTAGTGCTATCAGGAAATGATGGTCCCCAGGAAAAGTGCCTTCTAGCTTCAGGGCCTTGAGACATCATCTTATTACCTGGAAAACTTTCTATCACCACTTCTTCTGGTTAATCCTACTCCCCTTCCAAATCCTGGCTCAGACTCCTCTGGGAAAACTTCTGATCCAAGACAAGACCAAGCCCCCATCATCGTTTTTATTTTTGTTTTTAAGATTTTATATATTTATTTGACGGAGAGAGAAAGAGAGCACAGCAGGGGGAGCAGCAGAGGGAGAGGGGGAAGCAGGCTCCCGGCTGGGCAGGGAGCCCAATGCGGCACTCCATCCCAGGACCCTGAGATCATGTCCTGAGCCAAAAGCAGATGCAAAACTGACTGAGCCCCCAGGAGCACCCCCCATCATCACTTTTATGGAACCCTAGAGCATCACATCATATCATATGTTTATAATCATGTTTATTGTGTGAACATTTGTTAAAAGTCTATCTTCCCTGTGGAAACTCATTCCTGTATGTCTCCAGGGCCTTGCGCTATATCTGGCCCCACAGGGGATCCTCACACATTTGTTCAGTCAATGAGCAAACAATATTCTTCCTCATTACTTAATTGAAGAAATTCCATATTACATCTTATCCTTCCCACAGCTGTGATTTTCTTCCTATTGTGATTTTATTCTGGTTATTTTTCAAATTTATTAATGTGTTTTGGTGATTCACTCAGTAAAACCTTATTTATACAGTCACGCTGGCCTCTATCAGGTAGTATAATACGGTAAAACAAAGACAGGTCAGATTCAGCCAGTTCAATAAGTCCCTAGTAGGGCGCTATGTATTTTCTGCATAAAAATATTTTCTTCTAATATACCACATAAAATCCTGGTATGACTGGCCTGAAATCACTTTTGTAAATATAGCCCTGCACATAATTTACAATTAATTAGTAACGGGCCAATCTGAGGGGTAATAAATTCCATAGAAACCTAAAAATTCCTTTTTGATTACAATTCCCCCGTATTAGACCAAGTGAGTCTGTCTTTGGGATGATATGGTAGGAAAAATATGGCAAAGTCCTTTGGCCTGGTCACACCTCACAGGGAAGACAGCCTCCAGCCACACTTCTAATCTGTCACTGTCAATCCCATTGGGTAAGCCTCCCAGACCATCAACCAAAAAGGAACAGCAGGACTCAGTAAAGCTTTGTTTGGAGGCCTAAGCTAACCTAGCAGACTCCAAAGGCATAGACTGCTTGCCACCACAGGCCCTTGTCACCACTGGATCTTAGCCTAATATGCTGGGGCCTTGCAGGATGGTTAACACTTCTTGCCCTTTGTCAACCGTGAACCTAAACACAAACTCCTCTGGCATCTACTGTGTACTCCCAGTGTCACATTTCACGCCGCACCATGAACCAGTAGAGCAGAGTGGTTAAGAACCTGGACTCTGGAATCAGAGCACCTGGGCCCTGAAGCCAGCTCTGCCACTCACTGGCTGTGTGAGACCACGCAAGCGATTTCACAGCTCCACATCTGTTTTCCCATCTTCGGAATGGGATGATAAGAGCATCTTCTGCCTTACTGAGTTACTGAGGATTAAATGAGGTAACGCATGACATTTACAACAGTGCCTGACACAGAGTAATAACTCGCCACAATTTTATATTACTATTATTTCTTACCCAGACCCTTCCCACTACGGACTTTCTTCATAACCCTTTCTGTGCCTTCTGAATCCTTCCTTCTACTGTAAATAAATTCTCCGAAACCGTAACCAACTCTGAGAAGTTCTCTCCTAATTTTGGGGTTGCTGTAACAAAGCCAGCTTTGGCTGGACAAATAGCTCCAGTGGTAGCTTTCACGGGGAGGAGGTTCAAGCTTGAGGACGGCAGGTCCCAGAACAACACAACTACTTCCCATGACCACACTAGGCCACTGTGCATCTACTATTAGGAGACACTTCCCTTCCCCCATGTTTGCTTAGGGCCGCATCAACGTCACGTTTTAACTCCCTTCACCTTTCCGTGGTGCAGAGACCCCAGTCACTCACAAGACCAGAGATGGCATTCCCAGTACTTGCTGGCCACATCTCTTCGTGAGGGAACTGCTGGAATCCACAGACGTTGCCTATAGCAGCCACGTTCCCGCCCTAGTTCCCCTGCCAATGCCACAACCATAGGCACTGAGCAGGACTAACTTAAAAATCTGTCCAAAGCTTGAGAAGACCAGGTGCTCCAGTCAAAGTCTCCGATTTCTCAGAAAAGACCATCTCAGAAAAAGACCATCAACAGGGGGAACTGAAGCTAAAAGGCACAAAACGGAAGAAGGTTGGGTCTATTTCCAAACTACGAAGGAGCAGAAAATATGAGGAAAATGACAATTAAGCAGAAGTTAGGAGGAAGAAAGAATACAGAGCAAAGCTCGTAATGAGAAAAGGAGACCCACAGGGAAGAAACCACAAAGAACATTAAGAACTGCAAAGTCAGTTGCCGACTTCTTTCCAATACAAGTGAACCACCAGCTCCTCTCAGGTAGGAAAAGCAAGCCGGTTCCCTGCAAACCTAAGAACCCTCATTGGAGCATGACTCCTCATCCTCTGAAGACCAACCGGGTTCACAGCCCTGTCCATCCTATCACTGCCACCATCATGCAACTTTCAAGTTTAAGCAACTAGCCACTGATTCCTGCCTCTGATGCCTGTTATGGATACTCTCCATTAGTATCTCCCCCCACAAACCACAAGCCCTGCCGGAGTGAAGCCACAATGTCTGCACCAACTGATGCCACCCCCAGGTTATGGCTCCCATGTTCTAGCCCACCCCTTGCCATTCCCTGAAGTGGCTGTCCTGGACTTCCCACTTTCCTCAAGTGCCCCCATTACCCCTTCCTCGGCAGAGTCCCTGGAGAAATGGAGACTATTGGGATCTTTTAATATCTTGCCCCCTGTTATCTATGGCTATAACAATATTCTAAAATTAAAAGCAGTATGGCAGATACTTGACCCTTCCCTCCATTGCCCCCATCCCTCATTTTCTTTAGTTGTAGACATAGGCCGCTTATCAGTGATCTCCCTCCTATTTTCCAAACAGCTTAGGATGACACACTATTGTTGTCTGAATTAACTTTCGGTTTCCACTGAAGAGTTTCAATGGGAAATATTTGGTCTGCAGCCCTCCCCCACCCCTCTCAAACCAACATATTGCCAGGCTATAGTCATGGCAGGATAGGGACATTTGTTATTAACATGAAATTAAAAACCACATCTGTGAGAGTTTTGTCTCATCTTCTGGGCCTTAGCAATATTTTTTTAATCATATATTTGAAATTATTTTTGGAGGCATATGGACTAAGGCAGAAGTTAAAAACAGAGGTGCCAAGATAAAGCCACTATTAAGTCCCCCAGCATATTTTTCAAAAAGGGAAGAATACACAGCAGCCTAACCCCTTGGCTGATGACAACTATTCACCTCAAGCTTCCTCCTGAAACCTCAACCCAACAAATATTCTTCACCCCTTGTCCTAGGATGGATGCTATTCAGTCTCCTCACATCACCCTAAAGAGGACACCGTACAATCTCTATTATGTAGTTTATAAACTTTTAGTCCTTTGGGGTAATGTATATAGAAGGAAATTATTACAGACATTAAACTAATGACCATTAAAAGTCTAGATTGGAGGGGCGCCTGGGTGGCTCAGTGGGTTAAAGCCTCTGCCTTCGGCTTAGGTCATGGTCTCAGGATCCTGGGATCGAGCCCCACATCGGGCTCTCTGCTCAGCGGGGAGCCTGCTTCCCCCTCCCTCTCTGCCTGCCTCTGCCTACTGGTGATCTCTCTCTCCGTCAAATAAATAACTAAAATCTTTAAAAAAAAAGTCTAGATTGGAAATATTGTATTTTTGGAGATTTGAAATACCCTGATCTAATCCTTTTTCACCAGCTTCTACATTATATTATCCAAACTTCCAAATTTGAGGCTTGAGAACGGGATGGACTAGAAGTAAGAGAAATTTTTATTTTCTGAAAGGAAAGGAAACATATTTAGAGGAGGATTAAAAGGACAGTATAAGATTTCCCAAAAAAAGAATTTTGTTCATAAAAATATACCTAAAAGTTTTTTAAAGGTTTTTATAACAATATGTTAAAATCAAAGGGAATACCACAGAACTTTCGCTTAAATACTAAGTTAAATATTACAAAGCCAAGTCTCTTACTGGGTTCACTTTTTGATGAGGCAAAGTAACCAATACTCCCCCACAACAGTCAATCAAAATAAATTTTGATTTTTTTTTAAAGTTAATGAAACTTATAAATAACTGCAAAATATACCCATATGTGTGTGTGTGTGTGTGCATGTGCATGTATAATCTTTACATTATTTTTCTAATTCTCAATGGAATACTTTCTCTAAGTAAAAAAAATGCCAATATATGGATATATACTGGGAAATGGCTACTTTCAGTTATGATAAAGTAATCCTAAGTCTTTTTTTTTTAAAGACTATTTATTTATTTATTTGACAGAGGAGAGAGATCACAAGCAGGCAGAGAGGCAGGCAGAGAGGGGGGGAAGCAGGCTCCCTCCTGAGCAGAGAGCCCAATGCGGGGCTCCATCCCAGGACCCTGGGATCATGACCCGAGCTGAAGGCAGAGGCTTTAACCTACTGAGCCACCCGGGCGCCCCAGTAATCCTAAGTCTCACGTAAAAGTTCTGTACTAAACCTGCCAACTTCTCATTTCTATACGAGTGGAGCTCCAGGCTAAATGTGCTGCATTTTCTCATTCCTGCTAAGTCACAGCTCCTCAGCCCTAGAACATACCTTCACCTTCATAATGCTCGGTGCCCAAATTTTCAGGTAAGGGAGTGGCAGGTACATAATTTTGAGTGTGGGTATGAGGAGAGAAATGTCTGTAGTTGGCACTGACTAAAAAAATTTTTAAAAATTAAAAAAAAATACCTGCAATCCACTAAAAGATGGAACAAAACAGACTCCTTCAGAATCTTCTAAACTTTTGGCCATTTTTTCAGTCTCAGCAGCATCTGTGAAAAGATCTGCAAAAACAAAAACAAATACTTAACCCGTAAAACAAAACAGAAGGGCTGGGGAGCGATAAACAGAATTATGTTATATGACTAGTGTCTACCTGCACCCAAAATTTACTATGAGTTCAGTGTGAAAGGGTCAACACAAAAGCCAATCTGCTCTAGTACTATCTGGGCTCACACATTCCACAGATTTAGGGGCCTGTGGAAGTTTTTAAAAAGGCTCTGTATGGAGCATACCTTACTTTTTCCTTTAAAAATATTTAGGCTGTTTACAAGGCATCTGGGTGGCTTAGTCCATTGACCGCTTAAAATTCTCTCTCCCTCTCCTTCTGCAACCTGCCACTCATCCCCCCACATGCATGCTCTATGTCTCTATCTCACTCTCAAATAAATAGATAAATCTTTGAAAATAAATGTAGCTGGGCTGTTTAAAAATCAATTCTGTGTGTTTTTTGGCATTAAAATAAATTATTTTCGGGGTGCCAGGGTGGCTCAGTGGGTTAAAGCCTCTGCCCTCGGCTCAGGTCATGATCCCAGGGTCCTGGGATGGAGCCCCACATCGGGCTCTCTGCTCAGCGGGGAGCCTGCTTCCCCCCCTCTCTGCCTGCCTCTCTGCCTACTTGTGATCTCTCTCTCTATCAAATAAACAAATTTTAAAAATCTTTTTTTTTTTTTAAGATTTTATTTATTTGACAGAGAGGAAAGAGATCACAAGTAGGCAGAGAAGCCGGCAGAGAGTAGGGGGAGGGGGGAAGCAGGCTCCCCGCTGAGCAGAGAGCCCAATGCAGGGCTCGATCCCAGGACCCTGAGATCATGACCTGAGCCAAAGGCAGAGGCTTAACCCACTGAGCCACCCAGGCACCCCACAAATTTTAAAAATCTTAAAAAAAATCAATTATTCTCCTGAAGATAACACTATTCCTAGTTCTCTGACAAAAAGATCCTTTCTACTGAGTCTGAAAAACTACTCCATCTAATGAGTTCAATCAGGGGCCGCCAATAAGTAGATATACTAAGAGACAATCTTTAAGAAACAAACAAAAAAAATCAAGATCTAATTAATTTAGTATATTATTTTTACTAGAGTATATAACATACATATAGAAAACTGCACAGATCCTGAGTGTATAATGGGGATGAATTTTCACAGAGTGGATATACTCTGGTAACCAACACCCAGATCAAGATACAAACTTCTTTTGTTTAACATAATGTTTGTGAAATTCATTCATGTTGTTAAAAGTACTTGCACTTCATTCTTAGCCCTGTGCAATATTCCACTCTGTGACTACACACAATTCATTAAGCCGTTCTATAGCTGATATGCATTTGGTTTGTTTGTAATTTCTGGCTAATAGAAATAGGCCACTTTGTTTCTGTTTGATATAGATGAAGGGATGGAACTGTGAGTCCTAAGGTCCACACATTTATACAAGCTTTAGAAGATACTGCCAATCCATTTTCCAAAGTGGTTATACCAAATTAAGGCCCCTGACAACAGTAAGAAAATCCCAGTTATGCCATATTCTTGCCAATAAATGATACTATGTCTTTCATTTTAGCTATTTTGGTGGTATTGCATGACAGTTTGATTTTGTTTTCTCTATTAACTAATGAAATTGAAATCCTTTTCACTGACCATTTGGATATCTTTATGAAGTGACTCCTGAATAAGCATGTAGGACAGACAGCAGGGATCAGATGATAAAGCTCAAAACTCAGTCATCATAAAAATTGATGGCTTTGTACAGCTTTAAGTAAATTGGCTTAATTGTATGTTTTTTTATTCTTATAATGAAAAATTGATTAAAGGCTAGAAATTTAAGGAACACCTATGTTAAAACTCAGGTTAATTAGGATTGTTCAATAATAACTACAAATTTTATTGAAAATGAAGTCTCAGATCCATTAGTCACATTTGTTTGGTCAAAATGTTCATATAACACATCAAAATATCTCTAATACTTCAAAAACTAGTATTACAACATTGGTCTTGAAATCTCTACGCTTTAAAAAAATCATATACAAATGTCTATATTTTTAAATCAAAATTTGGAAAACATATAAGATGGTTAGTTTGAGGAAGTTTTTGGCAACAGGCAAAGAAATGGGGGAAAAAAGAAATTTAGTTTATTTACATTCTTCACTGGTTGTTCCATACTTGCTTAAAGAATTTCTCTAAATACTCTTCCACTTAAACTGTTCTCAAATGAGCTTACTGATGGAAAATCTTTGAGAGTAAGCAGATTTCACTCTGTCCCATTGAACACAGCTGAGGATCCTGGATGGAATGCGTGAAAAAGCTATCTGAGGACTCAGAAGAATAAGGCTGGTCAGGGAACCCTAAATAACACCAAACTGGTGGTGAGTTTCCTGTTTTTATTTTCTCTGATATTTCCTGGCCTAGATTCAGGGACAGCCTAAAACCTCACACCTGGGTCTGTATACTGGGTGCAAATATGAAGAGTTTCTACAGAACCCTCTTTCTGGTCTGAGGAGCAGGACTCAGGAGTATCTACAGGACAGAAGGTGAGGAGATACTCTGGATTTTGCTTTTTGGATTTTTTTTTTCATTCTACCTGAACAAAAGAGAAAAGAGAAAAGGCAGTGAAAAGAGAGAGGGAGAATGAAAACGAACTTCATGGATCTGTGAGACAATAAGAAATGGCCTAACATTTCTGTGATTTGAATCCCAGAAGAAAAAGACAAAGAATACAGTCCAGAAAAACTACCTCAAGAAAAAAAATAAAATAACTGCAAACATCCCATAGTGGATGACAGATATAAATCTATAGGTTCAAGTTCAGAACATAGCAACTGGATACACACAGAGAAATTGATGCCCAGGCATATAATAATAAAACTGAAAATTAAAACCTGAAGGCAAAGAAAAAGTCTTAAAATCAACCAGATTATATATTGGAGAACAAACATTCAAATGACTGGAGGCTTCTCATCAAAACTATGAAGGTCTAAAGGCAGTGGAACATCTTTTTTAGTACTAAAAGAAATGTCAACCTAGAATTCTATTTTATTCATTCATTTATTCATTCATTCATTTGAAAGGAGAGAGAGCACAAGAGAACACCAGGGGCGGAGAGGGGCAGAGAGACAGGGAGAAGCAGACTTCCCGATGAGCAGGGAGCCTGACCTGGGGCTCCGTGATATCATGACCTGAGCTGAAGGCAGATGCTTAACCCACTGAGCCACCCAGGTGCCCCTCAACCTAGAATTCTATATCCCAGTAAAAATATCCCTCAGAAATAAAGACAGTCTCTGATGAAGGAGAATTAAGAGAATTTGTTGTTAACAGAGTATAAAAGAAATGTTAATCTATATGCAAAAAAACAAAAAAAGAATCTTGACCTAAATTTCACATCTTTTTTTTTTGAAAGATTTTTATTTATTTATTTGACAGAGAGATCACAAGAGGCAGAGAGGCAGGCAGAGAGAGAGGAGGAAGCAGGCTCCCCACCGAGCAGAGAGCCCGACACGGGGCTCGATCCCAGGACCCCGAGATCACGACCCGAGCCGAAGGCAGAGGCTTTAACCCACTGAGCCACCCAGGCGCCCCTAAACTTCACATCTTGTAGGAAAATTAATTCAAAACTGTTATACATCTAAATATAAAACATAAACTATAAAACTTTTAGAAGAAACCATGGGAGAAAAATCTGTGTGACTCTGGTTTGGCCTAGAGTTCTTAGATATGATATCCAAAGCATAACCCACAAAACAAAAAATCGATAAATTAAACTTTACCAATTTAAAAACTTACTCCGCAAAGGACATTGCTAAAAAATGAAAACATATGCTGCAATCTAGAAGAAAATATTTGCAAATCATATATTTCAAAAAGGACCTCTATTCAAAACCAAAAAGGAACTCTCAAAACTCAACAGTAAGAAAACCCAATAAAAACCGCACAAAAGATGTGAACAGATACTTCACCAAAGAAGAGATATAGATGGCAAAAAAAGCACATGAAAAGATGTTTGATATCATTAACCATTAGAGAAATGCAAATTAAAAACAGAATAACATTGCACACCTAGTATAATGGCTAAAACTAAAAACCAAGCAAACAAAAAACAAAAAATGACAATACCGAAACTGGAACAGCATAAACACACACACATTATTGGTGAGAATGTGAAATGATATGGCCACTCTCGAAAACAGGTTGGCAGGTTTTTGTTTTTGTATGTTTTACAAAGATAAACTCATACTTAGCTGTATGTATGTTTACTTACTTTATTTTTTTAAAGATTTTATTTATTTTTTTGTCAGAGAGAGAGACAACACAAGCAGGGGGAGTGGCAGACAGAGGGAGAAGCAGTCTCCCTGCTGAGCAAGGAACCCCATGTGGGACTTGATCCCAGAATCTTGGGATCATAACCTGAGCCGAAGGCAGAATCTTAACCGACTGAGCCACCCACGTGCCCCATGTGTGTATGTTTACATGACATGTAACATCGTTTCCTTATATGAGCCAGCAATCTCACTCTTAGGTATTTATCTTAGAAAAATGAAACCTGGGTGGCTCATTAGGTGTCTGCCTTTGGCTCAGGTCATCAGGTCATGGTCCTAGAGTCCCAGGATTGAGTCCTCTCAGCTCAGTGGGGAGTCTGCCTCTCCCCGCCCACCTGCCCAATCAATCAATCTTCAAAAGAAAAATTAAATCTGATGCTCATGCAAAAACCTGTACATGAATGTTCATACAGTGGCTTTGTTTATAATCCCCCACATCTGTAAACAACAGCCCACATGTCCTTCGGTTGGATAATGAATGAACAAACTATGATATATCTATAACAGAAAATTGCTGAGTAATACAATGGAGTGAACTATTAATACATACAAAAACATGGATGAATCTCAAAGGCTTTATGTTAAGTAAAAAAAACCTCAACTGGTTGTATGATTCCATTTATACAATATTGTGGATTCCAATATCCATTTATATGGATTCCATTTATATGAGAGCCATTTAAATGATACTGTGCAAAAAAGGTCAAAAGCTTCATGATACAGAAGACTTCTAGTTCAGTCCCCAACTACTGCAACTCATCCAACCAGATCACTTGCTGATGAAAAGATGCAATGAGGAAAGAAGCTATGGGGAAATGGTATCAACATTTCTGATAGAAATGCAAAATGACACAATTCCTACAGAGATGAATTTGCCAATGTCTAACAAAATTACAAGGTATTTATCCTTTGATGTAGCAGTCTCACTCCTGGGAACTTATTATAAGGACATACCTCCAACAATATGAAAATGCATATGCATGAGGTTATTCACTGCAGCCCTTTTTGTATTTGCAAAATATTGGAAATTACTTAAGTGCCCCAATACAGGTGATTGGCTGGTTAAATTGTGTATATTCGTATAGAGGAATACTGGGCAGCTGTGAAAAAAAGGAAGATTTCTACGAACTGATGGGGAAGTAATTCCCAGGATATACTTTTAAGTGAAAATGGCAAAGTACAAAAGAGCATATATA
Source organism: Nasua narica (assembly GCA_028533885.1). Lineage (NCBI taxonomy): Eukaryota > Metazoa > Chordata > Mammalia > Carnivora > Procyonidae > Nasua > Nasua narica. The sequence goes on from CM052799.1 coordinate 86,989,766, forward strand.
CAACTTATCTTTTATGTAAGAAATTAGGGAATAGAAGAAAACATGCATGTATCCTAAATGTTTTTGCAAAAAGAAATACAAAGGATAAACCAAAAACTAATGAAGTGATTATAAGATGTAGGGAGACAGGAAGAAGGAACAGCTGAGAGTCAACTTCTCTGAGCATATCTTATTTGACTTTGGAAATGAAACTAAAATTCCACATTAAAAATACGTTGATAATGTTTTTAAAAAGGATGCAGAGAAGGGGAAAACTAAAACTGAATGATAACAGAAAATAAACCCAATTCTATTTCAAATTAATAAAATCATTGAAGGGAGAAAAAGAACTAATTGAAGTAACTTTTGAATAGTGTATTTTGACCATACACCCTTGATATAAAGGAAAACACCTGCAAACAATCTTGAGCAAAAATTGTTTGTTATAGTGGGATGGGACTAGTAATTCTGAAGCTCTTGTGTATTTTAGGACTGAGTAAATGAATACATAATATTAATGGTGTCAGGAGCCAGGGTTCTCAAAGTGGAAAAAGGGATATAAAAATACAGAACAGAAAAAGCTAAGCAAAGATGCTTAGGAACTAAACTGGAACTGGAGGTATGCTGTAATTTCGAAAATTTTTAACACATTCTGGAGCACCTGGGTGGCTCAGTCAGTTAAGTGTTGACTCTTGATTTTGGCTCAGGTCATGATCTCAGGGTCATGAGACTAAGCCCCATGTCGGGCTCTGATTTCAGTGTGGAGTCTGCTAGTCCCTCTTCCTCTGTTCCTCCCAGTCCTCTCAAATAAATAAATCAAATATTAAAAAAAAAATTTTTTAACACATGCACACTTCTAGCTCTGCTGAAATCTGATGCTAATCACTGTTTTGATTTTTATTTATTTTTAATTTTATTATTTTTTTAAAGTAGGCCCCACACTGTACCTGGGGCTTGAACTCATGACCCTGAAGAGTCACATCCTCTACCAACTGAGCCAGCCACACACTGTGTCAATCATTTTTTTTTTTAAGATTCCATTTATTTATTTGACACAGAGAGAGAGACAGTGAGAGAGGGAACACAAGCAGGGGAAGCAGGAGAGGGAGAAGCAGGCTTCCCGCCAAGCAGGCAGCCTGATGTGGGGGTCGATCCCAGGACCCTGAGATCAGGACCTGAGCTGAAGGCAGACGCTTAACGACTGAGCCACCCAGGCACCCCTCAATCATTATTTTAAAATACCATTTACCATTCACAGAATTAGGGCTCATTGGGAAAGTAGCTAATTCCTGGGTAGAAGTGGGAAAAACACAAGATGAGCTTAAAACATCTTGTGTGAGAAACTAAGAAAGTGCTAAAAAAAAAAAAAAATAGATAGATACAGATATTTATTTAAAAGACACAGAAGACAGTTTGAGGAGATTTGCACTGGTTAAATCTGGGACAAACTAAACATGAAAATAAGAATTATAAAATTATAAACAGTTGAATGAAATAAGAAACCATGAGTTTATAGTGATAGTAAATAAAAGGGGTAAAAGGAAAGCTCTTTATTACAAAATAGAATGCTAACTAATTAACACAGAAGGGATAATGGAGTTAGCAAACACCATTTTGCAAACATCAGAGTGAAGACTGATACAGGCAAGATTTATCAATGAATTCTAAATTTAGGGGATGGGAGAAGTTTGAGGAGAAATGAGACGTCTTGCTAATTTCAAAGTATCTCCCATATATTATTTATTACAAAAGGAAAAACAGTACTTCTACAGTGGAGAAATTGGAAAACATCTTACGTACATGAACAAAATTTACCAGAACCAAAACAGAACTAATGGACATCCTGCATCTCCAGGTACAAATATCTAAGAAAGATACAGTTATCATTTATGTATGGCTTCAGCCAAAACTACATAACATAGACGTAGTCATGAGACCCCAAACTGAAGGATATTCTAGAAAATAACTGGCCTATGTCTTTCAAAAATGTCAATGGCATGAAAAACAAACCAACCCGAGGAAGTGGCTCCAGATTAAAGAAAATTATACAATAAGCAATGACAGACTGGATCTTGTAATGAGGAAGAATTGCCATGAAGGATATTATTGGGACATGTGACAAAATTGGAGTATGGACTATAAATCTGGTAAAAGTATTATACCCAACGTCAACTTTTCTCAAGTTAATAACCATACTTGAGATAAGTAAGAGAATATTCTTATTCTTAGGAAATACACTGTGAAATACTACAGGGAAAGGAGCATGATGCATGCAATCTGTTCTTAAAGAGCTCAAAAATTATATAAATATCTATCTATATGCTGCAGTGTATAAGATGGATGGATGGATGGTAGGTAAGTAGATAAAGCGATCATGGCAAAAAGTTAAAAATTAGCAAACCTGGGTGGTTCAGTCAGTAGAGCGTGTGACTTTGGTCTTAGGGTTGTATTCTAAACCCTCAGGTTGAGTGTAGAGATCACTCAAAAAAATAAAATAAAATCTTAAAAAAAATAGCAAATCTGGGATAAAGGCTGTACAAAAGTTTTTGTGCTGTTTTTACAACTTTAAGTTTGAAACTGTTTGAAAATAAAAAGTTAAAACAGTTCCAATTTTCACCTCTGTATATATATCTCACTGTATATATACCCAGTGAAATATAGAGTACCAATTCTTGGGAACTTTTAAAAGGGATTTAATTTATCAATTCTACCTTTATTATTTCTCAGTTTTATAATTTGTATGTCCTTATATGTTTTGGCTGGGAAGTTTATTCCACTCCATTGCTTTTCATCAAAGTATGGTACTGAGAAAAATGATGTGTGTGTGTGTGTGTGTGTGTGTGTGTGTTTGGAAAAGGATTTCACTAAACTTTAAATGAAAACATAAATGAACAGAAAGAAGAATGAAGAACAAAAAAAATGTACACTCTGTTGTCTATTCTTGACCAGCACTTTACTCCCATAAATTACACATCATAGAATTAAAATCACTTATGCGAAGAAGAAAAAAAAAAAGAATACCATTTTGAAACTTTTAAAAGAAATATTACTTTCTTTTCTTTTTTTTAGGGAGTGGGGGGCAGAGGGAGAGGGGAAGAGAGAATCTTAAGCAGGCTCCATGCCCAGCTTGGAGCCCAACTTGGGGCTCGAAGCCTAGCTTGATCTCACAACCCTGAGATCATGACCTGAGTAGAAATCAAGAGTCAAATGCTTAACTGACTGAGCCACCCAGGCACCCCACATTACTTTCTTTTATAGAACAGCCACACATTACACATAAAATATTTAAGCCTAATTTAATTGGGGGCTCTTTTTAGTGTTAAGATAATTTCAGTCTCTTAAAGAGACACTCAAAATTATGTTCTTAATGTACAAAAATAAAGATTTTACATTACAGTAAGAAATCTTTTCAGTTTGGTATAAGAACAGTTCAAAAAAAAAAAAAGAAAAAAAAATAGATCGGGGCATCTGGGTGGCTCAGTTGTTAAGCGTCTGCCTTTGGCTCAGGTCATGATCCCAGGGTCCTGGGGTCGGGCTTCCTGCTCAGTGGGGAGCCTGCTTCTCTCTCTCCCATTCGCCCTGCTTGTGTTCCCTCTCTTGCTGTGTCTCTGTCTCTCTCAAATAAATAAATAAAATCTGAAAGAAAGAAACAAACAAACAAACAAAGAAACAAAGAAAGAAAGAAAGTAAGTCTGGGCTGCTACCAGGAAAAAAAACCCTTTTTAAATTTTTTTTTTTAAAGATTTTATTTATTTATTTATTTGAGAGACAGAGGAAAGTGAACGAGAGCAAGAGAGGAGAGAAGGTTAGAGGAAGAAGCAGACTCCCCATGGAGCTGGGAGCCCGATGTGGGACTCGATCCTGGAACTCAAGGATCATGACCTGAGCCGAAGGCAGTTGCTCAACCAACTGAGCCACCCAGGCGCCCCCCAAAAAAACCCTTTTTTTAAACATCTTATTTAGGGGCGCCTGGGTGGCTCAGTCGTTGAGTGTCTGTCTGCCTTGGGTTCGGGTCATGATCCCAGGGTCCTGGGGTCGGGCTTCCTGCTCAGTGGGGAGCCTGCTTCTCCCTCTCCCACTCCCCCTGCTTGTGTTCCCTCTCTCACTGTCTCTCTCTCTCTCTGTAAAATAAATAAATAAAATATTTAATATATATATATACATATATATATCTTTTTTTAAATTAACATATAATGTATTATTTGCCCCAGGGTACATGTCTGTGATTCGTCAGGCTTACACATTTCACAGCTCTTACCATAACACATACCTTCCCCAACGTCCATAACCCTACCCCCCCCATGTATATATATCTTTAAAAAAAAACCTTATTAAAAAAAAAAAAACCTTATTTACACACATTGCTTTTTCCATGTTGAGATCTTTGATCTATTTCTTTCTGGCTGGAGTATGTCCTTGGGTAATTTCCTCAGAAAATATATATGCACAGCCAGGAAATGTCCCTTTTCCACTTAATATGAATGATATCTTAGCCAGGCACCAGAACATTGGCTCATTGTTCTTTTTTCTCTATACTATGTACATGTCATTCTACTTTCCAAATTTTACAACTATCATCCACACCAGTTTGAGTATTTTTTTTTCTCAATACCTCAACTGTTCTTCCTATCTTAAAGCTTTTCTTTATTCTTGGGAATCAGATAATTCATACACATATGACTTAGTTTGTATCTTTTTTTTTTGTATCTTTTTTTTTTAACTTAGTAAGCTATTTCAGTCTAAAAACTAAGGCCTTTCTCTGTTCAAGGAAATTTATTTTCAATTTATTCCTTCAATTTTTATATTTTTGTAACTCAATTTCCATAATTACATTTGCATGTATCAAAAGAGATTACTATTCACATGTTTTTTCCTCTGATCTTTTTTTTTAATTTTTTATTAACATATAATGTATTATTTACCCCAGGGTACATGTCTGTGAATCATCAGGCTTACACATTTCACAGCATTTGCCATAGCACATACCCTCCCCAATGTTCATATCCCTACCCCCCACCTCCCAGCAACCCTTAGTTTGTTTCGTGAGTTTAGGAGTCT